>JAHDVF020000694.1:1200000-1601643 GCA_022606425.2 Lepidostoma basale | reverse complement strand
AGGTGACGCTCTACATTTTGATTGCTGACCCACCATCTTCTGGTCAGCGTCGCTGATAACGTCTACGGACGACGTCGCCGGTCGATGTCCTGACGAGCACGCCGTCGAGGAATCGCCGCAAACAGCCTATTCATTATTTCACCATGTGCCTCTTTTTTTTATATGTACGACATCTCTAGCCCCTAGATAACTATTGTAACTATTTTTTTTGTGTTATAATAAACCCTCATGTATTCCGTCATATGTATTTATTTACACCTTTCCCTATTCGAATGACAAGCCGGAAAGTATCTCAAGAGAAAACCGGAGATCTAAGGGCCCGCTCTCTGCGCTAGCCGAGGTAGGGAGACACCCATTACACTGGCGCCCAAACGTGTGGCGTTCTGGCGTTGTCATTCGATGAAGGACTTGTGTGGGCTAAACATATGTCGTATATTGATTGTTAACTGTTTATTGTCGAATTGGTAGTTTGTAATTAATTGTTTATAATGGAACAAATAGTAAATGTTCCCGGGGCCCATTTCAAAACCATTTGCAAGGCGTTGAAGGATCGCGGAATATTGCCAAAGAATACCCTCGTGGAAGTCCGTGTTCAGGCTGAGGAATTCAACTCACGGACGAGTGATGTCGGTCCACTCACCATACCCCCCACCGTCGCTGACCTGCCGACCTCCGCCCCCCTTTCAATCGTGTCCTCTTCATCGGTTTCTCTAACACGACCCCCTGTAGAGCTTCAGCCCTTGAATGTTGATTTCGCATCGTGGCCTGTGCAACATTTCACCGTCGCGGAAGATGTGCGCGAATTTTTCACCCGTCTAGAAGAAATCGCCAAATCTAGACGCTTCGACTCCCAATTGTTGCCATCTGTACTTCCCGAATTCCTCAAAGGCCGCGCTCTGACACACTATAGAGCGTATTGTACGACCTCCAGTGACTGGTTGCTCCTTAAGTCACAGTTCCTGCAGCGTTTCGAGGATGTCGATTATGTCATCTCAAAGAAGCTGGAGATATGGTCCTCGCGCCAGTCTCAAAATGAATTAGCGGCAGACTACTTCGCCCGGGTAGTGAGCACCAATAATACCATTGGGGAGGACGGTCTCTCTGACCAGGAGATCCTCAAGGTATTAAGGAAGGGACTTTCGCCCAAATTAGCCCCCGTAATAATTTCAGCCAACTTCTCCTCCGTCGTGGAACTGGAGAGAGCATGCCAGACCTACGAAAGATTGATTGGTGCGTCGGACCACCCCAGCCGCTCTGAACCTAAATCCGGCCCCTACGTCCAGAAATCCCTAGCTGCCGTTCGTGAGCCTCCCAAGAGCCCCCTAAGATGTTTCTCCTGCAAAAACCTGGGCCATATCGCCAAGAATTGCAGAAAAAAAACCTTCCTGACACCTCTAGACCACCCCCCAGTTTTTTCGCAACAAAAAACTAGCAGCTAGCCAGTCTCCCGTAATCCCGCGCTCAGCGGAGTGGTTAGACTGGCTGGCTTCTGTAAAATTATTCCACGAAACCTGGTATCTCCATTCGGTAAAAATTACAAATGCCCGTGACAATCGCCCATACTTGAATTTTAAAATCCACAGTGTCCCCTTTCGCGGTCTGCTTGATTCCGGTGCAGCCATCAACATCTTAGGCGGAAATCTGTACCAATCCTTTATTAATCTCAATTATAAAATCACCCCTGGTAATTGTTCAATTCACACGGTCGATAATACCTCCCACCATAGTATCGGAACCGTTACCTTGCCCATTCGTTATGACAATACCACCACCTGGGTATCATTCGTCCTAGTCCCTTCCCTAAACGACTGTTTCATCCTTGGAGTCCCTTTTCTTGAATCATCTGGACTCACTCCCAGGCTATTTCCTGGACATCTGGATAACAAACCAGCCAAACAGTCAAATACTCACCCCGTGTACTCAGTGAATCCCTCGCCATCTTGTCTCGTCCCTGCCGAAGAATTGAATCCTGCTCAGTCCAAGGACTTGGACCGAATTAAAAACTTGTTCGAACAAATTTCTTTCGAAAAGATAGGTCTGGGCAGGACCCTCCTTGTTAATCACGAGATCGACACGGGTAACCATCCGCCGGTTAAACAGAAAACATTCCCCCAATCCCATGTTCGCCGCCAACAATTAATAGAGGAACTAGAGAGAATGATCTCGCTGGACGTAGTTGAACCCTGCAAGAGCCCGTGGCTAAATAACGTATTTATTGTCCCCAAAAAGGATGGTTCTGCACGATTCGTTCTGGATCCGCGAAAACTAAATTCGATTACCAAAGCCGACTGTTATCGCTTACCGAACATTGACCGAATTCTAAGCAACCTGCGTGACACTAAATACCTTACTGCCCTTGATTTAAGCATGGGGTTCTGGCAGATGCCCCTGACTAGAGAATCAATGATTAAAACCGCATTCTTTATTGAGGGTAGGGGTCAGTTTTGTTTCAAAGTTACTCCATTCGGGATCGCCAATATACCGAGCCAGTTGCAAAGGTTAATGGATGCTCTGTTTTGTGATCTCGGTGACCATGTTTTTTGTTATCTTGATGACATTCTTATTTGCAGTCCAGATTTTGAATCTCACGTCAGCACACTCGCCCTGGTTTACGAACGTCTGCGTGAGGCCAACCTCACTATTCGTCTAGGCAAATCAGAATTCTGCAAATCTTCACTGAAGTACTTAGGCCATGTGATTGATCGTGAAGGAATAAGAACTGACCCAGATAAGATTAAGGTAATGATTGATTTCCCCCGTCCCACATCTACCAAAGAAGTTAAATCCTTCTTAGGCTGTGCCAGTTACTATCGTAAATTCATTGCACATTTTGCCGAAATTGCTGCCCCTTTATGCCGTTTAACAAGTATAAAGCTTAAAGGCACTTCCTTCCAATGGAACGAAGAGGCTGAACAATCATTTGTTGCCCTAAAAAATATTATGACTACCACCCCTGTGTTGAAACCCCCTGATTATTCTGTACCCTACATTCTTACTTGTGATGCCAGTGGTATTAGTATTGGTAGCTTCCTTGCCCAAAAAATGCCTGACGGTTCCGAGCATGCTATAGCGTATTTTTCCCGAAAACTGACTGCTCCTGAACGTTCCTATTCTACCACTGAACGCGAACTATTGTCTAGTGTGGATTCGGTACATCATTTCAGGAGTTACCTGGATGGCACACACTTTACGGTCCAAAGTGATCATGGCTGTCTCAAATATTTGAACAATCTGTCATCGCCAGGAGGCAGACTCGCCAGGTGGGCTTGCCGTCTATCACAATATAGTTTCGATTTTGTATATAAAAAAGGTTGCGAAAACAATTTAGCTGATGCCCTAAGTCGCATCGAAGTGTCCTCCCTGACCTTCCCTCCGCCCTTCACTAACGTGACTGATCAAACCTATCTAAATCTATATTCGGCATGCAAGGATAACCCGCAGTCGACAGCCAACTATCTTATCAATAACAAACACCTGTACCGTTATTCGAAATCAGGAAACTCCTCGCGCCCTGACTCCAGCAGCTACCTCTGGAAGGTTGTTGTACCCGCTAATGAAATCCCCCATGTTATATCTGACTTTCATAACAACTTCTGTCATCCCGGGATTGAAAAAACATTTAGAACCCTCTCGCTAACATTTTATTGGAGCAATATGCGTCGCACTATCAAACAATTCATAAAAACTTGCGACACCTGCAAGGCCTATAAGCATAGCACGCAGTCCCCTTTAGGTTTAATGACGGTGCCTAAACGCCTTTCTAAACCCCTCGTCTCCTTGTCTGCAGACCTCGTAGGGCCACTTCCGATGTCCAATCATCGCTTCTGTCACATTCTGACAGTAGTAGACAACTTTTCAAAATTTGTTTGGGCGTTTCCCCTTAGGACAGCCAACTCCAAAACTGTAATTAAATTACTCGAGGAGAAAATATTTCTGCCTTACTCTGTTCCCCGTACGCTTATTATCGACAACGGAAGTCAATTTGTCTCCAAGGAGTTCCGTAAGTTCACTGAAACCTATGGAATACAAGACTTGTACTACAACGCCCGCTATCATCCTCAGAACAATGTAAGCGAACGTCATAATGCAAACATCATTACCGCACTGGCAATTCTGGTGGGGAATAATCAACGGACTTGGTGTTCAAAGCTTCCACAGATCTCATCTTGCTTAAATAATACTGTCAGTATTGCTACAGGATATACCCCGTTCTTTCTTTTGCACGGCTTTGAAACTGCTCCCCACGGTTCATTTCACAATAAATTTGTTCGTGAATCAAACTCCCATAATCCATCTGACATCACCTCGGACTACGCATCTGGCCTACTAGAATGGAAAATGTCTATGAAGAAGTTTCTTCCGCACTACTCCAAGCCTTCCAACGGAACGCTACTCGGTATAATCTAAGGCGTAAATCTTGTACCTTGCATGTCGGACAACTGGTCTGGCGCCGTGCCTTCCTTCAATCTGACGCTTCAAGGTACATATCTGCCAAACTGTGTCCCAGATTTATCAAGTGCAGGATACTCAAAAGAATTTCAGAGACCATATATGAACTGTCTGATATGGCTGGAAAAAGTATCGGTACATTTCACATCAAGGACTTAGTCAAACAGGAATAGTTTCTAAGTTAAACTTAAAACTTAGTGGCGCCCAAATATATTAACCTATGACTCAAACCTTTGTCTTAATATGTATTTTTGTTCTCAAGGGACTCGCATAATTTCCATCATTTCGCGAGGACGGGTAAGCGACCCCGGGACCCTAGCCATTACTGCTATTCCTAGCATACTTTCCCCCATAGCAGTAGTGTCCTTCAATCTAACCTTGTTTCCTTCCTCATTATGCATCCTATCCCCACTATGATTGCCCCCTTCCTTGTGCCAATTTCTATCTTACTTGCGTTTGTAGTGTCTATTGTGTTATGGTATGTATGAATAAGCGCCTGATGAAGAATAAACTGCCCCCATTCACCACTTGATCTAGTTGTGTTAGGAGCGCTCTAAGAGAAGATGCCTGTATCCATCGAATGCATGAATAATTGTAAATTTCCCGAACGCTAGAGACACTTGGTAGACCTACAGATGCATTTGTATTATGGTTTGGTTATATTTTCCCTTCCTACTTGAGTGTTCCATGTTCTTGTGTGTTCTGGATGGTTTAAAAACTTCTTTTATTTGTGTGGAATACAAGATTGTCCATCACTTATAATATTATGAACTTTTCCATCTCACCTGAACAGAAATTTTATTGACATATAATTTTTGTATGTGCAAATTGTCTAAATTTATAACTATTGTAACACCAATTTCTTTATAAACTTGTTTGTTTTTTACTTCTTATTTATTATTATATATGTTCATGTGTGTTTTGGGTCGTGAGTCAGTTAAAGGTGTTGCATATTGGATTGGCAATCACTTTTACGATTGAGTTTACTTCTCCGATTCACCTGAACAATAACGTCCATTATATGTTTTAAAATTTGTAGGTATATATGTTGTTTCAGTCACCTGTAGAGTTTGTTTTTGTTGAGAATAGAAGGAGTCAGAACGCTATAGGTATACAGCCTTAGAATATGTAGATGTGCCTTATTTTCCGAGGCGAAAGGGAGCCAGACCCTAATAAAAAGCAACGCTATAGGTATACAGCCTTAGAATATGTAGATGTGCCTTATTATCCGAGGCGAAAGGGAGCTAGACCCTAATACAAAGCAACACTATAGGTATACAGCCTCATAATATGTAAACGGACATGCCTCTGCTGTATGTAATTTAAATTTTTGTTTTTACTGGTGACTGAACACATAATATTGTTGTAACTGTTTTTCTTTATAATCTATCATCTAGGCTAGAGATGTCCAACAATAATTTACCTCAAGACCCTAACCCCTTCTCCTTTTAGAATCAGTGAGTGCTATTTACCTGCAAAGGAAAAAAAAAAACAATTGTCTCTTTTGTGCTGTGGAAACTTTAAAACAATGATAATTTTTGTATTTATAACTTAACTGTGTTTGTGTTTTTACCTGAACTATAATTTGTATTTTTTTTTAAACTTAACAATTTGTAATATGTCAAACTAACTGCTAACCTAAGACTTAAACCTGCTTTCTCTGTGTTTAATGATCATTAATATTCAGAATTAAACTATGATTTGTTTTTTTTTAAATAAATTTTGTTTGTAAAATGTTTAACTAACTGTAACCTAGGATTTAAACCTGTTTTTATTGTGTTTAATGATCCTTAATTTTCTGAACTTGTGACTATAGTTTGTATTTTTAAACTAAACTTAACAATTTGTAATATGTCAAACTAACTGCTACCTTTTAGGATATAAACCTCTCCCATGTGTATAATGATACATTTTTTAAACTTGTGAATCTAATTTGTACTTTGAAATAAACTGTCTTTGTATTTCTCAATTGTCCAAACTGTCACCTTCTAGGATTTAATCCACGTGTAACTTTTGTATGCCATTCACTGAAGGAGCTTTTTTTTTTATTATTTTTTTTTTTTATTCCACATAAGAGCGAGTGTAACGTCAGTTACTATTTCTTATTTATTTTCGGTTATCTTAATATTCAGTGTTTAGCTCTAGACCCCATTCAAACCCCTAGTTCCCGTTTTTACCACCAGAGTGCTACTTTAAACTCTTGTTCCCGCGCGCTTCTCGGATTTGGCGCTAAATTCACCCCGATGTGTGCGCCCTCTGCAGTTCACTCTCAGCCCCTTCTGCGCAACCGATTCTGCGCAGCCGATTCGGCCCGACTTCACTTCGTTTTGAGCTGTCAACTTCGCGGCATCGATTGGAGGATCGCCGTTTCGACCCGCGATTGTCCCGATGGGATAATCCGTTTCCATCTAGCCTCATCCGCCATGGAATAACTTCGAGCAAGGTATTTGCGGTACTTGCCATCGTGCCCATAAAATCTGTGGCATTATTTCAGGTTTTCCGCCAACTTGTCCGGCACTATGGCGATGCCAAAAGTGCATATCCGCTCCCAGGCCGTTTGTCAAGCCCGACCTTGCTGCGGTTGATTCCCTCCGCCACGGTCCGAGCCATCCTCTGCTCCCGAAATTGCCGCCCACGTGTTGTCGCACATCATGCCCCGACAACGTGGTTGACCTCACCACCATGCGGAACTGCGAGGACCCCTTCACGCCGCTTCAGACAGCACCCACAGGTTAGGGAACCTCGTGTCTGCCAGGTGACGCTCTACATATTGATTGTTGACCCACCATCTTCTGGTCAGCGTCGCTGATAACGTCTACGGACGACGTCGCCGGTCGATGTCCTGACGAGCACGCCGTCGAGGAATCGCCGCAAACAGCCTCTTCATTATTTCACCATGTGCCTCTTTTTTTTTATATGTACGACATCTCTAGCCCCTAGATAACTATTGTAACTATTTTTTTGTGTTATAATAAACCCTCATGTATTCCGTCATATGTATTTATTTACACCTTTCCCTATTCGAATGACAAGCCGGAAAGTATCTCACGAGGAAACCGGAGATCTAAGGGCCCGCTCTCTGCGCTAGCCGAGGTAGGGAGACACCCATTACATCCTGGGATTGGTTTGCAGCAATTTTCTTTATTCTTCTCTTCCATTTTTCCCTGTCTTGTGCGGCTCTTTTGAAATCTGCATATGATGAGCAGCGCACGTCCACCAACAGGTCCTCCAGGTACTCTCGCCGTGGGCGCCCCCTAAAGTTCGTCCCCTCGGTCAATACCCTCCATTATGGCATGCAAGAGGCCTTCTTGTCGTATTACATGGCCGATCCATCTTGCACGCCTTTCGGACAAGGTCCTGAGCAGGTGCCTTTCTCCTTCGATTCTTTGGAGAACCTCCTCATTTGTGACGTGGTCTCTCCAGGAAATTCCTAATAGTCTTCTATAGGACCACATCTCAAAAACCTCAAGTCTCCGTTTATCTCTTTCGGATAGGAACCATGTCTCGCAGCCGTACATCAAGATACTCCATACATGGGTCTTGATGAGGAGTATTCTCAGTTTTAGGTCTTTTTAACTAGATTAATATAAAATATGCCTCCTTAATATTTAAAAAATGTATACAAAGCACACTATTATAGCAAATCACCGTTTGTAAAGATACAGAGCAGTTTATTATTTTATTATATAACTACACCAATAGTAAAATTTCATGTATGAAAAAATACTTAATAAATAAGTTGAAAATAAAGTATTTTCTTCATAATGACGAACATAGTATTTAGTTAATTTCACATTAAATAAATTTAACATCTAAACAGAAGTTTAACATCTTCTTTTCGTTCTTCTTCTATCGGAGATTGGACTTTTTACCCTTGATAAAGCAGTACTAAAGAGATATGTTGTACCTGAACTGAATAATCTTCGAAGGTTTTCTAATCAGGATTATCTTCTTCTTCTGACACTTCATTTTCCATTAATTTTATTTTGGATAATCATTTGCAGCAGTTTTTATTTATCGTTTCTCATAATGTGCCCGCAGTATTCCAGTTTTTTTGCACTTTCTTATTCTTTTTCATTCGCCGCAGTACTTCCTCGTTTGCGACTCTCTCTGTCCATGAAATTTTGAATATTCTAATGTTGAGGAAGAGAGAGAAATATGTCGAGATAGAACAGTGTTGCGATCTATTATTTCTTCCTTCCCCTTTGGGAGACGTTTTGATCGTTAGTTAATTAATTTTTACACCGTTTTGTTATAAGAAAGATTACATTAGTGTAGTACTTAGATGAAGTCACGAAAAAGTCTGTTAGTAAATCATAATATTAATAGGCAAAACCCGAATGTCCCCAAAGAAAGAGGACGGGAATATTTTAAACACAAGAGAGCGAGAGAGAACAACTTAGATTCTCTGTGAAACGAATGCGGCATGCTCGGGAACGTTTCAGGATGATTTTGAATTTCGTTCGGATTATTTTTGTATGACATTAAACAAACAAACGAACCATGAAACTTGATTTACTTTCGTGAATATTTCACGGGCTGTGTAAAAACTAGCATACGTAAATATGAATGAACTTAATACATATTTCTTCTATATTTACCTTCACCTTGTGTTGAGGGTTCACATTTGAATAATTTCTAAAAACATGTATTTTAACAACACTTTTCTCAATCATGTTTCGGATACTTCTCATCATTCTTCGGTGTACAAATTTTAAAATCTGTGAACCGAAGATGAATATCCGAAACATGTCTATGAAAAGTGTCATACAATGTTTTAAAAAGCTATCTAAATAATGATTTAAAAAGAGTCAGTACATAAAAAGGTTTCGCCTTCCCTGAAGTCATCAGCGTGAAGCGCATCTTCATTTAGAAGTGTAAATGGGCAACATACTTTTTCATTATAATATCTTCTCCAGAGGGAACGCCGGCGCAATCAATTATGGGTCGTAAAATGCCAAGTCAGCCATAAGCAATCGTCTTACTCTTTCTACTAACCTCACTCCTCTTTAAAGTCACCCTTACTTACCAAATGTTTCAATAGAACAGAGCGACACCCTGTAAAAAAGTTATATTATAACAAAAAAAAAACTTTTCAAAATGCCAGTTGTGTAGAATTTTTCAGTATGTGTCCAGGTTTTATCTGTTTTTACATTGGTCTCATATTGAATTCAATATGTTTGCGTCTGTATAACAATGCTTTTGTTAAAGATTCAATCTTATAGGAGAGATATAAAAGTGACCAAGCATTAAGATAAAAATAAATGCACCATGTAAAAATGATTAAAACTACAGCTTATTTGAATTTATATACAAATAAAAATAAATTGTTTTTTTGATAATCATCTGTATTTAGCTAAATTTGTTTTTGTTGATATCCAGATTTTAGTTTACGTTTTTTGTGTAAATCTATGTTCACGTAAAATATTTATTACTCCATTGTTTTGGCCAAAACACCATGATACTTCAACACTATAAACTGTTAAATTATAAAACTCTGTTTTTTATGTATCACAATTTAATTTTCATTTTTCGCGGGGGCGAAAAGAGAAGGATGAAGTGCCGCAAGTGGGCAGTCCATTCTTTCTGCCTAACCTTTCGGGGAGACGGCGTGATGGTTAGTTAGTTAGTGAGTTACACCATAGACATGTTCATACCCAAAATTGAACAAAAGAATTGTCTAAAAAATCGGTATTTTTAAGACGATTTCTGCTTACTATTTTTTCTATTATCAAACTTTACAGTGATTTTAAAAAAAATACACGAATAAATTGCTATGTAAGTTCTTTCGGCCCTCTGTGAATGAAAAGAATCTCAATGGCGAATTAAAGAAGGAATTTGTATTTTGGTACATGAAGTGCATCTGATATGAATGCAAGTCACGTAGCCATGAAAAAGGAAATGTATGGTTCTCAGAGAGGATGAACATTAGTTCGCCGTTATTTAATGTACATACGTTCATATACGAATGCGGAATCCCATGCACATTTTAGCATAAAATTAACTCAAGCGTATAACGTACATAAGAATTCTTATGTGCTCGAGTATCTAAACTGGTTTGTCATTTACTGAAGTGGATAACTTACCAAGTTATTTAAAAATTTCATATATATTTAAAGAAAAACGGCAACGTCATATGACTTATCAGTACTAAAAAAATATGTTATTTTGAAATCGGAAACAATTTTTTATTTCATTTATGAAAAAAAATATATTTAGATCATTGTGTCATTTTTTGATTAACTTTGTATTCACACGGTGTAATATCATAATTATGAGTAATTAAAAAAGTTTAAAAAAAATTAAATCCTCTATAATACTCGTATATATATTTCTCAAAATTCCACATACTTTTATGTCTTCGACCGGTTTCAGCAGATCGTTTTTAGAAGATGGTAATCTTCTGAAAACGTCTTATTTTCTACAAGTTTTATTTTACAAGTATTCTATGAGAATGGTAAAAAATTCATGTTTCGGACTGTACACGTCTTTTTTCAGAGTAAATTTTTTAACCAATTTTAATATTAACCAGTTTTTACACTGAAAAAGGTTACGTATAGTCCTAAACAATTTTGTAAAAGTTGCATTTTTTTTAGAAATTGCAGTGTTTTTAATATTTAAATCAAGGGCATAACATATCCATTACGTTACTAACTATCCGGTTATCAAAAGGACTAAAAGTTTATTTCCTTGAAAAAAGATATATTGTAAGAAGCGTGTTTTTTAAATCACATTTATTAGATAATCCATTGTTTTGACATTGGTGATGCCGGTGGGGAGAGCAATCAAACTGCCGAACATGATCGCTTCAGAGATCGATGTCTTTTATATTCGTGAAAGTACGTTCTGAAGACAAATACTCTTGACATTGGAGAGTATCTTGTATTCCTAATGTCGAACCATCCCTCATGCGTTCCTGGTATTATATATTTATTATATTTTACCTGTTCTCAATAGATGTCCCTAACTATAAAAATTGTTTGTTTTGATTTGAAAACTTTGATATTTCAACATTATTAACTGTTTTAATAATAAAAAAAAAGTTATAAATATCACAATTGATTATATTTTGACCCGATAACTGTTTCGCTAACCGATGAACATATATAACATCGGTTAGTGAAACAGCTGTCGCGACATCAAATGTGTAATCACATTTATTACTTTATCTTTGAAAAAGATTTGTATCTTATGCGGACGGTAGAGCAGTAAGTTATATTCCGTATCATTAAAAAGCGTCAAGATACCAATTACCTGTATAATATTATACTTACTTTGCCAATTCAGTCTTCTCGTTGCGCTGGTATGTTAAGTATCAAGACTTACGTAATATTATATACGTATACTGAAGTATAATAACATTGTAATATTCCACAATGGAAAACACACAAAGACACCGCCGCGGTAAAACTGTTTTCTCAAATACGTAGGGTTACAATTCTGGCGCCGAAAATAAGAACCAAAAAAGTTCTTCTTAATATGGGGTAAATTGTTTAAATCAATACTTGTTATAATGCGTACGCAAGTAAGCTTGTAAAATATCTTATTCAGATCAGTTTCTTTAAAAAACGGGAGTTATATTTATATTTCTTCTATATACGCCATACTTTGTGTTGTTATCATGGTTTATTTCTATTTTTCTTTTTTATACACTTTGTGTTTACAACACTTTTATTAAAAAAATAAAATTATATAGACATGTTTCGGACAAACAGTCCTTCTTCAGTAAAGATACATATTTATAAAAAATATTATAAAATTGTTACTGTTTACATGATGAGACAGATGTTATAAAGATTAATTTTGGAATATATTTTTATATTTGTATTTTCAAGGTATTCAAATTTTTTTTTTAAATGTTTTTCTTTTTCTTCTTCGATGGCCTTACAGCCCATATCGAGCCTTAGCCTCCAATATTCCTATCATACGACTGGCCCTGTCATCTGTATAGACCCTCCAATTTGACAATCGTAAAAATTTCGCTGCATCTCTCCCAACTTCATCCTCCTATCGTCGCCTTGTTCGTCGTTTAAATCAGTACTTGTTATAAAATAATACTATGCAACTTAACTTATTTCACAAACGTGTTTCGGGCTCCACGCGCCTTAATTCAATGTTAAAATGTTAACTGGTTTAATTAAAAAAATATATATTTACATCAAATAAATCCGATTTTGAATGTCGACCACGCGAGGAGTCAGAGAAATCGTCGTGCGTGCATGAAACTATGTATGAATGTTGAGAAAGCGAGAGAAGTATGTCAGGCAAAATAGCGTAGCGGTCCATTCTTTAGTGTTTTATTTAGTAACCTTACCCCTTCGTTGGTAATTTATTTAGAGAGTAAGTTAGGAATAATAAAAGAAGAAATAACGGTCAAATTAATGAAGAAAGAATGATAAAAAAATTGTATGTTAACGATGTAAAGGGAACTGGAAATAGAGGAAGACCGAAAACGTAGCACGATCAAATTAATAAAATATTGAATGTCGGTCACGCAAGGAGTCGGAGAAATCGACGTGAGTGTATGACACGACGTATAAATATTGAGGAATTTAGAAAATGATGTCAGAAAATAACAGTGTGGCGGTCCATTATTTCTTCCAACGCCTTCGTTAGTTATTTAGTTAGTTAGTTAGGTACAAAATGTGTTTTTATAGAGTGTACAAATGATTGATAACAAAGTTCATTTGTAAAATAAACTCTAAAGGATGTGTAATTACAACGCGGCGGCGAGCGTATCCCTCGGTAATAAACATCATCTGGCAAAATTGACTGGAAGTTTCACACAACGCGAGAAATCCGCTCCGTTTGGCATGGCCGGGCCCGTCAGATTGTTTTCAGGCCGAGGGAGTTTCGTGAACTGTCGTATGTTTCGCTAATGGTGACCCTATGTAATATTTAACATGGGTTGTCAGACGTGCTTTAATGTGTTTTCCCAGCGAGTTAAAAGCCGTGAATAATTTATACCGAAGCTTGATTATATTACGCATATAACGAATTAAGTGGCATAAAACTGAGCCGCACGCTTCAATTAAGGACTAGTCATTTGTGGAACTAATAAAATTGTCCTATGCGTGACGTAATTATATAAGCATTTTGTAGTCGTTTGATTTTGTACACATTGCCTATCTAGAGGCAATTAAGCCTGTAATACATACGTAGAATCATAAGCGTATAAATTATAAACAGACAAGTGTAACTGGCTGCCTAAATTGGGCCGTTAACTAATACGAGTACATTGATTTAATGTTAGATTGAAGTACTCTTAATTACCAACACTCTGTTTGATGAGATATATATGCTAAATCACGCCGTGCTCTTTCAAAAATTAACTTACACTTAACGTTAAAAAATTACAGAGAATTTACCCTTGTCTAAAGGTTAATTTAAACCGTCTGTGTTTTTTTACTCTTTACTATTCTTGTATAAATGCAAATAATTTTAACTCAAAATGCGCTACATACAATTGCAAAAGACAAACACGCCTTTAGTTTAATGTTAACGGATTAGAGTATCCTAAACTTAATTTTGTTTCACCGCCGCAAGAATGACTTCCATTGAAAAAATACGGCGTGGAGTAGCAGCTGTATTTCGTCGGATATATTAATTAAAATTTTTTATGAAGCATCGCTGCACTCGGCACGGTGACCTTCAATTAACGCCGCGCGACATCCCCTACAGAGATTCAGACCCTCGAACACCCTACAAACCACGGAGGAGAGGATGCTCCTAAACAAACAATACTTATTTAGCGCGTGTGCGGGAAGTAAAAATACTTCCCACCAAGAAAGCTCCACAAAGCTCGTACCGGAAGCTTTTCTCGGTACTGTAACATCCTGAGCTTTGATGTCGACGCCTGTAAACTTGTTAGTGACAGTAGCTAATGTTGCGGGCGGTGGCCAACTGGACGCCTCACTTTGTTGTGGCATTAAGTCTCGGATTGTGGTCCGGTCTGTGAGTTAGGGTAATGCCTATAGACGTAACGCTGATGAATGCGGAGTGCTTATACATAATCTTGCCACATACGATAAGATTCACATTACAAGTTTCTCTCACAAATACTTGAAAAAGTTGGATGGGGTGGAAGTACAATAGAAAAGTCAAAATATACATAGTAAAAGTAAACAAATAAAATTAGTACCTACCGTGAGTATCAAATTAATAAGAAATACTTTTGTAGGAAGCACTTAATTTGTGCGACATTATTAAATATATTTTTAACAACTTGTAACTTAGTATTTAAACCACTTTATTCTTTTACAACAACCAAACGGTTTCGCTCCCGCAAAAGCTAAGGAACCGGTTGGTTTTGTAAAAAATAAAGTGGTTTTAATACAAATTTCCAAGTGTTAATTTTTATGGAATTAAAAATGAATTCACATTGCACACGAATACGATTTATTAATTTATAAGATGATGTTATTTTATATGCTTCATTCTTTTATCAAAAAACATTATATTAATCTGAATTGGAAATCTATCGTATTAATAAGACTATATAAGATAATAAAAATTGATTATAAAATAGTTGACTTATTGTATAAAGAACACATGTTTACATAAGATTATTTGTAAAAAGTAACCGAAATACAGATTTAATTTTTTTACATAAATACAGAATTTATTGAAAACGATATTAAATTATAATAAAAAATTAAATTGTTTAATACGTTTGTAAAACATTGATTTTTCTTGTGCCATAATTGAGGTATTAGCAATAAAAAAAGACAACCAATATTATATTAATAAATATTTTAAATTGATAATTTTACAAAAAAGTTAAATATTAGATTAGAAGTGTTATGTATAAAAAGAAAAGTTTGAGGAGAAACCTTCAGAAAACGAGGAAGTTTCAAGTTTGATAATTTACAGGGAAGAAAGATATCAAATGAAAGAGCACATCCTTCCACAGAGTTCAAATTCACAATATTCTTTTGGGTTATTTCCATCGCTAAAAATATCATGTATGTGATTATTTTTCAAAGCAGAGTGAATTATTTGAGTTATTGCAAAAGTAATAAATGGTATTATTTAATAAAAATACAATTTGTTATTGTGTGTGACTCAATGACGAATTAATCTTCTTGAAAAACGCTATAAAAGTACTCCATGTTACAAAATAGTAATAAAATCAATATATTTATTTAAATAACTTTTTAGTCCGTTCTTTCTGTCTACCCCTTCAGGAAGACGGCGTGATGGTTAGTTAGTTAGCTCGTTAATAATAATTCTCGTCCATTTAACTGTTAAAATTCAAACAATGAAGAAGGGAAACTTCTGTCCCGAAACATGTTTGTGGAAATTGTAAAAAGTATTATGATAATGCAATGTTTCAAAAAAGTTATTCAAATGTGAATCTACAACACAAAGTGATGGTGAATAAGTACATTGGCAGTCGGTCTTTTTGATTGGTATTCATATGACATTAGGATAGGATAATTTTAAAAGGTGCGGTTTGAGTTTTAATCTAAAAAACTCACACGGGTTCTCATCTGCAGGAAGTTTTTTTACAGATTTGAAAATATATGCATTCATAAAAATAGATCTGATGTAAGGCGTGATGAATGTTTCTTCTGCCGACTTCATGTTTTCACTTTAATACTCCCTTTAGTGTGGAACGATCTCTTTTGTATTTAATCAGATCCGAGGTGTGAGTTAATTGCTAACTACAGTGATTTGCTTTTAGATATCGGATAGGCGGCAGAATATTTTACCAAAGTATTTAAAAATAGGCAACGAAAATTAAATAATCATTTATATATACTCGTATTTTTGCAATAGAAATTGTAAGGAAATCTTTAGTGTCGCTTTCGTTCACAAAATACGTTACTTGTTAATTCACTTCTTCTTTTTCTTCTTCTTATTCCTTATTGTAGACACCTATGTAATCTGTTCTCCAGAGTGTTGCTACTCCTGTGAGGTAGACTCCCAGCTTTCCTTCCATCTTTTAGGAGGTCTTCCACGAGGACGAGTCCCATTAGGTTGATTATGCAATGCAATAAAGGGGAGTCTGGTGGTGTCCATTCTTTGAACATGACCGTGTCAGTCCCTTTTTCGCTGTCTGCTCCATCTTATAATATCATCAACCTCACATATCTATCTTATTCTGATGTTCCTCACACGATCTCTGTGTCCACTCTGCTATCGTCCTTAATTCACGGTTTACACAATAGGCAGTTTTTAATTTTTTAATTTTAAATTCTTCTTTATATTCATCAAATAACCTATAATCGAAATAGACAAAATGTTTTTGTACCAATAAAAAGAAGAATTTGTACCAATAATTTTACTAAAATCTCTTAACAGAAGTTCGTTTTAAATAATAAACACATCATACGTCATTTCTTTGTAACTTCCACATTTGTCTTTATTTCGACCGGGACCGGTTTCGCCAGGCTGGCTAGCATCGACAATGCATTATAATAATCAATCTAAATGAAGCGTAAAAAAATTGGTAATACTAAAGTATAATACAATAGTGAGCAAAATGATTTATTATTTTTGATTAGTTTTTCACGTTATACCATAAGAACTGCGCCTAAACGAATAACAAAATCGAATATTTGCATAATCCAATGTATTTTTAAAGACATTCAATTAATTAATACGAATAAAAATGTCTGTTTTCTGGAAGAATTACTGTATTTTATGTGAACGACAGTTTTCGCCTGTCTAAGGCGAGTCTCAAATGTAATACAATCTACATAAAAAAAAAAATAATCTTAATAGATGACGCTAGTGTAGAGTGAACTCAAACATGTAAAGATAAGCGCAGGATGCTAGCATATATACAAGTTCCAAAAAAATTGTCAGATGTGGTGGTCATAAGTAGGGTGGAATGGGGAATGTTGTTAAACATAAAGCGATCGCTCAACCCAACCAATGACAGGTCATAAGTCCTGTAAGCACCTTGGCCACCACATTCTGTTCCCAGAAAAACATGTTCTTCTCTATTGAGATATAATTAATCCTTATAAAATAAAAAAAATTATCTGCAATGGGTAAAATTAAGTATTTGTATACAAGAATTTGTATAGATTCAAAATGTTGTAGAAAACATACGTTTTCATTCGTATTAATTATTTGATCTGGTGTTTTACACCATTGTTCAAGAAACAAAAAAAATGACACTCAAATAATCAATATTTTTAATTGAAATTTCGTGGGAGAAATTAATTTTAAATAATGAAAACGAAAAAAAAAATTATACAAAATTTCTTTATTAATATATACGAGTTTTTAGTGTACTTCCACTTGTGGTTATCGCCGACCGGTTTCGGCAGCTTGCTGCCATCATCTGGTTGACCAGAAAATGGCAGCAAGGTGCCGAAACCGTTCGACGATAAACACAAGTGGGAGCACACTAAATAAATAATAATAAAGAAATATTGTATCGTTTTTTTTTTTTCATTATATTAATGACACTCTTCCATATTCACCATTTTATTATTTGTAAGTAACAAAACTTTATTCATTCATTATTTCCATGTGTCCTAATCATCTTAGTGTTCCTTTCATTATTTTGTTCATAACTCTTTCGTACACACTGTATTCACTTATTATATTTTCATCGTTTTATTTAATTTTATTGCAAAGTAATATCCATTTTTTATATCCAAAAATGCATGATCTTTGAGCGTTGTTACAAATAAAGAAAACAAATTATAAAATTACATTCGATTAGCATTTGCAGTGTATATCTTGTTTGTGATACTTATTACTTGTTTATAGTTGACGCTATTGTTTATATGAATACCCACACAACGTATTAATAAAACAGACGTTCATAAGTTTAATTATTTACGATCATTTTTTCCGCTTTTAATGCTCGAAAACAAACATCAAAGATCCCCAAACAAAAACAACAAGGGTGAACGAGT
Organism: Lepidostoma basale; assembly: GCA_022606425.2. Classification (NCBI taxonomy): domain Eukaryota; kingdom Metazoa; phylum Arthropoda; class Insecta; order Trichoptera; family Lepidostomatidae; genus Lepidostoma; species Lepidostoma basale. The sequence continues at coordinate 1,583,314 of JAHDVF020000694.1, read as the reverse complement.
AAGGGAGGGTGAGTTAAAAAAGATGATATTATAATATAAACAATAATCAAAGTAAAATAAATATTCCTCGCATACACCACAACACGTGGTTGGGGGTGCTGATAGGAGAGAAGGGTCAGGGGCGCGTGTGGTAAGGAATTAAGTCCTGGCTAAACAATATGCTTGATACATTCATTTGTCTAACGACAAAGCTTATTGTTGGTGGTTATACACACTCATAAGATGTTTAAATTTTAAAATAATTATACGTTAGTAACAGTTTTTTTACAGAAAATAACTACACGCTTATAAATAATTATTTATCTCATACAAGTAATAAAACTTTCTGTCTGTGTTAAACAAAAACTTACTTATATTATTTATTGTTTCTTGAACTGTAAAACTATATATATATTTGATATTACATGGGAATGACATGTTTTATCGTGTTTAACCATGTCACTATTATATAAAAAAACATTTAGAAAACATACGTTATTATTATTATTAAATATACCATATATTAAAATAACATCGTGCTATACTGCTTATAGATAATAAAGATTTATTAATAATTTTTATTTTTATATTTTCCACCGGTTTTCGGTAGTAACGACAACATTATAAAAATACATATTTATTAATATTTGAAAAATATTTTCAAAGGGGATATAAACCAATTATTTCATATTTTTTCCTGTATTTATTACTCGTATACCATGTGTAGAAAAACTTTTTTTTGTTTGTTTTATATATATATTTTTTTTATTTGCGGTTTCGTTACACTTAATTATTAATTTTTTTTCACATTATGAATTACTTACTGTTTTTACTTGAACGTATTGAAATAACATGTTTAATTATTATTATAAATGGAAACGTCTGTCTTCTAGGAGTTTTATTAATTTTTATATGGAATGACATGTTTCGCTCTTCTAAGGCATTATCAAATGTCAATATTTGCTTAGAAGAGCGAAACATGACATTCCATATAAAATTTAATAAAACTTCTAGAAGACAGACGTTTTCATTTATATTAAATATTTCAATGGAGTTTTACATAATTGTTCAAGAAACGTTGATACTATGTGTTATGTATTTTATGTCAATTTCGGGCATAAATAAATATTTATTTATTATTGTTCCGAATTTTCATTTAAAAAAAAATTCAGTTGTATCACACTGCATAAGATTCATTCTGACATAAGGTTGCTTCGAATTTTTCGGGATTCATACAAATGCTGAATTGAATGGTTTACAAATAATTGAGAAAAATAATTTGTCTTTTTATGAATCGACTGCCAATTGACAACTACAGTTCTATTTAAATATTTACAATTAAAAATAAACAAAAATAATGAAATACACTAAGGGACACCGTGTATCTTAAAACAAACGCATAAAACCTTTAAAGTTTGAAAACTCCGTTCCCTTTTGTGAGGATAATTTAAAGGGCTTTTGTAGCTTGATTCTAGTGCAGTAAAGTGTTCATGCAAAATTATGCAGTACAAATAAGATACAAAAACAAGTCCACTATGTCTTTATACGTGAAGTAGGGTGGTTGCCAGAGGGGCTGAATTAAAGAAGGGTTGCGGAGGGTATAAGTGGAAATTGTATAGACCCTCTTTTATAACGTAATAATTTAAAATAATAAGAACAACCTAATGCTGCAATTTGTTAAAATTTTGGTCTAATGTTTATTTTGATTTGAAATGATTTGAATTCGTTTAATAATGCATATGGTTCACAAATAAATTCATAAATATTAAATTTTCTATGAGTCTGTTTCTAATTAACGCAAATTTATTAGTGATATCAGCCTAGTTTGATATCAACAAAGGTCTAAAACATCGTTGTGGAATGTCCCCATGGTTGTTTAATCTATATATGGACAAGTATCTGAACATTACAAAAGATTTGTGTGCAGGCGCCAAAATGAGCGGAGTGACTATCATCAGGAACTACAAGTCTTGGTACATATCGCACCGTGAGTGTAAAACCGAAACAAGTGCAAATATACAATTTTGAGATATGGGAGTTTAAAGACTTCATATTGCTTGGAAAAACTGTTTTTTTTTTTTAATAAACCAATGATTTTCGGTTTATAGGTATATTACTTTAAACTGAAAATCATCGATTTATTAAAAAAAAAACAGTTTTTCCAAGCAATATGAAGTCTTTAAACTCCCATATCTCCAAACTGTATATTTGCACTTGTTTCGGTTTTACACTCACGGTGCGATATGGTAAATGAGGTATGTATGCGAAACTATCTGATGATGAATGAGAATAAGTCCAAGGTAGTGATCGAAAAAGAAAAAAAGTGTGACAGTCTATGTCATAGACTCGATGACAATATCGTGAATGCTGAAATTTTGGAACCAGTGAATGAATTTGTATTTTAAGTAAGTTTATAAAAGTTGGGGAAATCGAGAGGAATATAATTCAAGATGGGGGACAGGTAACAAAGTGAATAATGCATTTAATTTTGTCATCTCAATCAATAGTCTATAAAAAAAACATAGTAGTTAACAGTGGTACTTTTGTACCAAACCTTACGTACGAAAGTGAATAATGGAACTGGCAAAATAAGGACGAAAGTCGAGTAAATACCGTGGAAAAGCACAAATGTGTATTCAATTTCATTATAAGAAGGTAGTTAAGATTCATACCTGGTGCCAGCATCTTTTATCATTATTCTTAAATGCAGTTTTTAACTGGATTACCTGCCTTTTAATATATAAAAAAATATATATTGACATTTAAAAAAAACGAGCATGGAAATTAAATAGATGTCCATTTCGAGCCAAACTTCTGTTAGCCAGAAAATCTAAGTCCATTTGGAAATTAAAGAAATATCACTTGAGTGGATTTCTTAAATAAAAGTCAAATCTTTGAAAAATGTATTTGCAATGAGAAAGTTTACTGTCTTACTTAAAATTGCAAGTTTGTGTTTTGATAATACTATCGTAGATCTTCTAATTAATACTAGTAACACAATTTTCATGGTTACAAAATTGTCATCTTAGTATAACTATTGAATTTATCGACGATTTTACATTATTTGATTTTTTATAAAATAGCGAAAAGTGAAGGACTATCGTACATATTATATTTTAGATATCTCGTCGGGTTTGTTAACCTCGTCATCTCACAATGACATATAGAAAGGATATGGATTACGAGAATAATGGAAGCGTTTGTATAAGAGACTACACACGTGGGGTGTAGTATTTTTATAGGATCCAGAAAATAATGGCATAACCAAATTAATTTAATTCAGAAATCGGTCACACTGACTGTTAGTATATTCGTTGGGTGTGGATGTATCGCGGGTATGTACTCGTATGTTGAAGTAAAAGTGTTTTAACGATTTAAGGGCTTAAAACTATCCGTCCTAATACTCAATCGCAGTTTTATTATCAAGTTATATATAATATACTATCGAAAATCTTCGCTTCTAACGCTTCTAACCATCCGATCTCACATAAACATTCAGTTTTCCATTCCATGTCGACCCGCTTAATTAATATACCACTTTCCTTAGATAATTATTATATTATAATGAACTAATTACAATTGAAAGTAAAGCTTAAAATAATGGTTACAATAATTACCTAATTGATAATATTTTAAACAGAAAAATCCAAAATAAATTTACTAATTCAATCTTGTATTCTTCAGCTCCCATCAATAATAATAATATAAATAATAATCGATGGCGTAGATTTTTATACATGAATAATTTACCAAATGTGATTTCAAAACAACTCCCAATTTAGGTAAACAATTTAGGTAAATTAATAATAAAGACAAGGAAGATAAATTTATTCGTACGGGAGTTTATAAACTGAAATGTAATGATTGCTTATCTTTTTATTAGGTAAAACATGACGTTATTTTAAATTAAGAATAAAAGAGCACAAAATATGTCTCTCTAATAATATAATATAATAACATTTATGAATTCGCTAACAATCTAATTGAAAAAGTTCATTCATTTAATTCATTCATTTAAAGAAAACGGCGTTGAAATTTTGCATGTTAATAATAGAATTGTAACTTTAAACAATCTCGAAATTTTAGAAATTAAAAAAGCAATTAAATAAATTTTTCGTTAAGTCCAATCTTTGGTTTATTTCGATTTTTGTGAGTTAATACCTAAACTCCAATAATAACTTTTAATAATTATTTAAAACATTTAAATTTAGGATTCATAATATTTGTTATAACAAAAGCATACACGTTTCAAAAAAATCATTTTAACATTCGTGAAAACTGGCCACATTGGTAAAAAATATATAATATTTAAAATATTTATGTTTATATATTATCACCATTCACTTTGTTGCTTGCCCCAACCCTTCTTTCAATATCCCTCTCCACTCGCCCATCTCTTGTAAACAAACTACATAAATACACGAACTCAACCACTTGCTCCAAATTTTCACCAAAAAAAAAAACCTATCCAAAAAAGCTAGAATGGCAGTGCACAATAGTGTTCTTCTACCGACCCTTATGTATGGAAGCGAAGCATGGAACTGGCAAAAGAAGGATGAAAGTAGAATAAATGCAGTAGAAATGTGATCTCTTAGACGAATGTGTAGATACTCTGTGTATGATAGAGTGTCGAATGAAAATATAAGAAGTGAATGCGGTGCGAATGATGGTGTCATGAACAAAATAATGAAAGGATCATTAAGATGGTTTGGACATATGGAAAAAATGAATGAAGAAATGTAAATGTAGTTAATGATGTAAATGGAACCAGATTTATAGGAATACCGAGGAAAACGTGGCACGATCAAATAAATCAAATATTGAATGTTGGCCATGTGAGGAGTCAGAGAAAATGACGCGCATGCATGACACGATGTATGAATGTTGAAGAAGCGAGAGAAATATGTCAGGAAAGAAAAGTCTGGCAGTACATTCTTTCTGCCTACACCTTCGGGGAGACGGCAAGATGCTTAGTTAGTTAGTGAGTAAGAGTTTAGTATACTAAGTATATATAAAAAAAATATATATATTTATATATTATATTTCAGTTGCTCTTTGCCCCGCTACGGCTGACTTTAGTCATATTTATACGTCGAGCGCATCAGGATCGAAGGAGATATCGATATATTCAATTATTATTTGTTTGAAAATATTGTTCTGAAAGTAACATTGCGCCAACGAAGAGTATGCCGCGTAGCGATTCCAGATAGAGTTACGTTTGCTTAGCGGTTTAAGAGTATATTATAAAAAAACAGCGTTCTTTATTTTTGTTAGCTGGTTTTAAAATAATCACGAGAATTACATCTATAATATTTAGGAATGGGTTATTGATGGTAATTATAAATTAATTAACCAATACAAAATTCATGTCGAAAATTGTAGAAAACGTTCGCTTTCAAAAAGTTCATTTATTTAAGAGAGCAACGGGGCATCATCAGATATAAAAAACGCCACTTACTTAAATTATTGTAAAAAATATGAAGAATGTATATTTTATGACGATTGTTATTTGCTGTTTTATTCATTCGACTTCAACGGTCTACACAATAATTCAAATTTTAAAATTAACCTGTACTTTTTGTTATAAACACTAATGATTATTTTGTTAACAGTAAGAAATTATAAATAATATTAAATAATAATAATACATGATGATAATATAAAAAATAAAATAATTAAAAAAAATGCATTTGATAAGACATAATTTATATAGAAATTAATAAATGATTGATGTACATTTGATTGGGAATGGGAGCTTGAGAGATAAATTTTAAGATTAAATCATTTATTTATTTCTTAATAAATTACATCTTTTCAAATGTTTGTTTTTTAATTACAATTTTTATATTTATTTATATTATCATTATGTATCATTTTTATTAAATATTATTCATTATTCATTATTACTGTTAAAAAATAACTATTATTACCTATCTATAAGAAATAGCTCAGGTTGATTTTTAAATTTGAATTATTGTGTATTATATTTTTATTATTTATTTACATCGGAAGATGGAGGTATCCTCCGGAACATGTCGTGTTTTTTTAATATTTTTCAAATAATTTGTGGATGAAACAAAGTTATTTTCAATTTCCCAAGTATATTACATAGAATTCCACAGTGATAATGCCTTAGCGTCCAATAAGTTAATTATTTATATGAATATTCCCGGTTGTCGTGATAAATTATGGATATTAATATAAGAACTAGGGCGGCTACTATAAGGACGGTTACAAAGCAATTGGTCAAATCAAATCAGGGCGCTGCACTGTGATTCGCCTAGTACATGCTAGCTAGACAAAATTATTTCTTATGTTTTTTTAGTTTTATATGATATTACAGGCTTATATGAGTAAGTAGAGTAGAGTTTCTCGAAAAAACAATTTGGTATTTTCCTAAATATAAATATTTAATAAAAACATAAAAACAATAAATTATAGAATTAGGCGATACATTACAAAAATATACATTATATGTAAAAAAAAGTTTGTAAACAACATTGCCTTAACTACCTGATCTTAACGACCTGAATTTTATCTAACCAGCTGACTTTGACCTAATTAACTAACCCTTATTACCTACTTAAAAGATTTGACCGTAAATAACAATAACAAAACTAAACAACACTTTTTCATATTATTATAGTGACTTTGACGTATAATGTGTAAACACATTATTCATCATCATCACCTTCGGATGAATCTGCCGTCGAGTAGTCATGCGATTGAGATTCAGTTCTTGGTATGGTCGAAATATGTACAGTTTCATCGTTCAACAGGGGGAATTAATAACTCCAGGACTTCGGAAGGGAATTTCAAAGTTTTTTTTGCGGGACACTTAGTAAGTTGGTTATTACAGGATCAGATGTTATCAAAAGCATGTTAAGTAAGTCTCTATTCGTGACAAAACGCGAATGCTTGTGTGGATTGTGTTAACGAAACCTTCTGCAGCCCTTGTTCCGTGCTTTCTGAGCTTCCTCGAAAATTTATCCAATAGGCAAAAGAGCGGATGTTGTGACTTCAGGACTATGCACAAGTATTTTGTGAACAGTTGCAGGTATGTAATACTACGGATAGAGATTTATGTATAATTGTCTCGTTTCTGTTGCAAAAGTCTGAATTTTTTCTAAATTTATATCGAATCCTGAAGATAAAGCCCGAAGTATAAATCCAAATTATCTAATAAGTGTAACATCTAATCCTGTAATATAATATCAGCCGCTAGTTCGGGGTTTTCAAAAAACCTTCGAGCGGTATTTCCGTTATTTGTATAAGCCCCCTTTCGCTTTTAAAACGCCTTTTAATTTCATCAGAACATTGCTTCACAATAACTTTGTCTGATTCAGCTCTTAGCTGCTATTTATTTACACTAAGACGATAGCTAATGTGAAACAAACTCTCGCTGTGCCAAAAACAAACGTTTAACAGTTTTATTCAAAACCGCCTGAACTTTGATTTCGGCACACGTTTCGGTTACAACAATTTGTTCCTCTGGAGGAAGACAGGCAACTTTAGCTTTCCTAAGACTATGCAATGACGGAAATACCTTGTGCCCAGTTTTCTTGCTCCACTTCCGAGTCTGCTTGTAGGCATGACTAGTTGATTTGCTCTCTGTTCATTTAATTCACATAAAGTTTTATTAGTTTCTTTAATCTGCACTGCCAACCTACTTACTACTACTATCTGACATTCGCATTGACACCTCAGCTGCGTGCATCAAATCACATCTGGGACTTGATAAAGTCATCAACTTGTCTTATTTTTGCCTTATCACTCGAGTCCATGAATTCTTTCAAAGGCCTACCATGGTCTGATAAGTGATATTTGGAAGTATATGGCAACGGCACGGTAATTGTTATCTTTAAAGATATATCTTGACCCGTTAGCCACTCTGAGTGCTTCTGTAGAAACCGTTCCTTCTTCTTTCCAGAACTAGGCCACTTTTCCAGTATTTTGGACGCTAATTGCGAAATGACAACCTTGATGTCCCTCAAAGAGTGCTCAGTTGCAGCCGTGAGATCTAGTTTTGATGAAACAAATCTAAACAAGCCTTCATTTCTTGTTTTTTTGGGTGTTTCAGCCATTTATCAAAAAAATCCATTTTGGAAATAATGAACTGGATATCTAAAAAAAAAAGAAAAAAATTAGATGCGCTAATATTACGAGACTTTTTTTTATATCATCATAAAGTACTTAGATGTAGGTACATAATATATCAATTCTGGAGGGGGAACATGAGGAGACATGGAAAGTTTTCTCTATTGAAGTTAAAAATGGGCCAAAAACCTCATTATTTTACTAAACAAAGTGTATTTTTTTATTGTCTCGATAACATTTAATACATAAACATATTATTAAAATATAGTACTTATCCTTAGTTTTAAACTCCATTATACACAAATATAATATTAAAGCACAGAACTTTTTAAATAAAATAATTGGTACGATGCACAAATGCTACTGAATGCACTTAAAATTTCACTTGTCTTGTATACATACCTTTATGACTCATAATTGAAGGGTTGTTGTGCAAAACATTACCTGGAATTCTTTTAATGAGGGTCTTTGTTACCTATTGTGATAAGAAAATTCGTGGAATTAAAGGGTTGTTTTTGTCTAGCTAGCTTGTACTAGGCGAATCATAGTGCGCTGGATGGCTTCTCAATAGCTGCAGTCTGGAGACTGACCGGTGACAGGAGCCCATGACGAGCCATGTTGGATAGTTAATGGGCTAGATACGACTCTCTCACGAAGAATGTGACGTAGGAAAAAAAATATAAAAAATAAAGTTACGCATAAATAACGAAACAGTAAAAATCGGCCATGTAAATTAAAGTTATTTTGCAATCCTGTTACGCAATCCTGTTACGCAATTGAAGCCTTGTAAATTAAAGTTATTTTGCAATCCTGTTACGCAATCCTATTACGCAATTGAAGCCATGTAAATTAAAGTTATTTTGCAATCCTGTTACCCCTACACAAAATTATTAATAATGGCCTACGTAAAAACTTTTTAAAGGCGAAATAGGGTGAAAAGTAAATGTTATATTCGTATGCTCAAATTATTTTCCTTTTAAAATAATTTGAACTTCAGAAGACTTGTGTAACAACTGAATTCAAAGGTCACACCTTCATTCAACTTTCACGAAAACATGTTGAAAACCTTGAAAGTATTTAATTCTTTTTAAATATTTATATTTCAGGAAAACGGTTGAATTTTGTTTATTTTGTTAATCGTTGACAAATTGCCTAGTTTTATTCCATGAAGTTGTTCGTGGGAATACACGAGAAGATTTTACCCTTTCGTATAATAAACACGTTATCGCGTACATAAATATTAGGAGTTAGGTGTAAAGCACGGAGGTTAACTTGTTTTTTTGTACATAAAAAACGCATTTATAATTGACCAAAAATTAACATAAATATTCCGAACGTTTTTCTACTCTTAGGCATAGCCATGCCATATGGCTTATGTCTTAAAATCCTTATAGTTTATTTTGTCATTTGAATATCTAGAATCTGAAGATAAATATTGGAATGAATTTCGAAACGTTGATTTCATAATGACAATGAAACACTTCTTCTTTTTCCTTATTGTAGACCTATGTGGACTGTTCTCCAGAGCGTGTGAGGTAGATTTCCAGCTGTCCTTCCATCTTTAAGGAGGTCTTCCACGAGGACGAGTCCCATGAGGTTGATTATACAATGCAATATAGGGGAGTCTGGTGGTGTCGATTCTTTGAACATGACCATACAAGTCCCTTTTTCGTTGTCTGCTCCATCTTATAATATCCTCAACCTCACATATCTCTCTTATTATGGTGTTCCTTACGCAGTCCCTCAGTGTCTTGCCTGCTATCGTCCTCAGTGTTTTCATTTCGGAGGTCCTCAAAACTTGTTTGGTCCTTACTGTGTCTGCCCTTGCTTCGACGCCATATATATTAGGAGTTAGGTTATATATCAATGAAACATGATTACAGAAAATTTTTATATACGAGGTCTGTTCAAAAAGTATCGCGAATTTTGAATTTCCGCTGGCTACGTATATTTGATTTTTGATTTTTTTGTAGTGTTATGTTGGTACTCATGTCCCTTACTTATGCTGACAAGGTCGGCCATTTTGAATGTTTAGTTAATTTTTGACAGCTGTTTTGCTTGGATGTGTTTTGGCTCGTCTTCGATTTTTGCCTATTCCAAAAAATGGATCAAAGAATCTGTATCAATTTTTGTGTGAAAAACAAAATAAAGTGCGCGGACGCATTTCGAATGTTGACTGTGGCATATGGTGAAGCTACCTTGGACCAAAGCAACGTTTATCGGTGGTACAAAATGTTCTCAGAGGGCCGAGAAGATATGAACGACGAAGAGCGTGCCGGACGCCCGAGCACGTCAACAACAGACGAAAACATTGATAAAGTGAAGAAAATAGTATTAGCCAATCGTCGAATCACCGTTAGAGAAGTTGCTGAGGACCTAAACATATCGATTGGCTCGTGCCATTCGATTTTAACCAATGATTTGGGCATGAGTCGGGTCGCCGCGAAATTCGTGCCAAAATTGCTCAATTTCGACCAAAAACAGCATCGCGTTAACATTGCTCAGGAGATGTTGGACTCGGTCCGTGACGACCCAAATGTGCTCCAGAGGGTCATAACTGGTGACGAATCATGGGTTTATGGTTATGACGTGGAAACCAAAGCTCAATCATCCCAATGGAAGCTGCCGCATGAGCCAAGACCAAAAAAAGCGCGCCAAGTTCGGTCGAACGTGAAGGTTTTGCTCACAGTTTTCTTCGATTGCAGGGGCGTGGTGCATCATGAGTTCTTGCCACAGGGTAGTACGGTCAATAAGGAATATTACCTGCAAGTTATGCGCAATTTGCGCGAAGCAATCCGCCAGAAACGCCCGGATTTGTGGAAGAACAAAAACTGGCTTTTGCACCATGATAACGCCCCTGCTCACACATCGTTGCTTGTGCGCGAATATTTGGCCAAAACAACACAGTAATGGTGCCGCAGCCACCGTATTCCCCAGACCTGGCCCCCTGTGACTTTTTCCTGTTTCCAAAACTGAAGAGGCCCATGAAAGGACGACGCTACGCCACGATTGAGGAGATAAAGACGGCATCGAAGGAGGAGCTGAACAAGATCACAAAAAATGATTTTTTTAAGTGCTTCGAGGATTGGAAAAAACGTTGGCATAAATGTATTATATCCGAGGGAAATTACTTTGAAGGGGACAAAATAGATATTCATGAATAAATAAATACTTTTTGAAAAAATATAAAATTCGCGATACTTCTTGAACAGACCTCGTATACCTGTTAACCAAATTAATATTTATTTGTTGATTTTTCTTTTTAGAACATTTAACAGGTGTTTGGGATTTTTAATACACTTACGTTGAATTCGAACATGGACTTGAATTATATCATAAGTTGATTGATTTAATTTTTTTTACAGAAATGTTTTATTTTGCAAGTAAAAAGTACTTTTTGGGTCATAATTTCAAATATTAATCAAATACTGATTAATAGGAAATGCTATCAAAAAAGATGCGATAAAAATTAAATGCACACTAATTACTCACTTCTAACATTGGATTATTGGGGAGATGTGAATTGTAGAAATTGAAAAAATGATAAAATTTTTTGCTGTAAATAGAAATATATCCACTAAAACAAATATGGCAGTACATAATGTGCCAATCCTTATGTATAAAAGTGAATCTTGGAGCTGGCAAAAGAAGGATGAAAGTAGGATAAATGTCATAAAAATGAGATCACTGGGAAGTAGGTTCCGGACAACGATATGTGATAGATTACCGAACGACTTAAAAATGAAGAAATGTAAGGCAGATGATTGCATCATAAGTATAATCAAAAAAGGATCCCTGAGATGATTTGGACATATGGAATGAATGAACGAGAGTAAAATGTTTAAAATATTGTATACAAGCAATATGAGTATAAAAGGTTAGTATAAACTGTTAAATTAAAAAAAAATTGTTTTATATTCCTATATTATATTTTTGTAACACCTGATGATGTCAACATAGGTTGACTGAACAGCTGTCTCAAAAAATAAAAATACAATTTGAGACATAAAACAAAGTTTTTTAATTTAATAGTTTAAAATGTTAAAATATCATAGTGTTTCGGCCAAAAAAATTGACTGTTTATTTATTATTTCTTGAACAAATTATCTAAAACTCGTCTTCATGTTCATCTGCTTCTTCTTAAATATGAAATAAAATAAATCTTCTAGTAAAATTGATATTTCATTAGAATTATTGAAATATTTAGGATGCTTTCTTGTTATTGTAAAATTTGGTTGTTGAGAGAAAATAAATTATAATTATATTTATAGAATCCTTCATTATGAAGTTTAACCTTATAGCTGTATCAACAATCAAAAGGGTCAAACATTATTCGAAGATTTTTAATTTAAAATAAGTTATCTGGTTCATGAAAATAATACAAATCAAATTTATATACTCAAGTTATTTGCGAGCAGACGCATAAACTAATCCCAGTATTTCTCACTGCACAATGGAACACAAATCTCAAATGGAATTCTTACATTTCGAAACATCCTGTCTGGAACGATGGTAATCTAGGACATATAAGATATTTTCTGAAACCTTGTCGTGACATTACACTTTGTACTTTTACGAAGCCCAATTATATTTTGTAAAATTATATTATACACAATATATACATACCCGTTAATCTGGTTACATCCGTGAATCTTATCTCCCAACAGACCTTAAGCTACATAATTGTTCTTATATTATATATAATAATAATGTTATTGTAACTTTTTATTCTCCACATATTTATTCGCTTAATATTCCGGCTAAGATTTTCCATGGTTTATTCGGCTGTAAATCGAACGTTGAAACTTATAAAGAAAGCCCTTAGATCCCAGGGCTTGACTGAGTCAGCTTTGTAGAGTTGAAATTAAATACAACATATAGAAATAGAACTTGGATAACGACTATTAATATCCTTGAGGCCACCTGCAAGGATCGTATTTTTTTGACACCAATAAAGAAAAGCAAAAACTTCCAAATTTATTTGGCCAGTTCAATGCTTCGCTTCCATACAAAAGGATTGAAATCAGAATTCTATTATAAATTATTTATTTCACTTGAACTTGAATAACATAAAACATCTGTCAAAACTGACCATATTTGTAAACTATTTATAGTATTTAAATTGAATATCAAACATGTTTCGGACTCCCCATCCCTTCCTCAGTGATATTATATAGACATTTAAAATATTATAAAACTGTTTACAAATATGGTCAGTTTTTTTATTTATTTTGGAACGTTTATGCTTTTGTTTTAAGAAATATTATGAATAAAATAAAAATTTAAAATAATAATTTAAAGTTCTTGTTGGGGTTCAAGTATTAACTTACAACAAAGGAAATAAATCAAAGATTGGACTTGACGTTAAATTTATTTGATTATTCATAATATTTTCTTTATTTTTAATTTATAAAATTTCGAGATTGTTTAAAGTTACTTGGATTTGGACTTGGATCTTCTGGCTTACAGAGGTTCAGCTCATGTGGCTATTCCTCTTACGTCTGATGGGAACATTGTTGGAAGGTGATTTGGTGGGTTATTAGTTTATTCGGGGGCATGATTTGTGTGGCCCGGAGTGTTCCTCTGAAGGAGAATCGATTTTGGGCGCTTGTGGCGGCTGGAAGTGTTTGGGTCGTAATTAGAGAGGTCTTTTATTGTGTGGTTGGGATGTGAAGGGAGTCCTTTGTAAAAACGTTCGGCAAGTTTCAGAATGAATTCATCTATCATCGGGATTCCCGATTCTAGGTGCAGTTGTGTAATCCTGGTCCATGAAGGCGCACCAAGCGATAAACGGATAGCCTTATTTTGCAGGATTTGGAGTTTTTGTATGTGACTCGAAGCTGCATAGCCCCAGATTGGGGCTGCATAAGTGAAGATCGGCCTTATAACCGTTTTGTATATCAGGAGTTTATTGTCGATGCTTAGTTTACTGTTTCTAGCTAACATTGGGTAGAGGGCTGAGATTGCTTTTGACGCGGCTTTGACTTTATTTGTAATGTGTGGCCTCCATGTCAGCTTAGAATCCAAGGTAACCCCAAGGTATTTGATTGTTTTGGTCCAAGGAACGTCTTGGCCGAACATTTTTATGTTGGGAATGTTTGGAGGAATGTGTCTTTTACTGAAAAGGGTCGCTGCGCTTTTACTCGGATTGATGGTAATGCGCCAGTTTCTGCACCACACCTCTAGCACATCGGCCTGTTTTTGCACCCTGCGGGTCGCGAGAAGCGGCCTTTAGCACTGGAGATGATGCCCGTATCGTCAGCGAATTGGGCAATGTGGGTGTTCTGATCTCGGGGAAGAGGGATATCACTGCAGTAGATGTTGAACAGAGTAGGAGCCATTACTGAACCTTGGGGAACTCCTGCTCTGATAGGGCGTACAAGGGATTTGGCCTTGTTGATTTTGACGCTGAAAAGGCGATCGGACAGAAAGCTGGCTATGAGTTGAATCATAGGCAGTGGGATGTTTGCTTTTCCCATTTTGTATAACAGGCCGGTGTGCCAGACGCGGTCGAATGCTTTACTGACATCTAGGGAAAAGAAAGTGGTGAATTTGCGCGTGTTAAAGTTTGTGGCAATAAGTTCAACTACACGAAGTAGCTGATGTTGTGTGGAGTGTTGGGCACGGAAACCGTGTTGAAAATCTGGAATGGTACTCTGTTCGTGAAGTGTTGTTTTGAGTCTTGATTGTATGAGTTTTTCCAACAATTTACCAGTGCAAGGAAGAAGACTAATTGGTCTATGATTTGAAGGAGCTGTTGGGTCCTTGCCTGGCTTGGGAAGAAGGATAACGTCTGCGATTTTGTAGGGTTTCGGGAAGTATCGGAGTCTAAGGGATGCGTTGAAGATCGCTGTCAGGGCACAGATGCCTTTGAGAGGGAGAGATTTGAGAATTTTGTTAGATATTGAGTCAGGACCTGGTGATTTGCGGGTATTAAGATATTTTATTTGTTGTTTCACCTCTCTAGGTGAGGTGAATGGGATCGGTGGGGATGAAGGAGTTTTGGCTAAGAGTTGTGAAACGTGAGATTCGATCGAGGCCACGAATAATGGATTGTCATGTTCGTTATTTGTCGTGAATTGATCTTCTAGGCTCGATGCAAATGTTTCTGCCCTGTCGGCGTCGGAGTACACTAATCCATTTGGACCTTGTAACGGTGTGATTCTTGAGTGGGGTTTGCGAAGATTTTTGGATAATTTCCAGAAGGCTGTCTTGTCGTCATCGTTTAATGACTCTAGATAATCCATCCAGCGGTCATTGCGTAAGTCGGTGATGGCTTTTTTGACGTCAATGTTTAGTTTGTTGAGAAGTGTTTTATCCTGAGGTTGTCGATATTTTTGCCATCTTTTTCTAATGGTATTTTTGTGGCGTATTATCTGTTGGATATCGGCAGGTAGATTTGGTCTGTATATGTCGTTGTCTACAACTGTGGTTGCATTTTTTAGAGCAGTCTGTAGGATAAATGTCATTTCATTCGTGACCTGATCGAGAGATTCTGGGTCTGGAATTTTTGTTGGGATTTTGATCATTTCGTGGATGATTTCGGGAAGAGAATACCAATTAATTTTATTTCTGGTGGGGAAATGGGGGTCACGGTGGAATGGTTCATCAGAGATGTAGATAAGTATAGGGATATGATCAGAGGATAGTTCGTCTACTACCTGCAGGGTGAGAGGGAGGGTAAAGTTTTTAGTCATGACAATATCGATGACGTCCGGGGAATGTTTTGGATTTTTATTGAAAATTGTCGGAGTATCGGGAGCTGTGATGAATATGTCTTGTCGATTTTGGAAATAGTCGAAAAGATCTTTGCCTTTCTTATTATCTTTGAAACTGTGCCAGGCGCCATGTTTGGAATTTAGGTCTCCAGCTAGGACTGTGGGAATGTTTTCGAAGAAAATATCGTCCAGTTCTATTGGAGTGAATCGTCTACGAGGTGGAGAGTAGGCGGAAATGAATTTAAGGGGACCAGAATTTTTTGTTTGTATCACTATAGCAGTGGTTTCAATATTTATGTTAGAAGGTGTTGTTGAGGAGCAATGCTGGAGGGATTTTTTTATTAGGATTGCTGTACCACCTCCTTTGTTATCAAGGCGGTCGGTTCGGTAGGTGAGGTAATTAGGGATAGAGTAGCGAAGGCTAGGTTTAAGCCACGTTTCTGTGACAAGAAGAATGTCAAGGTTGTAGGTCGAGAGGAAGTGTTCTACCTCCAGGCGGTGTGATCGCAGGGTACCACCCGCGTTCCAAAATGCCACTTGGAGGTTGGTTGGTAGGGTAGGTGTAGGGTTAGACATTAGATGGGTTGATGGCGTTGAAGGTGACAGTCTTTCTTAGCTCATTAACCAAGCTTGAAAAACCTTGGATTAGTGCATGGAAAGGATCAATTTGTGGAGGGAAAATTTGTGGAATCGATGTTTGTGTGGGGGGGCTAGTTGATGCGGCCATCTTGGCATATGAAGGCGCTGGCCATTGTGTGTTCACGAAGGCAGGGGTACTTATTATTTTAGATGGTGATGGCTGAGGGTTTGTTTGTCCGCAAGGCTGGGTTCTTTTCGGGTGCTTTGGACACCCACTGAAGTTGGCTGGGTGTGACCCTGCGCATAGGGCGCATTTGGCCGGAGTATTGCGAGATTTTGTGCAGGTGGAGGTGTGGTGCTTCTGTCCGCACTTCACGCACCTCGGATCAGCGTGGCAGCCCGAAGTTGCGTGACCGAACTGTTGACAGTTGAAGCACTGGCTGGATTTTGTTTTAGAGTGGGGTGACTCCACCCGCACCCTAAATTTGTCGACCTCTTGGAGGTCGGAAAATATTTTTTTGCCTTGATCCGATCGCTCCAGGTCGACCATCATCATGGCGATGGGTCGCCTTTCGGGACCGGCTTTCATTCTCTGGACTTTAAGAATGGGAAACCCTAGTTCCTTGAGCTGGTTGTGGAATTGGGTGGTGGAGACCCATTCGGGAACATCTCGAATGACAGCTTTTAGTGGCTTATCGCCATTCAATCTAAAGGAATGGAATTTTTCACCTCGCTCAATCAGGAGTTTGGTGGCCATTGTGTGGGCGAGGGCGGATTTGGGAGTTATATTGATACAGTCCTTTGTGTTTTTGGCGACGAAGTCAACATCATTTTCGATCAGGGCTGCGTTGATGGAAGGCCAGTTGATGTTGGCCTTGTAAATTATGATTGGAGGCACTCTCGTTATTTTCGAGAGAAAGTCTGATGGGAGAGAAGAGGAAGAGGAAGGGGGAGGAGAGGAAGTGGAAGGGAGAGAAGATGAAGTGGAAGGGAGAGAAGAGGAAGTGGAAGGGGAAGTGGAAGGGAGAGAAGAGGAAGTGGAAGGGGAAGTGGAAGGAAGAGGAGAGGGAGTGGGAGATATAATCGTGTGAGAAGAAATTTTGTTTGGCGAAGTGTGGAAGGGGCTTTCAGATGAAGAATTTTGGTCATGGAAGGCAGATGTTTTTCGTTTCCGATTGTTTGTTGCCGTTTCCCATTCCATAGAATGATCAGAGGTTGGTGGGGGTGAGCACGATCTTGATTGGACAAGGTGTTTGGCGGGAGTGGAGATGGTGCTGGTAATTGTGGTAGATAATGAGTTGGTCACAATTTTTTTGGCCGTATCGTTTGCGGAGAAGGAGGAGGAGGGCGCGGGAGTAGTAGAAGGCGTAATAACTGAATGGTTGTTAATGGAGGGGCCATTGATGGAGACTTGAGATTTCTCATTAACTGAAGAGTGGGATAAAGGGGGTCTTATGTCAGGCAAGGATGCCAACATTTCTCGGTAGATAGGGTGATTGTACGACACTGAATGTCCCTCCTCGATAACATCCTCCCTCTCGAGAGAGCGAAGGAGAATCTCGCCGAGGACCTGAACATCGGTATTTTTCATTTTGCGTTTCTCTGTTATTAGTTTTATAAATTTGTTCAGTTCGTCCATGTCAGTTGCGCTAATTTTTTTTATGCATTTTGAGACACTGGTATACTGTTATGGAGATGGAATGTGAGTGATAGCGTATGTGATGAGGTAATGCGAGTGTTTGGATGGTGGAATGGATCAGGCACAGAGTAGACTGTTATTTCACTGATTGTCACTTCACTCGCGATGTATGTTTCAAGATGGCGGGCAAGATGGCGACCGAGCGGTCGGCCAAGCAAGTGCCAGCACAGGAACGAAGTTGTGAAACAAGATGGCGGTGACTTAAAAACTATTGCACAACAGTTTGAGAACACATTTTTGTACGAATTTTAGGCATGGAACGATTATTAAAACACAATTTAACACTAACAATACATATTAGAAAAACTTAGGAACAGAATAAACGTAACTGAATACTGGAAGCTCAGTTATATCTGAGAAAAACGTGGAGCGTAACGCAGTGACACTAACGTGATTAATGGCGGACGTGTGAATGTTTAAAGTTACATTTTTATTATTAACATGCAAAATTTCAACGCTATTATCATTATTAAATTAATAATCTTTTTCAATGAGGGGTTTGCGAATTCCGAAAAATTATTATTTGAGAGATATTTAATGTGCTCTTTTATTCTTAATTTAAAATTACGCCTTGTTTTACCTATATAAAAGGATAAGCAGCCATTACATTTCAGTTTATAAACTCCCGATTGAGAAAATGTATCTTCCTTGTGTTTATTATTTTTTTATTAATTAATCTAAATTATTATTTATATGAATTATGGCGAACAAAGAAGAAATTTTATATTTATTTAAATATCCATATACCTAATAGCACTGAGGAAGGGCTGGGTAGTCCGAAACATGTTTGATATTTAATTTTAATTTGTTTAAAAAGTGAGCGTTGTATACAAAGTATATAAAAAATATATGAATATTTTAATTAAAAAAAAATACTGTGTTAAATATATTATTTAAATTTGGAATTAAAAAAATGCGTTGTATCGTCAAAGTCTGTTACATTTATTTCTCAGATAAATCCACGCCTTACGTCTATGTACTGCATACGTAAATATTTGCTTTGTGAATATCACACCGAGCGGTTATTATTTTAAGGGGTTGCCAGATGTGGTAGACTTCTGTTAAACGAACGGCTCGATTGATTCACAACAGGAACACGGCACATGTGCCTCGGGCCGCAGACACAACATCACACACAGCACACTTGACAGATTGCTGCTCGACAAAGTCAGGCCATCTTGATAAAATAATCAATATCGCATTTATGTTCTAATCAAAGGGTTAGCACCTTTGATAAAAAAATAAGTTAGAAACTATTAAATATATTTTTGATGAAGAATATGTCTTTATTTGATGAGATTTTTACCCCACGTGGCTGGTATATCATCAGTAATATTGATTGATTAATAAAAATGGATGTTTAAAATATTGTACAAGATAATTTTGAGTATGTGAGATAACATTTATGTGATCCAAGTTAGATTTGTATTGTGTAATAAAATTATACTACCTACATAATTACCTACCAATATGTATCTAAAACATGTTAAAGTTCTGCTATTTAAAAGCACGTGCATTTTATGTTAATATAATTTATAAATCAATATTATTTTAAAGTTCTTACTGGTGTTGGTTCGTTTTGAGTGCCTAATTAATGCTTATTTAAAAAAAAACGGTGAATACGTGGAACAAAAATTATATAGACAATATGTGCATCATCTAAAAATAGCATTTTGTGTTAAATTATTTTTATTTCATATCCTTGTATTTAATATTATTTGTTTTAGATTTATTTTGTGGATATTGGACGATCAAAGTGTGCGCTGGAGATGCCTATTGGTGGCGATGAGGTTCGCAATCCATCACACCGCGTCTCCCGCGGGGCGAAAAGAGAAGGATGGAGTGCCGCATCGGTTAAAGTGTGACAGTCCATTCTTTCTGCCTACCCTTTCGGGTAGACGGCGTGATGGTTAGTTAGTTAATTTATAAAAATAACAATAATTGAGGGATTTTAAGAACACTCTAAATAGTCTTTTAAAAAAAATTCGTGACAGCAGCTGGTGACATTTGAAGTCAAAAAAATTTCTCACTCATTTCGGGGCCGACTACATTTGCAGCTCACTATAATGGGTTAATTACATATAATGATCTTTGTGGTTGTGGTTAAATACATTTGACTGCCACACGGAAGGTCCTGGGTTCGATTCCCGGCAATGGCAGTGTGATTGTCACACTGTCTCTGAAAATAAATGACAATAGATTAGCTATCTATTACATGTCATGACAATCACAATGATAGCTATATCCTTACTATTAATTTGGTTGGTGCTATAATGATGTAAAGAGCGATTCGCGAAAATAAAAGTAATAATAAAAAAAAATAAGAGTTTTTTTTCTACCTCGAATATTACTTGAAACATTTGAATTGAAGTGGTAAAGAAGGTATAGAATTGTAATCTTACCAAAAAATCTCGACATTTTAAAGTACCTATAGAAATAAGCTACACTGTATCTTCGGTCTGTCGACTAAATGTATATAAATTTTTTGTGAAAGTAATTCAAAGAAAGTGCGATTTTTAGTAGCGAGTACAGCTAGGGGCGACCATTTTATATACCTGCGTTTAACAAATAAATTTCATTCACGCATTTACATGGCAGCGAGATTCCCCGAGATAAGTTAAAGCGACCATCGAAGGTGTACCGAGACCGTCCGAGCTATAATACAACCAAAATGCTTTTCACCTATCAAGTTTTTCACTTAACTCCACATACGGTATAAGATGTTGCCTGGGGGTGTTTGGCGTTCCTCCATTATGTTATATCTGTAAGGGACCGGCCTTAATGCCGTTGTCAAGGCGCCACCCCCAGCGGATAAGCCCCGATGTTTTTTCATCCTTCGCGAAACTACCTGCCGAAGAGGAGACCGAAACGAGAATTTACATGAAAGTGAACCAGACTGTGCGGTAGTAAAAGTAACGTCTTTTCAATATCAGTTTTTTGCAAGTGCCCTGAAGTTTGCGCAGTTTAAAGCAAACAAGATGAAACTATTCTTATTTTGTAATAAGCCGTTGGAGTATTCTAAAATTTGTTTCCTGTTTTGAACAACGGTTACATATAGGGAAACGGAGAAAAAATTAATGTTAATTTTATTAACAAAAAAAAATATATACTTGAATGCTATTTTACTTTTTATATGTAATAAGGGTAAAATTTTATTTAAAATGACTTAAATTCGGTTATCGAACTAACTAACTAACCAACCATCACGCCATCTCTCCGGAGGGGTAGACAGAAAGCATGGAACGCCACATTGTTCTGTCCTGACAACTTCTCTCGCTTCCTCTACATTCATACTTCTTGTCATGCACGCACGTCGATTTCTCCGACTCCTCACGTGACCGACTTATAATATTTGATTGATTTGATCGTGCCACGTTTTCCTCGGTCTTCCTCTATTTCTAGCTTCGTTCACGCTATTAACATATACCTTCTTCACTACTCTGTCTTCACTCATTCTTTCCATGGTTTGGACCCATGAAAGTATTATGAACAAAATAATGAATGGATCATTAAGATGGTTTGGACACCTGGAAAGAATGTTAAAAATATATATATGTTAACGATGTAAATGGAACGAGAAATACTGGATGATCGAGGAAAACGTGGCACGATCAAATAAATCAAATCTTAATTATCGGCTACACGAAGAGTCGGATATATCGACGTGCGTGCATGACACGATGAATAATTTATGTTTAGGAAGCGAGAGAAGTATGTCAGGAAAGAAAAGTGTGGCAGTCCATTATTTTTGCCTACCCCTTCGGCGAGACGGCGTGATGGTTAATAAGTTAGTTAAATATTATTTCAAAAATATAATCAAAGTATGAATATCCGAATTACATGTTTTATACCCACTTCAACAATACATAAAGTAAGTTATTATCTCGGAGTTCCAGGTCGGTTTATTTGAGATCGGTTAATCCAGTGAATGAAAAGATTAGCAATAATGAAAAAGTCATTCCGGAGTATCCTTTCGTGAGCCTTAATGACCGAGTTTATCCTTCGGAAATTACACAATGGCGCGCCGGCGCACTTACGTGGATTGTTAAGAATTAGCCGGTCATAAGTCAAATTTCAAAATCGATGTTAAAAATACCAAAAAAATCCTAGATCCAAAGAAATGTCCCAGTAACAATAATTGACCATCCCCAACCACGAACCTTTGACCGTGTGCGCGCGCAGGTGGTTGAAACTTGTCCGCCTAACGAAGTGCGCGTCGTCATTGTTCTTAGCGCTCTCAGTGTAAACATTAAACAAGGAAAATTTCGCCTTGTCCACCTAATATTTCGAAGTTATCGTTATGGATTCGAATAATTCAGGTAATAATCAATATTTGTTGATGTGTTTAACATACTTTAAAAGTTATTTTATATTATTTGTAGAACTTCAAAAAAAGGTGGTCTAGTAATGAAATTTTTACTTAATTTTCAAGTTTATAAGACATTTTGTTATATTATCGCGTCCTATCGCGTAATGTTTGTTCGTGTACTGTATACTTCTTATATTTGACTAATTAATGACATAAAATTTGGCTGCGGATAGCTGCGGTTGACCAAATTACAGTTATTTTTTTTAAAAGGATGACATCACTTTTTTTTAACATTTTTTTCTTAAAATGTAATAAAGTATGATTTTCTCAATTTTAGGTATATCTGGTACATCGAGTACAAAAACCGTAAGCCGTAAATATCTTTACGATCAAATGCAGCAGCAAGATTTACCTAATTTAGATGAAAAAATTAAATATCTAAAAAATCACCTATTGTCCTGTTGTGGTGACACTCCAGATAATCTAAGCAGTTTCAAACAAAGATTTGCATATTTTAAAACATCAATGAAAGAAAAATGGTCGAAAGCCCATAGAAAAGAAGCAATGTTTCTTAAAACTAATGAAAAGTGGTTAGGAGGAACATTTGAACTTTCAGCAAACAAGCAAACTCGACCAGGTTGGCCTTCTAAAGCATTTGAAGATTCTAGTGAGAAGACTAAAAAAAAAAAAACGGAGGAAATACCTTATTCGCTTAATAAAGAAGTAATCGTTCATGCAGCGCAAACAACATTACAGGCTCGAGGAAAAGGGGATGCTTCGAAAATACTACGGAAATATAACGATTTGATGAATATGCCATGGCAACTGCGAAATTGTATGTCGAGTTATATAGTTGGCACCCAATGTCTCCGACCTTGCATAAAATATTAATTCATGGTGCAGCTGTAATTGAAAATGCCTTATTACCCATAGGACAGTTGTCGGAAGAGGCAGCAGAAGCCAGAAATAAGCACTTTCGATTATACCGCGAAAACTACGCAAGAAAGTTCTCGAGAGAGGAATGTAACCTTGATATATATAATAGATTATTATCGATTTCAGATCCACTATTAAGTAGCATGAAACAAACAAAAAAAAACGATCAAACCAGGTTAATTTTGCCCTGAAACAATGAATATGTTACTACCAGCTGTACCGAATACCGAATCCGATATTTCAGACATGGATTAAAATTTGTCCATAAATGTATAAACATATTTAAAATACTTATTTGCACGAAAATTATTAATCTGTAACTAGATTTTTTTTTTGTTTGTAAAATTTGTGATAAAAAATTTTTTTCCTCGAGATTTAGTATTTCTTTATATTTTTGGCTGAGAAAAAATTTTTTTTTTACTAAGGACAATTTTTTACGATAATATTTATGATTTGAAGTCAAAATACACCGTAAAATAATTTTGACCGCCTAAATCATTCAAATCCACCTATGTGCGGCGTGGGGCGGGCCGGGCCGTGGAAGTAGAGGTTATGTAAACATTTGCCAAATATGTTCTCCTAAACAGGGGTGTGCTCGCGCTGTGTGCGGATGTCGGCGCAGATACAGGGAGATTGAGTTAGGAAGACACGGCGTAAAAGAATTTGAGAGCCACTGGCGTGCAAAAAAAGAATGAAACTAATCGAAAAATATGTAACCAACAACTAACCATAACGCCGCCTTTCACCGTGTTATTTCCTTACATTCTTTTCTCTATTTTTAGTTCCGTTTGCGTGGTTTACATGTACATTCTTTATCATTCTTTCTTTATTCATTATTTTCATGTGTCCAAACCATCTAATGATTCATTCATTATTTTGTTCATGACACATTACACTTGAAACTCTATTATGTACAGATTTACCACACATTCATAAACTTTATTTATATTGCATTTATTCTACTTTTATCCTAGTAAAATGTGTACCATCCTATATAATAATTTAAATTCAGGTTATTTCATTTAATTTTTTTATCAGTATAAGAAGAAAATCAGTTCAAATAAATTAAAGTATAATTATTTTTTGAATTTTGTTATTTAGAATCAACAAAAAGATATAATGAATGAACTATACAAAATGTGATTTATTTAGAAACACTTTCGTCAATATTTTCATATTTTAATAGATCTGACGATCTGTGATACAGAAATCTAGTCTCCTGAGATGATGAAGTCCAACTGTCCTTCCATCTCTTAGGTAGTCTTCCAAGTGGTTGATGTCCGGAGAGGATTTCGTAAGCAGCTGTGTATGCGAGTCTGTCACTATCTATTCTGACTACATGGTCCCTCTAATGTCTTCTTCTGGATCTACTCCACCGAACGATATCCTTTATTTTACATATTTTCTTATATCTGCGTTACAGAAACGATCTCGAAGAATTTATCCAGTAATGGATTTTAGGACCTTCTTCTCAGATGTTTTAAGCAGACCTGTTTCGTACAGTGTCGGCCTGCGTCTCTACAGCATACGTCATGATAGATCGCACGGATGTCTTATAAATTCTGACCTTGCTGTCGAAGCGCATGTGTTCTTCCAGATTAGATTCTTTAGATACCCTGACACAGCACAGGCTTCATTAACTTATTCTCGTACTTCGGTATTAAGGTCATTATAGCTGCAGATCTGTACTCCGAAATATCTAAAGCTCATTACTTGCTCCACAAATACATGAAATACTTGTGTTATAAATAGAATCGTGAAAAGAGAGCTTTATCTACTCGTATTTTAACCAGGTAGAATTACTAGAAAACCATGTAGAAACCACTCAGAATATATTTTGTATCATAACGTTAAACATTTTTTTCCATTTCTTATATTTTATATATTATACATTTATATGAATTAGTACGCATACTCCCTACCAACGCATTTTTTTTAAATTTCATATAATTATTATCACCAGACTTATATAGCAATCTTAAAGCAAAGATTTTGGGATAAAGTGTGTTTAGTTTTTTAAATAATTAATACGAATAGTTTTCTTATTTTGGCTCAATCGTAGCAGGCGGACATTAAAGCTGCGACAATTTTTATTTGCGACCTCAAATGGCTAATGGGTGGGCATCGCCTTTGATCGTTAGGCCGGTCTTCGTTATGAAATGACACCCGCTTTATGTCTAAAATAACAGGACACAACGTAGAAATGTACAAATGCAAAATAATATAAAAAACTAATTCACATACAACTCAATTGATTATTCTTGTTATTAGGTAAATTTTACAAAACCTTAATTGGTATTACGGAACGATTCAAGATGAGATTTGTGTTGATGTTGACGTAAAATATATTTTTTATGTTTTCGTTAAAAAAGTATAATAAAATTCAGTCAATAGCAAATGAAATATGAAACCAATTGGTAATCTATCTCCCTTAAATATAACTTTTTAAATTTCAAACTTTTCTATTACTTACAAAGAATTATTACGATCGAAAATTAGGTAACCCTTTGATGAAAATTTAATTCTGATATTAATCGGCTTATAATCTATGAAACGGATTTTTTTAAATGTGAATAAGATTATAAACGCGTATTAAATTGCGGCTATAAATTCATTATTAAATAATTAGATTATTTTATATGTTTTACTAAAGACTTTCGAAATAAATGAATTATTGATGTTAAGGTCAAGTTGACTAACTCGGTTCGTTGTTTAATAGTTATAAATTAATTCAAGTATTTTAAAGATTTTTGTAACGTTATTCAGTAACAATATGAAATATGTTATTTAATAAAACAATTTCTTATTGGTAGATATTAAATATAAATATATATCATAATTAACAAAAATAATATAAATAGTTAGTGAAAAAACAGTGTTTCGATCCATACTCTATTTATTTGAAATAATGTTAGCAAGTTAGATTATTATAATATATTTATTAATATAGAATCCGACAGATATAAAAATGCCTTTGTAGAAATATGATAAATTGTAATTAAAAAAAAGGCTCTTAAATTTTCAATGGAGCACTAACTTGGTGGTTAATTTAGTGATAAAAACTTATCTCCCCCTGATGAAACTTGTATAAAAGAGAAACCGTTTGCCTTTAAATATAATAAACAACCCTGGTAAAATACGAAGTATATTTATTTTTTTATTTAGCTTTTTTAGTAA
Source organism: Lepidostoma basale (assembly GCA_022606425.2). Lineage (NCBI taxonomy): Eukaryota > Metazoa > Arthropoda > Insecta > Trichoptera > Lepidostomatidae > Lepidostoma > Lepidostoma basale. The sequence goes on along the minus strand of JAHDVF020000694.1, from coordinate 1,556,820 downwards.
AAACAATATAATATTTATTGTTTCTTGAACAAGTATGTTAAACTCCACATTAAATAATTGATACGAATGAAAACGTATATTTTCTAGAAGCTTTATTATATTTTATTGAGATGACAAGTTCCTGCTTAAAATACGTTTAATTATGCCTTAGAAAGGCGAAACATGTCATTCCTATAAAATATAATAAAAATATGCAAAACGGACATTTTTATTCCTATCACTAACGTAATAATACATTCTTCTTCTTTGTCTGGTCCTGTAACACCTCCGTTGTGCACAGGGCCTCAAGAAGCCTTCTCCACGGACTCATCGCATGCCTGATGCCTAACATCATCCCAAGTGAGGTATGCTGTTTTGACCTCGTCCTGAGGAGCTCTTCTTCAGGTGGCTCTAGGTCTGCCTCGTTTACTCTTTTCCCCCATAGGGGACCAGTCTAGTGCGCCCCGAGCAATACAGGCTGGCTTTCGTCTCAGAATATGACCGATCTACAGCCATTTGCGTCATAATAATACATTATAATTTAATTAAAAAAAAAAAACTGTGTTTAATATCACAAAAGTCCATTGTTTTCTTCGAAAAACTATGACAATAATTACTGACTATTAAAATATTAAACTGTAATACTTATTATTAACTGTTAACATATTAAACTCTGGTTATGGTATCCCGTTTTTTTATCTTTCGCGAAAATCGAAAAAATAATTAAAAATGTTGATACCATAAACAGTGTTTTATATTTTAACAGTTTATATAACTCTTCATTTTAAACTGTTAAATTAAATAACTTTGTTTTTGTATCACAATTGTATTTTATTTTACGCGGCAGCTGTTTCATCAACCTATGTTGACATTATCAGGTGTCACAATAATTATGTCAACATAAGTTGATGAAACAGCTGTCGCGTAAAATAAAATACAATTGTGATACAAAAAAAAGTTATTTAATTTAACAGTTTAAAATGTTAAGGTATCATAGTGTTTCGGCCAGAACAATGGACTCTTTATTTTATCTAAATTAAAAAAAAACTCAGGCGGTTTCTAGCAATGCGCTAAATGGCGGTAGCCTTTCACATTGCGTTAAAAAGATATTCTGCTTAGTGCTTAAAATACAATCTTCATAGATGGCGTTAGTGTGTAGATTGAATAAACTACCATGCAAAGGGTGGTGTTGCAGATTAACATATATACAACTTCCAAAAATTTGTCAGACATGGTGGTCATAAGAAAAAATGTGGAATGGGGAATGTTGTATTACATAAAGCGTGCGCTTAACCCAACCAATGACAGGTCATAAGTCCTGTAAACACCTCGATCAACCATATTCTGTTTCCAATTAGCATCTTCGTCTCTATTGAGATACAATTGATTCTTAAAAAAAAACTGTTTTTTTTTCAAGTTTGTTGAATATTTACAATGCAACACATGTCAAGGCGAATATGGAATAAAATTAATTTCGGAAGCTTCTGTGTGATTCCTGACAACTTGCCTCTTGCTAACCCTTCCTAGTGTCCCGATGAGGATCTAGCGCCGGGCGCATGGGTCCGACTCATTGTCACGCTAATGAAGAGCCGAAGCCACAAAACGAGTGGAATAGTTTCTCTGATAAACACAATTCATTGTTTATACGGTTTGAATAACAGCCCAAATTACCGCGGGGCGCAATTTAAAATCAATTTCGGCAGCCGGCGCTGTTGACGCTAAAAGAAACCAGCAATTTATTTTATGTGACTAGAAATACTTTCGGTTCCGACGATTTGATCTCACTACGATAAAAAGATAAATAACGGTTAAAGATAAGAAGGATGAAAGTAGAATAAATGCAGTAGAAATTAGATCTCTTAGACGAAGTAATTCCGGACAGCGCAGGATAGGAAAGAGTTTACCAGAGTGATCGCCAACGTCGGGGGGACCTGACAGGACAGTTTCAGAAGAAGAAGACAAATGTGTGTATACTCTGTGTATGATAGAGTGTCGAATGAAAATATAAGAAGTGAATGCGGTGCGAATGATGGCGCTATGAACAAAATAATGAAAAGATCATTAAGATGGTTTGGACATATGGAAAGTAGGAATGAAGAAAGAATGGTGAAAAAATAATACGTAACGATGTAAATGGAACCAGAAACAGAAGATGACCGAGGAAAACGTGGCACGTTAAAATAATTCAAATATTGAATTTAGGCCATGTGAGGAGTCAGAGAAATCGACGCGCGTGCATGACACGATTTATGAATGTTGAAGAAGCGAGAGAAATATGTCAGGAAAGAAAAGCATGGCAGTCAATTCTTTCTGCCTACCCCTTCGGGGAGACGGCGTGATGGTTAGTTAGTTTTAAGATTTCATTTAAAAAATTTCTACCAGTTTCTCTTGTTCATGTATACAGCAACAGCACTCTGTAAACTTTGTAATTAATTATTTTAAATTGATTATTAATGTCGCTAAAAAAACGATTTTTTCAATACAGGATCATTAATTATTTAACTTTCTTTGTAAAAACAGTTCAAAGGATTGCTTGTATTTCATTATTAAAAATTCCTTTAAAAATCTTTTCAAGATATTAAATCAAGATAGCTTTAGGGTTAATTACTCATCAACACGAGACTCTAAAATTGTATAATAATGTAAATTAAGCACTTAGTTATCTGTTTGTAATTTTTTTTTAAAAGGATAGGTCAAGTGCGTGCAAAGAACAAGAAGCGGATATTGTTTTCTGCTGGGTAAAGAAATAGGGGAAAATATTTATTGGTTTGAGTTAAGATTTCCGTCACGAGATGTCACTGCGTGTCGTTATGTCCCGGGACTGCTCAATACCTCGTCACATATTGTGGCTTGGGAGGTCGGTAAGCCTGTGGGTTCTGATTCCTTATTAGGATACAGTGAAGTATATGACACAGGGATATCATCATTTTTTCCCTTCAGTAATGTACCGGATGATTTACCCTCGGCTGTCCATCACAATTTACATAAAGCAAAAGGGTTCGAGCCGTCAATATGTACTTTTATGATTTTATTATTCACGCAAAAGTTTTATTAAGGACAACTGCACGAATAAGGCGGCCTAAGTAATTAAATTTGCTTTCTTTGTTTGTAAATTTACAAAGGAGCACAAAAGGAAAAATGTGGTTATTAGGTCTTTGTCTCCGCTGGGCGAAATTTCGTTTCGAGTTAAAATATTAGTCTCCGTCTCCAAGAAAGGGGTAAGCCACGATGCCGGAAATAATCATCATTACTTCAATTTGTTTACAGATTAGAAATGAAATTTTCTGATGCCTCCCGATTTACATTTTTTGTGTATACATTTAATATTAATAGTACTAAAACTAACTAACCATCACGCCGTCTCCCCGAAAGGGTAGGCAGAAAGAATGGACTGTCACATTTTAACCGATGCAGCACTCCATCCTTCTCTTTTCGCCCCGCGGGAGACGCGGTGTGATGGGTTGCGAGCCTCATCGCCACCAATAGGCATCTCCCACGCACATTTCGATCGTCCAACATCCACAAAATAAATCTAAAACAAATAATATAAAATACAATGATATAAAATAAAATAAAATAACAAAATAAAAATATTTTAGCACATAATGTTCAATTTAGATGGTGCACTTGTTGACATGGACGATCTGGACTTTTGTCATTATTAGATTTATGTTACTCGCATCCACCGTTTTCTTTTAAATTAGCTACCATTGGGTACTTAAAGTAATCAAACACCAGCAAGAACTTTAAAATAATATTGAAGAAAGTATTCAAAATGTCATTGGAACAAATGAAAATTTAATTTTTACATCATTAGAAAATGGTTTATTCATATTATTATTAGTTGACAAAAAAATAATTAGGCTTTAAAACCTAGTAAAAACATATATTTTCTTGATACAATTTTAAGATTAAAATTTATAAGATTACCTTTGGAATTTAATCCAACGTGTTTAAAAATAAAATAATATTTAAATGCCATGTTACATTTTGAAAGATTAGTTTGAATATTGTAAAAAAACTACATAATGAAAATAAATTCATGGTGTAATTTTTTATTTAAATTTGAATTCACGATGCGAGTGATGCTATATATTTTTTTACAGACAACTGATTATTAATATAAAAGACTAAAAGTTAAATAAACGAATGATATATCTAATTAAATTACTGGGGTACAAACAAGATAACGCGACTTTGGACCAGAATGCAGTTGCCATAATAAAGTGAACTAATATTAAGTTAAGCAAAGCTCGTATTATCTCCAGTTTCCTTCTCCTAACCATTTTCTAATGAGTCCTCCTCATTTCTCTTATCTCCGTTTAGTTCCCAGGAGTTGAGCGTCTCATGCTTGGTCCAACATCCCTACATTAAATGGAGACCGAATGCAGCAGAGCCGGATAGGGCCGAAAATAAATGTTATTTTTAACGAAAACATAATCTTTCGACATAAATAAATATTTATTTAAAATACGAATTTCCCACCAAAACATTTTATATCAACGACATTTTTACTTTATATCTTATATAATATTTAATGTTATAGATCACTTAACCAATACAAATGAAAGAGTCTGTGTTCTAGAAGTCTATTTGAATTTATGGGAATGATATGTTTCGCCTTTCTCAGACATTATGAAATGTAAAATACATTATTAAATTATCATTGACATTGGACAATGTCGTAGAAAGGTGAAACATTTCATTCCCATTAATTATAATAAAACTTCTAAAAAATAGACGATTTCTGTTTTATCAATTATATTGTATAATATAGAGTTTTATTTCATTGTATAAGATAAGATAAAAATGTATAGACCACGTTTCATTCATGTGTCTTCAGATCACTTTGGATCCCAATTTTAGCGTTATGAATATAGAAACCCATAGAAATACTAAATACATCATACAATATCATGTTATTTTAAACATTTTATAAAACACAGATATAATTTTAACTCAAATATTCGTTTCCTATGAAATAATAATTTGTTTATAAATAATTAAACGAATAAAAAATTTGACCGAAAATACGGAAATAAAAAATATGTGTACTTAAAAAAAAAGCTTTTAAACACATCCATATTGATTTTATTCTCATAATGTTTCGACATGCAAATTATATTTTATCATTAACCGATAACCCATATTTAGATTTATTTAACGGAAAATCGGTAAGTCAGTCGAACAACGCGTAGCCCTGGCGGCGAGTACTCAGTGGGGAGTTTTATCAAGGGATATTAATTTGGGTTTTGAACAATATGAATAATTTCTCCAGAATTGAAATTATGCATAGCGAGCATCAAACGTTCCCTTTGTTAGCGTCCTACTGGGGGGAGGATCCGAGAGATTTTTGCTAAATTTAGGAATTGCATCAGTTGAAAGAATTTTTATTATTACTACCTGAAGTTAATATGCTCGCTAATTGCACCACATTTGTAGTACTTAATTAATCTCATATAATACATATTTTTTTTTAAATATAAATATATATCTGACACAATTACATCTCCAATTATAACTGTAATTTCAAATTTTCAACCAATTGTATAGTCTCTCAGGAATATATTTAATTAATACCTTATTCCCAATCATATACAAATTAATCATTTAATAATTTGTATATAAATTATGTCTTTTCAAATGTACGTTTTTTAAAATAACGATTTTATATATTCGTATATTTTTTTACAAATCTATATGTATATATTTTTTATATTATCATTTTGTATTATTATTGATTAATATTATTTATTAGTTCTTACTGATAAAAAATAATTATTAGTACAATGTAGCCCAGGTTGATTTTTAAATTTAAGTTATTGTATCGAATTTTAAATGTGTTTTTCATATTAGTCTCTCTTTGTTTAGTTTTCATTATATTTTTACACATGATGATGGAGGATTTCGTCGAAACATGTCGTGTTTTTAAATATATTTTTAAATATTTTATACATTACAAACAAAGTCATTTTAAATTTTCTAAGTGTATTAACATACATAATTATTTTTTAATGAATTTTTACATAATACGCCTTGCATTTCACACAACTGATATTTTTACGAATCATTTTCATTATTTCGTGTAAAGCACTTAATTTGTGATGTGGCACTATTCAAAATGATATTTAAACACTTTTACTAGGTTGGTTTTAACAAAGATAAAGTGGTGTTACAATTTGTTAAAGTGTTATAAAAATATCAATGTAATGAAGCTTTAGAATTATTTAAGTAGTTACAATAACTAGAGTAGATATTTTGTGAAATAATTTTAAGTAGTCAATTTGATTTAGAGGCGTGGATGATTTTATCTACGAGTACTACAGCATTATGCTTTTTTTGTTTCGTTTCTTGGGAAAATGACGACATTCATCGAAATTGATCGACAGGTACACCTGATGCTGGGTATTGAGTACCTATCTCCGCTGTACCTATCTGCTGAGTACCTTCCTTTCGAGATAAATGAAGGTCGTATAGATTTTTCCTCCGCGTTTCATAAACAAAATGCATCGTAATTTTTAACGAAGTGGTCCCTAAAAACGAAAAGAATTTTAATAAATAAATCTTTTAACTCATTTCATGGCTTGTAGCACGTTTTCTTTTCGACATTTAATAAAATACTGCTATTAAAAATATTTAAGTTAAAGTGTTCTTTAGAAGCAGATTTGTATACATTTACTATCATATTATTTATCAAGGGAAGGTTAATGACACCATATGAACTTTACTTTAGAATATCAAAGCTATTAATAACTATTATTAATGTCATCGGCTTCTTAAGCAAATTTAGTTAATTTAATGACTAAGCAATATATCAATTGAAGTTCATTAATAATCGAGTATGAAGCCTTAAGAAATGAACCCTTGTGGTAAAAAAGATAACAGAAAAAAATATTTTAGAATTTTTGAGTTTGCATGGTATCTATCCTATTTGAAAAATAATGTTATTGAATTGTTTTCGAATCGTCGTTATTTACTTTTTTATAATATTAAATTGACGATAGAGATTTTGGTAGGTGTGGTTAAGAGTTATTGATTATAATAAAATTAAGTTTGTGAAAATAGCGATATGGCGTAAAAGAAAAGAAAAAAAGTTACTTATATTTTGATTATCAAGGTTATTAGATTTTATAATAAATACGAATGAAAACACCCGTTATCTAATGTTTTATGAGTTTTAAACTACTGTTTCATCTTAATACGACTTAATGAATTAAAACACTATTTTTTCCACTCAAAATTGAAAAAATCAGTGTCAAAATTCATAAAAAAAATTCGTCATTATGGAAAATCCAGTGTTGACACCGTTGACCCATTAGAGTTTTATTACATTTTTCGAGAATTGCATGTTTAGTCATGTTTTTATCATAAGTCAATACATTAAAGAATAGTAAAGTATTTATTAAGTACAAATAATAGTAATTATTTATACTTAATAAATAAATAGGTAAATGTTTTATAATAATTTATGATACATTCAATTTTAAAGATCGGAATTCAATCGATTCAAGACCGATGATTAGAATTTTTTAGAACGAAAATGTTATATGTATAATGTTTAAATGTAGTTGAATAGATATTTGACACATTTGAGTTTTCTAGCAAGGCGAAAAATGTCACTACCACAATATGAAATAAAAATTCTACTTCCTATCTTAGGTCCCCTGACGTTGGCTATCACTTAAGAGTAGACGTCTTTGTCCCTCGAAAATGAAATTGCTTCAAACTTACTAATTAAACTAACCATTACGCCGTCTCTCCGAAGATGGTTGCAGAAATAATTGAATGCCACACTTTTATTTCCTTATATACTACTATCGTTTCTTTAACATTTATACATCGTGTCATGCACGCACGTCGATTTCTCCGACTCCTCACGTGGGGTACTTTTTTTATTTGATTTATTTAATCGTGACACACTCGACCCAGATACAGAAGTAAAATGTAGAATAGAAGCTGCACGTGCTGCATTTAATAAGATGAGACCCTTCTTCTGTGACGATAATTTAAATCTTAAACTTCGACAAAGAATGATAAAAGCTTACATATGGTCAGCTCTATTATACGGAAGTGAAACATGGACTCTAAAAGTGAACGTAATGAATCGGTTAGAAGCATTCGAAATGTGGATACACAGAATAATGCTTCGTATACCTTGGACCGAAAAGGCCAGTAACGTCGAAGTACTTAGGAGAGCCGGAGCCAAGAGAGAGCTGTTGTCGAATGTCAAAGTGAAAAAGGTCTCATATTTGGGTCACGTGCTGCGTGGAGAAAAGTACCGCCTCCTCCGGCTTATATTGGAGGGCAAGATAGAGGGAAGACGGGGAGTTGGCAGAAAACAGATGTCCTGGCTGCGCAACATTAGAGAGTGGACCGGAATGAGGACGGTGGATGACCTGTTCCGGGCAGCGCAGGACAGGGAGGTTTTCGCCGGAGTGATCGCCAACGTCGGGGGGACCTGACACGGCACAAGAAGAAGAAGAAATCGTGACACGTTTTTCTTGATCTTCCTCCGTTTTATGTTATGTTTACGTCGTTTACATAGTAAGTTTGATACTGTTATTTTATCGATTGCTATGAAATCTTTTCTTTTCTTGTATACGATCAATAAATTCTGAAAGCAGCGCTGTCATGTTTCTATTTTAAAAGTTCAGAACTTTTAAGACTTAAAAAAAATTCCACATCGGGGCCCTTATTACTGTAATCCTTTTACAGGCTGATTTTGGAACATCCCGTAATGTGTTCAACTGGTATCGGAGCCGGGAGGCCGTGTAGGCGGTGGGTGTGTTAAACCCAAAATAAATATATTCCGATGAAAACTTTCCAAAGAAAAATATTCTTTGAGCTATTAAACCTCGTGCCGCGGGTGAAATTCGGAAGTCTATGGAAATGGGTGATCCAATTACGAATATTTTACGGTGAAATTTATAGAAGTTGCAAAGTGATTTCGGCAGTTTTACAATCATTAGAGATCATTCATTCCTGCAAAGGAGAAAAATTCTGACTTTGGCGTGGGATTTGATAAGAGGACGGTGAAATGTGAAGAATCCCAAACTCAAATTATCAGCGCTTTCAAAAGAGGGAATTCGTAATTACGTATTATGAAAAATAAACATTATTGATAAAAGCCCCAAGATTTTACAGATTAAATTTGAGACATCGTGATTCAAAATTTCATTTACATTTAAATCTTGGCATTAAAAGGTTCGGTTGGTTTTCTGATGAATGTACCTGTAATTGTATTGAAATAATTTATATTAAAAATAATTTAAAATCTCTCCAGAATTTACAGTTTATTTTTCGCATTAATAATATTTTAATAAAGTGTTTAAATAATTTGTAATATTTTTTATCACCGGAAAATCATACAAATCAATTAAAACCACGGAAGTCAAATTAACCAAAAGTTGTTTTCCCATAACTTAACGTCATGGAAAATTAGTTTACATTAAATATATAAACACTTATTTACATTTTTTGATTTCGTATAAACTCATTAATTAATTAATTGATCAGGTGGTTTTTAATAAATAAACATTATTAATATCTTTATCAATTTTAAAAATTATATTTAAATATCATTATATAATTGGATTAAAAAAACACAAAAGACAAAATCGAATATGAATTAATTTTAAAAAAATGGTAATGATTTCTACAAATCTAATTTAATTCACTAACTAACAAGCCATCATGCCGTTTTCCTGGAAGGATAGTCAGATAGGACGGACGGCCACACTGCTCTGTACTGACATACCGCTCGAGATTCAATTATAATTTATACATCGTAACAAGCACGCTCCTTGATTTTTCTGACATCGAAAGTGCCCGCCTTTTAGTTATTGATAAATTTGGTTATGCCATGTTTTTCTTGGCCTTCCTCTGCTACTTTTTTCTATTTACACTGCTTCTGTTGCTTCGATACATTTTTTAACCATTCTTCTCGCATATATATTCATTCTTTATTTGCAAATCATCCAAGTGATCCTTTTTTAATTTTACTTATGTAACAAATATCTGCCTAACATTTCTAACTTATTTCATCATTTGATAATTCTATCATATTATATCAATTGTCGACTAGTTTCGCTTGTACCCAAGCTTCCTCAGGGCTTCGTAATAACCTTATTACTCAGATTATAACACAGCCCTCAGGAAGCGAAACCAGTCGACAATTAAAATAACCGCATATTGAAATTATTACAAATAACAAAGAACAGTATTTATAAAATGATTCTGAAGAGCAAAACACGTCATTCCAATAAACTATAAGCTCGAGAAACAATAAATTAATAAACATACAAATTTATTAGAGGTTGTAAGTTAAATTAAAACTTCGTATTCGGGTATAAAAACGGAGACCCGCAAAAGCATTGCTTGATAACCCAAGGGGCGTCCCGGCGCTCCCCGATAGCGGCAGACGCAGTATCACCGCGAGCACGGCGGCCCTAACCGCCTCAGCGCCCTAGCAAGAGCCAGGCAGTCAGTATTCGCTCGACCGCAGAGCGATCAGCATGTCGTACCGTACAGCGATAGCTCTCTCGCAGCCCCCGAAGAAGGCGCCAAACTCGAAACTTTTAAAGATTAGTGACATCTTGTAATTTATGGCGTTTGTATTCGCCTTGTTGGAAATCTGATAGCGTAATAATTATTGATAAGACTCGTGTACCCGGGAAAACTTTTTCTTACCCCGTCTCAGACGTGATATGACATTTATTACGGGCGACGCGATAAAGTTTAGGAAAGTCGCTCCGAAGTTTCTTTCTTGACTTGACAGAAAGGTAGCTGTTTTGTATATTCATGTCGAATCTTACGGCGGCGGTGTAATTCCAGTGGAATCCATCTTTTGTTTAGTAAGTCATGTTTTTGCATATTTAAATTTCTCAAGATCTGTTTCCATAACTTTTATTGTACTTCGTTAATGAATTAATTGGTTTTCATCGGTTTGAATTATTTTCGAATAAATTATACACAAAATAGTTTATTTATGAAAGACCAATCTGTCGATACCAGTTAGCCTGGCGAAACTGGTCGTCGAAATAAAGACTAAAAGTGGAATTATTATTTAAAAACATTTCGTTTTATTTAATTGTTATTTTTTTAGTTGATTGTAAGACCTGACGATGCAAACATCAGTTAGCGAAACAGCTGTCGCGCTAAAATATAATCAATTTTGATTTTTACAACAACTTTTTATTTATTTAAATAGTTAAATTGGTAATTATATAGGAGAGTTTTTTTTATTCAATTTGTTTTAAAATAAAATAATTTAAATAATTTATTTATGCCATAATTCATATTAAGGTTAAAAATTGTGATTTAATATATTATTAAATTGAAAAAAATACACCGGCAAATTAATAATGTAATAAAAAAATTATTGTATTTAAAAATATATATCCACAAATTCTTAAAAATTAAATAATAATTAAAATGTTAAATTAAAACAAATTATTTTTCAAATTATTCAATTGAAGTTTTCACAAATGGGAAAATACTTTTTTATGTATACAAGACCGATTAGAACTATGATATGTCTTTTGTTTACAATATGTGAAATTTAAAAGGAACAGTACACATATTATTGTTACATATAATGTAATGTACGGACCCTTGAGTGTACAATGTTGCTTGGATCCGGAAGCAATATGCCATCTCGGGATGATTATTTCTATGAACAAGCACGTCGTTTCCGCCGGAGTACGTTGGCTCTGAGTGAACCAATAAAATCGGATATAAAGCCATAAAGGAATAGTTTTATTTTTCAGTTTGATAGAAGGTTATTTCCCGAATCCATTCGCCGTCCATAAACAGGTGGTTGGAAAGCCATTTCGGAAAGGAATATTTCAAAATTGTATATAACATGAAATAATAAAATACATATCATATTGTTATGTTATTCAATATTACGCATATGAAAATATTAAGGAATATTAATAAATTATTTTGATTTTTTCACTTTTTAGTTTGTTCTTCCCGTTTTGTTTCGAATATGTTATACCGTCATCATCGATAAAATAATGTTAACTAACCCAATATATTTTAAATACTCGTAGAATATAAAATGTTACACGTGAAAATTAATATTAAGGAGGATATCAGGGATAGAAAAAATAATAGCATAATGGATACTTATTTTATGTCATTGTTCCATGCACGAAGTTGGTGATATATAAAGCTAAAGACATGAAGCAAATTGTTCTTCTTCTTCTTTCCGTGTTCTGTCAGGTCTCCCTAACGTTGACTATCACCCTTGAGAAGGCCTCCCCGTCCTGGACAGCTCGGAATAGCTCCCCACGGTCCTCAGCCCCGTCCACTCTCTGATGTTCCTCAGCCAGGAAACCCGCCTTCTCCCAACACCTCGTCGACCCTCAATCTTACCCTCCAAGATCAGATGAAAAAGCAAATGGTTAAACCGCTCTTAATAAAAAAAAAAAACTGATAACTAGTGAACAATACGAAATGAATTCAAATAAGAACGATTTATTTATTAAATGTCAGAGAACAGAAAAACAGAACAAAATGTCATATACAAATTAAATAAGTTAACGGCTATGTGTCCTATTTTTTTTAAATATTGTTTTATTATAAGTATTGTTTTATAATTAAAACGAACGAAAACGTCAGTTTTCTAGAAATTTTATTATATTTTATGGGAATGACATGTCTTGCCCTTCTAAGGCAATATCAAATGTCTACCACAAAAAAACTCACAGAAAAATGTTTCCTATAAAATATACTAACACTTCTAGAAAACTGACGTTTTCATTCCTATTAATTATTTAATATGGAGTTTTACATCACTTTTCAAGTAACAATAAAAAAACGTCATACAAGTTTATTAAGAACGTCATTTTAGATAAGTTTGTAGATTATAAGAAGTTTATTAAGATCTTGTCTCGTGATATCCTCTTTGAGAGTACTCTTCCACTTTTATTGCAGTCCCTATATATTGGATATTTTAAGAGAATACCACGAGAAACTGAAATACCTATTGATATCAATATAATTTTTATTTATTTATTGATACTTGAATAATGGTGCAATAGTCCATTTAAAATATATTATTATAATTAATGCGAATTAAAACGTCTGTGTTTTAGAATTTTTTTTACATTTTATGGGAATGGCAGGTTTCGCATTTAAAAACATTAGTAATTAGAATGTCTTAGCAAAATGAAACATTTCATTACCATAAACATTATCAATCTTCTATTAAACAGAAATTTTCATTCGCATTAAAATTTTTAATTAATAAAATAAATTAGTTTAATTATACTTCATTCTCACTGATTATCTTGTTTATTGCATTAAAATCGGAACTTTATTCGAATAACAATTTTTCAATAATAATATAATTTTCTTAAAAAATCACTAAATGTTGTGCAAACAATACAATAAAAATATATTTACAAATCTAAAATTCTTTGAAAATCCTGTTATATGACATAAATAATAAACTTTCTCGCTGTGAATACATTAGTTAATATAACAATTTAGATTTTACTTTAATTTTATAATTAACATCATGGTTATTTTGTGAAAATAAAACAGTTGTCTTTAAGAAGTGTATTTTTTTATAAAAAAAAACATAGTACCTATACATAATAATATTAAATAATATCTTATTTTCATTACATTAATATTAATGACACGATTTTTTGAACTATAAATGTGTCAAATGAATAAAAATGTTAATAATAGAAAAACAGGATAACAAAGGTTACGCTTATAATCTTGTCAAAGAGATTTAATGGTAAATCTTGTATGTAGATCTGTGTGGATCTGTGGATAATTGTGTGGAAAATCTGTGTAGATAGAGTGTTGAAAGAAAATACAAGAAGTGAATGCAGTACGAATGAAAGTGTTATTAACAAAATAATAATCAAATGATTTTACTGAAATCTCTTGATGGAAGTTCATTTTAAATAATAATTAAATAAAACGATGTTTTTTAACTACTTCCACTTTTGTCTTTATTTAGACAGCGACCGGTTTCGCCAGGCTCGCTGGCATCGACAGACTGGTAACACTATTGTAAACTTAGTCCTTTATATACATACAGATCAGGGGTGGTAAACATGATTCTATACAAAAATAATCTTCAAATATTTATGTAAAAATTTTCTGAATTTAACTATTTAACTATTAACTATTCTTGGAGGTTCGTATTTAATACAATGGGTTTTAATTTTTATTATCTCTTACATATTCATATATAATATGATATATTTACACGGATTCAATATCTATTGGGTTATATATTTAAAGGAATGTGGAACGCGAGGTATGTTTGAAGTAGCTACCTACTAAATATTCAATGCGACTATGGAGTCGTGAGTTGCATGACACGATGTATGAATGTTGAGGAAGCGAGAGAAATATGTCAGGACAGAAATGTGTGGCAGTTTATTATTCCTGCCTACCCCTCCGGGGAGATCAGGTGATGGTAAGTTAGTTAGTTAGTTAGTTACGATATAAAAATTTTAACAATAACAAAATGTTCTAAGTTGTCCGAATGGGGAATTTCACGGATTCAATATCTATCTATTGGTTTATACATTTAAAGGAATGTGGAACGCGAGGTATGTTTGAAGTAGCTACCTACTAAATATTCAATGCGACTATTGGAATCGCGAAGTAAAACTAGACGAAACCAAACTAACGGAGATTCGCGACGTCCCAGATCCGTATTCCAAGTTTGACAAGAACCCAGTCATAAGTGAGGAGACAGCTCCCAACTATACAATGGAAAAGTGACAAACGAGAAAATTGAAGTTAAGCGCGATTAGCATATTCGGCACAAGGCCCAAGTTTAGGATTCCCGTCAGATTTAAGTAAGAAATCGTTCTTAACTATTATTCATATAATAAGATAATCAAGAATAGCCTTCTTGACAAATAATATTTGAGATTTTCAATAAAACGATACCAATACTTTGAAATACCATGCATAATAATGATTTATGTATAACTTTTGAAAAAAAAAATTTTTTCACAACGATTGTCACAATATGCAAATTAGTTTTTTTTTAATAATAATTAAATAAAACGATATTATTTTTTATTAACTGCTTCCACTTACTCTTGTTATTTTATTTTTTGTATGGTCAGAGCAGTCTGTCGATGCCAGCTAGTCTGGCGAAGTCGGTCGTTGTCGGAATAAAAAAAATTAGTGGTAGAAGTTATTAAAAAAAACATCGTTTTATTTAATTATTATTTAACTTGAACGTACCATACATTAAGATATATCAGTAAAATCATTAGATTATCAATTTTTTTTTTAAAAGATTCGTCAGCGTGCTATATATTATAAATAAATGAATTTTGTTGTTTGTGGAGCTAAACCAATTTTCCAAATGTATATTTTTGTTTCAAGAATGAAACCAAATGTCGTTTCTTTGTCAATATGAAAAAAATCGTGTTTGTTCATATATGCCCTTCCTTATAGAATTTAAAACTACTAGTCCAATTTCGCAAAAAAACTCACGTTTATTTATTGTTTCTTTAACAATGATGTACAACTCATATTAAATAAATAATACGAATAAAAACGTCATTTTTCTAGAAGTTTTATTATATTTTATGGAAATTATCAAATATCATTTGATAATGCCTTAGAAGGGCGAATCATGTCATTCCCACAAAATATAATAAAACTTCTAGCAACCTCACGTTTGTTTATTTTTGGTATTACTCGTATATGTTAAATAGATAGAATAAACTTAACAGGATGTTTTTTTTCTCTACCTATAATATATAAAAGGCAATGTTTGTATGTGCGTCCCAAACAGACCCAAAAACTATTCGTCAACTATGTCATCATATTTACTGACGATTAACAAGCTATAAAAATGCCTGGGTATGACCCGATTTCTTCTTCACAATGACGGACTATTTCTGCTCAGTTTAGAAATTGTATCTTCTTCTTATTCAATTTCCCTGTTGGGTCCCCCCATAGTTGACGATCACCTCGGCGAACCTGTCCCTGTCCGTTACCGCTCGGAACAGTTCCTCCACACTTCGGATGCCGGTCCACTCCCTAATGTTTCGCAGCTAGGATATCAGTTGGAGAAAATGTTAATTCTCTCCACGTAGCACATGACCTATATGTGTCTTCCGAACCGTGATAATTGACAACAGCTCTCCGTCAACTCTAGCTTGCCTCAGGACTTGTCTAGTGGTAACCATGTCTGTCCAGGGAAATTTTAGCATTCTGCGATAGAGCCACATTTCAAATGCTTCCAGTCTGTTTATTTAGTTGACGTTAAAGGTTCACGTTTCACATCCATCCAATTGAACAGACCACAAATAGCATTTGATCATTCTGTGGCAGAGTTTCGAATTGATGTTATCATTGCAGGAGATTGTATTATAAATTTTGATTTCACTGATTTAAAATATTGTTGTAAGTTTTGAAAAAATGTAGTCTCAGGTTGGCTTATACATTTACAATAAAAAAAAAACGATTCCATCTCTGGCGAAGCTAGATAATGAAACTTAATTATCTATACCAAAAAAGTTCATATGTACTCGTATATTCATAAAGGGCATGTTTTTGTTATATAAATATATTAAATATGTAGGTCACTAAAGCTTTTAATTTTAGAATTACGTAACACATTATTAAAGTAACATACTTAACAAACTATCGTTATTTTGATAGAAAACCCCTGACACAGTTAAATTAGAATTTCTCTAGAGGATTCTAAAATTGCTTTTTGGAATAATCTAAATCATTATTGTAGCTTTATAAAGTTAATGGCATAGGTGTGAAAATGACTGTTGATTTAATTCAAAATAGTTTTATAACTCGCGCAAATTCGTTCGTCGTACCTGCAATACCTACCCAGTTTGTATATTTATGTGAGAAGGTCATCAGGATTCCAGACGAGTATCAAAGTACCTACTTATTTACATATTTACTTGACTCTGGCACAATAATGTGGCGGGTTGATGAAAAAAGAACAAATAAATTTATGTGCAATTTAAATATATTCCGGTGGACAGGTGAGGATACGAGGCGCGTGACTTGTTCCGAGACGTGCTCCTGGCTGGCGAGATAAAGCGCTAAGATTCACGTGTGAAAGATCACCAAAATGGCTTCTTTGTGAGATTCAACAGAATTTCAAGTACCTCGGAATTTACTTGAACAAAATTAAAATAAATTGTATTTTATTGTAAAGGGGATTTTAATTTTAAAACATATACTTCTGAGATAATCTAATGATTTTACTGAAATATCTTGATTGAAGTTCCTTTGAAATGGTAATTAAATAAAATTGAGTTTTTTTATTAACTATTTCCATTTGTTATTTGAATAAATATAACTCCACTTAGTACTATTAAACTTTATTTCACTTAACATAGACATGTTTCGGTTATAACTTAACGTTTTTCAATCTATACAATTTTTAATTATCAAAATAAGACTTGAAATTGTATACATAGAAAAAGGTAACGTTATAACTGAAATACTCGTATGTCTGTGTTAAGTGATTTTTTTTTGTGATAAGTGTAGTTTTGTTTTTTTAAATATGAATCCACAACACAAAGTGAATGAGAGTATAGAATAAATCCACTTATTGTCTTTATTTCGATATTGACCAGTTTCGCCAGGCTAGCAGACATCGATGTACTAGTCCCCGGCTAGCTAGCCTGATAGCTAACTATCCTGGCGACTAGACATCGCCAGACTCGTTCCTGGCTAGCTAGCCTGTTAGCCTGGCGATCAGCTAGCCTGGCGAAACTAGTCGCCATCGAAAAAAAGTCATTTTGAAAAATCATCGTTATATTTAATTATGTTATATTACTTACAAGTTTATTTATAGAATGATTCGTTATTTTTTTATAGGGCTTTTATGTTTTCTGGCTAAATGATAGAAATGTTTTAAAGGCTTTTACGATTTTAGTTATTTTTCTTCTTCTTATAATACCGTGTGAGGCCGCCCCACTGTGGCAAATGTTGTCTCACCACAGTGATTTCCTGGTGAGTTTAACTGGAGTGGTGTCTCGTTGCCCTCTTCTGGAATTTTTCTGTGGAGGTAACATTTCCTTAGCTGGTGGTCTTAGTTTTGTGGCGCCAAAAATTCACCAATCGACTTCTCCCTGTCTGCTATGACCCCGATGAAAATGACAGACGCAAATCAGC
Organism: Lepidostoma basale; assembly: GCA_022606425.2. Taxonomy (NCBI): domain Eukaryota; kingdom Metazoa; phylum Arthropoda; class Insecta; order Trichoptera; family Lepidostomatidae; genus Lepidostoma; species Lepidostoma basale. The sequence goes on along the minus strand of JAHDVF020000694.1, from coordinate 1,538,691 downwards.
AATTTTTTTTACAAATATCTGACGTTCACAAAAAGTGTTCTATATTTAAATGTATCGTAAATATGATTATCATTTTGTTGGATAATTTTTTACATCATTTTAACTAAAGCCAAATCGAAAGAGAGTGAAAAAATACCACCAAAGGAAATATGCATAGAAACAAGTGAACGGAATAAGGACAATTGTCTTTATGTCGTTCTCAGCATTAGGGTGATCATACAATTTACTAAAGCGACGTCTAAAGAGTCCTTACAGAAAAGCTACCACGTTCAGAATCCTTATTACCTAATTAAAATTTTATTTTAAATCACTCTAAAAAAAGTTGTTCTCAAGTTGTACATATAATTAATAGCATGTGTGAGTCAATTCCAAAGAATATTAATGAATACCGTTTTGTCTGTATTTATTTTTTTGTATGTCTATTATGTATTATGTAGTTTGTTTTATGTATGTCTACATAAAAATACATACTTTAATAATGTTTAAATTTGTACATAGAAACTCCATATAGTGGTATGTTTTATAATATATTCGAATTTTATATGTATAGGTATTCAAATACTTCTCAACTGTACCACAAGTGATCAGCTTATTTGAAAATTTAATCAAATTCCTTAGGCGAAAATTGTTTGAAAGAAAAAAAAAACAATAAAAACCTTTGGCGCAAACGGAAGGAAAATAAATATGTATAGGCGAGAATTTATTCTAGAAAGATAAATAAGTATTATAATTTATTCGCAAAAAAATGTGTAGCATCTGCTTACACTTTCTTGAATATTAATGGCACGAGCCGATTCTCATCAGCTTAAGTAGAGGGCATTTTTGTATTCCGCGTACGCCATTTCTAGCCTGTAAAGTGTACATACGCCACATAGAATGCTAGTCATATTTGTCTGTAAAACGCTCAAACGTCATTACTTACTTTAAACTATAGTAAAATGTATTCAGATCACCTACAAATTTACGTGAATCATAGCGTTAGAAAAATCTTTTATGCAACAAAAGTTTAAAACTTCGAAAAAGAATAGCGTAACGCAACAATTAATTGTCAATACTTCTTCCATTTAATGTAGAAACTGGCACGCTAAAGAAAAATACTCTTTACGAAAAGACGAGTAAATTCTATTGAGATGTTGGTGTATCGATAATTTATTTTAGTGATATTTCGTGGTGGAATTGAATTATTAAAAAAAATATACATTTTAAAGAATTTATCATTTCAAATATTTTTTGTGAATGTATACTTATACTTGTAAACGAATACTGGATTTCACTCATGGTGGGTGATTAATTCATTAAATTTAATTGTATCTCAATAGAAACGAAGATGCAAACTGGAAACTGAATATGGTTGGTCAAGGTGTTTACAGGACTTATGACCTGTCATTGGTTGGGTTAAGCGCACAACCACCTTGTTAACACCTTGACCAACCATATTCAGTTTCCAGTTTGCATCTTCGTCTCTATTGAGATACAATAAAATTTCAATTAATCATTTCGTTTTCAACCAGTATTGATTACCTTACAAATATTTTCAAAGACAGGTTGTACATAAAATAATACTTTCAATACACAGAATATACTAAATAAGCAACTATGACATTAGTTAAGGGAGAACTGTTTCCAAAATGAAACCCAAAAAGTTATATATTTGTTTAATGTACTTTAGGGTTAAACATTCGAACTGTTACATATAATTTTTTTGCAAAACAAATAGAAAAAAACACCATTGAATGATTGATAATAAGTACAGTAATGTCTTGAATATCAGTATAGAAACGTGTGCAAAGTTAAACCTCTCTAATTAATATTCTTGAATTCTTGAATAATGACGTAAAACTTTATACTGAACAATCAAAACGAATGAAAACGTTACTTTTCTAGAAGTTTTGATATATTTCATGGGAAAATATTTTTCGACTGAGACATTATCAAAGGCTATCAAGGCAAGACAAATAATTTCCATAAAGCATAATAAAAATTCTAGGAAAGTGATGTTTTCATTGGTATTAATTATATGTTTTTTCTTCTCTGCTTATCATTGATCAAAACAGCTAGAATATTTTGTTAAACACACAGTTCAATAACGTTGTCTCCCTTTCAAATAAATCTAGACGACTCTCAGGTTTTTGGGGTCAATTCGAAATAGTTTTTTTTTCTTTTAACGGTATATCGAATTAGTCTATTATCCATTTATTGCTTGTGGAAATCTATTTGTTCTGAGATTCATATTGAAATTTCAATGACCGTTTGTATGTGCATGGAAAAAATAAGTATTATACTTACTCGCCATACAATTTAATACTGTCTGCGACGACTGCTCTAGACGTACGTAAAGTTAGTCCGAAACGCCGGTTGCATTTGTAATGAACTAGGAGTAATAGTTGAAGGAATATATTTAATATATAACGCAATGTTTTTTTCTCTTTATTATTTATCTGCTGCCAAAGTAGAGTTCTAATAAAAAGTAATTTATATCGAGTAATAAACTTTAAAATATAATAATGAAATAAAACAATATGTGCACCATCTAAAAAGAACATTTTGTGTTAAATTATTTTTTTGTTATTTAATTTTATATCATTGTATTTTATATAATTTGTTTTTGATTTATTTTGTGGGTGTTGGACGATCGACGTGTGCGCGGGAGATGCCTATTGGTGGCGATGAGGTTCGCAACCCATCACACCGCGTCTCCCGCGGGGCTAAAAGAGAAGGATGGAGTGCCGCATCAGTAAAAGTGTGACAGTCCATTCTCTCTGCCTACCCTTTCGGAGAGACGGCGTGATGGTTAGTTAGTTAGTTAGTTAATAAAACCATGTTTTTTAAGAACTACTTCCACGTTTGTTGCAAGATAAAAGCCGTGCCACACTGTTTTAAACAAGCTCTCCACATCGGTCTCCACCGGCGGCTTAAAACTGTGTAGACACTTGTTTGAAACCAAAATTCGTTTGACCTTCAACAAAATTTGTGGACGGACGCATAGTATGCGTGTGAATCCACCGTTTAAACACGCATTCCACATGTGGAGAGCTTGTTTACAACAGTATGTAGACGCTACACCAACGGTGGGCTCCACAGCTCTCCACCAAGGTCACCCCTGTAAAGAGCTTGTTTCAAACAGTGTGGCACGGCCTTAAAAACGCTGTTTTAAGGGTGCGATAGGCTTAAAAATTTAGGAATCTTGTATTTTGGATGAATTAATGAAAAAAACTATTTGGAGAGTATGTGATTCTGGGAATGAAAAAAACTTTGTAATTTTATCACAAAAATAAAAAAGTTTCTTTAAATTTGAAATATACTACACCCATACGCTTGACGATAAATTAATGTGAAACAATATTACAGACTTTTTTGCTTGATAGTCAGCGGGATTCAATATGTTTGTTCAATTTTCCGGTAAATTAGATTTAGTTTTTCACTATACCGCTTTGCTTAAATCAATCTCATAGATTTAATTTTAATCTAATGTTGTTTTGGAATATTGTACATTCATAAATAAAAGTATAAGAGTGCCTCTTCACTGCGCGCTGTCTAATTTATTTATTTAAAGCATAAACAAAGAATGTAGGTTAAAATATTGAAATATTAGTTTTCAATTAACTTACTAACTAACCATTACGCCGTCTCCCCGAAGGGGTAGGCAGAAAGAATGGACTGCCACACTTTTCTTTCCTGACATATTTCTCTCGATTCCTCAACATTCATACATCGTGTCATGCACGCGCGTCGATTTCTCTGACTCCTCACATGGCCGACATTCAATATTTGATTTATTTGATCGTGCCACGTTTTCCTCGGTCTTCCTCTATTTCTGGTTCCATTAACATCATTAACATATAATTTTTTTAACATTCTTTCTTCATTCATTCTTTCAATATGTCCAAACCATCTTAATGATCCTTTCATTATTTTGTTCATGACACCATCATTCGCACCGCATTCACTTCTTATATTTTCATTCGGCACTCTATCATACACAGAGTATTCACACATTCTTCTAAGAGATCTCATTTCAACTGCATTTATTCTACTTTCATCCTTCTTTTGCCAGTTCCATGCTTCGCTTCCATACATAAGGGTCGGTAGAAGAACACCATTGTGCACTGCCATTCTAGCTTTTTTGGATAGGTTTTTGTTTGCGATGACAACTTTAAGTGCACCATTCACTTTGTTGCCTGCCCCAACCCTTCTTTCAATATCCCTCTCCACTCGCCCATCTCTTGTAAACATACTACCTAAATACACGAACTCAACTACTTACTCCAAATTTTCACCATTCACGCTAACACAGAGTAGTTTTCAATTACTTTTTACGAAAACAATTAATATGAAAATACTTTGAAGCGAAACGTATTTATTTAATGAACTTCACAAAAAATCTAGCTTTGTTTTACTAAACAATCTTTATATCTAAATAACAAATTTGGAAGGAAAACTTTAAATTGCTTAAAAACGCTTTTTACATTTTTTTTTATTATTATATCATAAAAATAAATACTCGCCATAGATCAGTTATAAAAAAATGTGGATTGTATCTCAGAAACAAGTTGTTTATGTTGATTTATGTGACAATAAAATATATAAGATGTGGTTTTATAGAAAGTGAAAATTTCCTTCCAAATTAAAAAAGAAATTTATATTTTTTTTTCACTTTCATATGAAACTAGCAATATCAAAACTTTTTCATTCAAGTCTCTAATGAAAATACATAGCAGTTTGATCGGTTTCAAACTATAAAAATGTATTATATTTTTACAAGCTCAATTAAATCAAAATCTGATTACTCATATTTCAGTGGCGGTTGATTTTCTGGACGTAAACTTTTTTCTTTATCAATTTTTTATATTTTTTATACCCGGTCAAAATGGCCTTCCTTCCAACCAACGAGTTTTTTATTCACAATTTTGATGAATTGTCTTCATTTATTTATATTAAAAGACTTCTTTGTTTCGTTGTAATGGCAAGCTTGTTTCGTAGGGATAGTTCTAAATATGGTATCATCTTTTCTGCCTTTGTGGTGGAATATTTTGGCCAACTTTATGTCATTTTCTGGGACAAAGGATGTTATAGCAACAACACACGTGGAGGCATCTTTCTTGTCTCTATCAAAACTGTGTTATATTTAAAAAATGTTTTTTTTGGTAATTTATACTGTATAAAGTAAATATTTTAACTTCTTATTTTTGTAGATTTTGTTATCTGTTCAGACCGGATATCAGTAATGATCTTGTGACGAAGACGTTAAACTATTTCTCCATCTGTTTGGTTGTGGACAACCCTCTCTTATCGTGCATCATGGGAATTCTCAGTGGGTCCATCATCTTAATGTGGTCTCTCCAGAATCATCTTCTCAGCCTACTACATCTCATAATGCCATTAATATTGCAGGTTTAGCTTATCTCTCCATTAAGTATTTTATCTCCAAGAGTACTACCTACGATAGATAGTAATATGATTTCATTTCTGATGTTTTCAGAAGATGTTCTGTTCTAACAGTGTTTGATCATGCTTCGGTTTCGTAAGATTAAAATTTCTTAAATGATTGAAAAAGAATTTCATTATAGTCTTTATTTAAGTTTTGACAAATGCTTTTCAATAACGAGCTGCCCCTGAAAAATACATATTTATGTTATAAATATACAAATATAGAATATTATTTACGTTGGTTGTAAATTAACCTTTTTAATAAAAATCCAAAATTTACACGTACAAAGTTCACAGGCAGGTTCTTTGTTTTTCGGTTAATATCCACATTTTCTAATTGTGTGTTTTAGGACAACATCAAACAATTTCGGAAATAATTTATACAGTACGGACGGCGTTGGCATTAAAAAATATTCATAAAACTTGCACGGCGGGTAATTTAAAAAAATCTCGATAACTCAATTATGAAAATATGATAATCTGAAAGCTTTATAGATGGTTGTCCTCTTTCCATGAACAGCAATAGGAAACAATGGGATTTGTGGTAATTAAGGAGGCTTTTATTAAACATTAACAATGGTCACCTTATTTATAAAATGTACACTCTACAAAACAATTCATTATATTTTCGCCTTCATTTTATTTTGTATATTTACATTTGAAAACAATTTAGAAAAGATCACACTACAATTTTTTGGAATATGTGTAACGTAGTGTAACGTAGAAGGATGAGAATCATTCGAAACACGTCTGTGAACAGTAAAGTACTTTTAAAAAAATGTTTATTCGAGTTCAGTTATTTAATAATATATATTAAATTTATTTCAAAGGGTTATTTTTTAAGATTATATATACATGTACGAGTATACTGTCATCATTATACTGAATATAAAATCATGGCCCCAATTGAAAAATTGAAAATAGATAATTTTTTTGTGGTGGTGAAATTATTAATTAATAACCACAATAAAGTGATTCATTTAAAGTAAATATGCCCAAGCTGATACTTTGATATTCAAGTTTATATATAAACTAACTAGCTAACAATCACGCCGTCTCCCCGAAAGGGTGGGCAGAAAGAATGGACTGTCACACTTTTACTGATGCGGCACTCCATCCTTCCCGTTTCGCCCCGCGGGAGACGCGGTGTGATGGGTTACGAACCTCATCGCCACCAATAGGCATCTCCCGCACACACTTCGATCGTCCAACACCCACAAAATAAACCTAAAACAAATAATATAAAATACAATGATATATAATAAAATAACAAAATAAAAATAATTTAACACAAAATGTTCTTTTTAGATGGTGCACATATTGTTTATTTAATTTATGTCCCACGAATCCACCGTTTATATATTACTAGATTATTTCACACCAGTCTTTCATTTAATGTGTTTTTAAGGTTCTTAAACTTTCTATGTTTAATTTATTTATTATGTATTTATATTAAATGTTAATATTACAATAATTTTAAGGATGGAGACTGCAAGGAACTCCGAAACGTCAGATTTTCCTAGATTTCAAAAAAACACATTGCTTTCAACCGTGAATTGAACTCTATTATTTTTTCATTTAACATTTAAATAAAATTTTCTGAATTTCTTCCAACTAATAACATGTCCAACCGTATAAATTGATAAAATTATGAAACGAAAGTTTCAAGATATTTGATTATATTTAAATAGTTTGACTTTTTAATAAATATAAAATTTGCTTTTTAGGTACTAAATAAAATTACGGTTATCGACACACTTTCGATAAAATTATCATTTGACGACCTTCGTGGCAGAGTGGCAAGAGCTCTGATTCCCATTCCGAAGGTTCTGGGTTCGATTCCCGGCGATGGCAGTGTGATTGTCACATTGTCTTTGGTCTGGCGTAGTATTCACGTGACAATAAAATGGCGATAGATTGGCTACCTGTCACATGTCACGAGAATCAATATATCAGCTTCAAAAAAATGTATACTGTAATTGGGTTCAAGCAACCTGTTGTATACGTAAAAAAAAAAAAAAAATATTGCCAGAAATGTTTGCGTAACTTACATCTAAGTTAACTAATCGAAAAAGTAAAGATCAAAGTAATTATTAAAGACTTGTTCAAATAATGTATTACGATTGATATATTAGACATGATAAAACTGGGTCAAAGAGAATAATTATATTTGAGTTTTTCTTACTTTTGTTAACCGACTCAAAGAGTTGGTCTTGGCATCACACATAGAGTAATCCTTTACAGGTCGATTTATATTAGAGAATTTGGAGTCTATGTATTTCCTCGCTTGCTCTTCTACTCGAAGCGATCCCCTCTTGTCCTTGATTGAAATGGTCCTCGAACCAAGAATGATTCCAAAATCCTTCCTCTTCACGCCTCTTATGTTTGGTACTGAATTATATTGATTTAAAGGCCTTTTGATCCTCAAGAGGTATTTTTATATGAGGTTTACAGGGTGGCCAATATTGTACGCGAAACGTGAAGTAGACGATTCATAATTTTATTACTCATTGAGTTTTATGTTTTAAATTCAACACAAACATGTTTCTGTTTATGATGGTTTCGAATTTTGTAATTTATGGAAACCCACTTTTTATAGAAAATTTGAATAGTTCATACGAATAAAGATATCTAGTAATCTATTAATAGTCTTAGGGAAAGTAATCCTGAACCCCGACAGAAAAATCCACCAGAGAAGCCAACGGGAAACCAGTCTGGTCATCTTTTCTCAGGAATCACTATGGCAAATACAACCATACTTTTGCTGCAGTGATCGCCAACGTTGCGTTGGGGGGATCGGACACGGCAACGGAAGAAGAAGATACGAATAAAAAAGTTTTTTTTCTAGAAGTGTTATTATATATTATATAATTATGAAATTGGAAAATAATTAAAAAACACGACATGTTTCGGAGGATACCATCTTTAGGTGTAAAAATATAAATTTATATTTTTACACCTGAAGATGGAGGTATCCTCTGAAACATGTCGTGTTTTTTAATATTTTTTTGTGGATTAAACAAAGTTTCTCAATTTCCTAAGTAATAATAATATTGAATTCTACAGTGTTAATGCCTTAGCGTTCAATAAAATGTTATTATATACCATTAATATATAAATATTAGTATATAAGACATGTTTAACCTGTCTCAAGCATTATCAAATGTTACATTTGATAATGCCTTAGACAGGTAAAACATATTCAAGCAAACAATTTCTTCTAAGAAGATGAATAATGGAATTCATTTTGAAATTTAATAGATTTCATAAGCAACAGTGAATGGTAATATGATTAGAGCGCATGTATTATCAATTATATATATTTTAACATGATACTGAATGTTGTAGCATAACTGATCTCACATTGTGTTAGATCAGTCACCCTGTACCGAGTATCCAATGCCAAATCTACGCCTTTGTTTCTGTCGTATATTCTTTTGTGAGATTTTTAAAGTTCCGCTAACAACGGACACGTTCTGTTTTAGTAATGAACTGCCGGGACGGATTACCATCGGACATCCAGTTTATTATTCAGGAAAAATCTTTTTATCCCCCAAAAGCAACACAAAGCCACCGTGGAATTCGCAATGTGTGCCGGAGATAAACAAAAATGAATTCGACGCCATCTTCTGGTGCATGCTAGTGGGCCGATATTGCTACTAGCCGGACCGTAATTGGGACATGGCCAGTGATCTCACAACTATCGGAATTCCATCTTTAGCTTTAGCGCAGACAGAGTGAAATAATTCTGAATTTAAATAATTTTGAAGTTTATATAATCGGTTTACTGTTACATATTAAACGAATTATTGCTCTAAAATATAAGGGATTGGTATTGAAACTTTTAAAGGACTTATCTGTTCCAAATTCAGTTTATGACATAAAAATGGAGGGACATAAAAATACAGAAAATATATTGTACATATTCTGTATACTTTCAAACATGATTCTATCAAATTAAAAGAATATTAATTCAAAATCGATTTTTTTTATTTCCAAATAGACATTGCAGATATAAATATATTCCTGAATTCTTTTCAATATTTTATAAATTGAGAGTATTTTCTTTTTGAACATTTTTTCATCAATATGAAAAATATCGATCTCCGAAGCGATCATGTTCAGCACTTTGATTGTTCTCCCCACAATATTCTCAATATATATCTAAATAAAATATTTTAGTATGATATTTCCCTAGCAAGACGAACATATCACTTCTATAAAATATTACATAATTTTTGGAAAGCAGATAGATTCTTCAGTATTAAATAAGTTTAACAAATTAAAACAAAACATTAAAACTTTATCCAAAAATATAAAAAAATATACGTATAGTGATTTAGGTTACTAATTTTGATTAGAAAATAAAATATGTATCTAAACTATCATAGCCAAACTATTAGAACAATTTATATAGATACTCACCGTGTGGTTAGTGACTTAAATGCTCGCTCCAGCGCTGAAGTCGATCTGTATCTGTTACAAGCAACGTAACAAGATAAATTGTCTTGTAGGTAGAAGATAACAACTTCGATAAACTGTACTAGAATTGAATGCAATAATGCTATCAATTATTCACAGTAAACCACGATTTATCGGCAAAGTTGTCAGTATCACCGGTTGGATGCGGGAAGTTGTAATGACCCTACATTGCAGATACTTAAATGATGTCAGATATTGATTGAGCACAGTCGTTCTAATCACCCAAGGATCCTTCCTTGTTATAAGAGGTGGTCAGGGCATAATGCGGACTCCATTATTGTAATGAAGAGCTTGGAGTTATTGGTTGTTCAACCAGTGCAGTGCCAGCTCATCATCAGAACCCTCTCTAACGAAATTATAAACAGAAAGTTTTTTTTTATTATAAAGTCGACGGTCTCGATCTATGAATATATTGTACAATAATCAATGTTTAAATATTACAAAAAAATATGACTTACCATTACGCCGTTTCTCCGAAGGGACAGGCAGTAATAATGTACGGCCATATTATTTTTTTTAAAATAAATTAATATCAAACAAACAAACTATCACACTTTTCTTCGCAGGAGTAGGCAGAGAGAATGGACCGCCACACTACTCTATCCTGGCATACCACTTTAGCTTCTTCCACATTCATACAGTGAGTCATACACGCACGTCGATTCTCCCGACTTCATAATACCTTCTACCACTCAACATTCCTTTCTTATATCAGCATTTAAGATTCTGTTGTATATCGTTCTACAACACATACGTCTTAGTGACCTCATCTTTACTGCATTTATTCTGCTCTCATCCTTTTTCTAACTTAAAAAGTATATTATATCTATGTTTTAATGTACCAGTTATCTCAAAATAAAAATAGATAAATTTATTAAGTATATTTTCAGTACGATACTGAATTCTATTCGAATATAACCCATCCAATTACATTCTACCATGTGTTTTAATTATCAGGCCCTTTCTAGCCTTGGTCAGTAGTTACACCACTGTCTGGTGCTATTACTTTAATAGGAGGTTTGTTAACCCGAACTCCGAACTTCTCTTAAAACATGAGAGGGTTTAGACAGGTTTGCACTTTTGAATTAAACATTTATCAGAATAATACCAATCCAATCTCCGAACATTTAATTATACATTTTGAATCATACTGCCTACGAATTTCAATGAATAATACAAATTTATTCTTCATAAAACAATCATTAAGAAATTAAGTTGAAAAACTGCAAAACAATGACGTAAGAAATAATTTCGTAAGAAAAGTGAAAGATAGATTGAGTGAGCGGGATGTAAGTGAGTTGAGTATTGACGAGACCTGGAAATACTTGAAGGAGAGTTTGTGTGAATCAGCGAAAGAATCGTGTGGTGTGTGTGTACAAGGAAGAAGGAAAGGGGATGCATGGTGGAATGATGACGTAAAGATTGCTGTTAAAGAGAAGAAAGATGCTTGGTTGAATATGTTGTCGATAAATAAGAATGACAGAGTTAAGTATGAAAGAGCAAAAGATTTGTATAAGGTATGCAAGAAGAGAGTGAAGTCGGTAGTGAAAGCGCGGAAAGAAAAGCTGAAGGAGGAAGAAGGGCTCAAAATGACAAACAACTTCCAAGCAAATTTAAAAATGTTTTGGAAAGAAGTTAAAAAAGCCCGAAATCCTCCTGATAGTGGATGTGTGAAAGCAATTTTAGACAACGAGGGAAGAATGTTAACGGAGAGTAAGATCATACAAGAAAGATGGATGGAATATTTTAAGGAGATGTATGGTGGTGATACAAGCGTGATCGAAAATATGACAGCTAGTGCGAGTGCGGGACCTATGAATGATAATATTGAAAAAATAAGTACGAATGAGATGAAAAGATCCGTGAGTGCAATGAAAAGTGGAAAAGCTGTTGGGTTTGATTGTATTGCCATAGACTTTATTAAAAGCGGTGGCGAAGTGGTTTCTACATGGTTATGTAAGTTATTTAACCAGTGCTTGGAGGAGGGATATACGCCGCTAGACTGGAGGAGAGCAGTAATTATGCCCCTGTACAAAGGAAAAGGATCGCGTATGGAATGTGGAAACCACAGAGCTATTAGTCTTTTGAGTGTCGTTGGTAAAGTCTATGGCAGAATTTTAATAGAAAGAGTAAGAAAATTGACGAGTGACAAAGTTTGGGATGTGCAAGGTGCCTTTATGAATGGCAGAGGATGTATGGATCAAATTTTTGGACTTCGTACATTGACAGAGAAGTTTCTGGCCAAAAATCGCAAACTTTTCTGTGCATTTGTCGACTTACAAAAAGCATATGATTACGTTAATAGAGAAAAGTTGTGGAAAATATTGTCTGAATATGGAATAAGTACAAAACTGATCACGGCCATTAAGTCGCTATACACGGAAAGCACTGCTAGTGTCAGAGTAAATGGAGATCTTACAGCCTGGTTTGATATCAATAAAGGTGTCAAACAAGGTTGCGTAATGTCCCCGTGGTTATTTAATCTGTATATGGACAATTGTATGAGAGAGCTGAAAGGGTTGGATGTAGGTGCCAAAATGAGCGGAGTGTCAGTAAGCTGTCTCTTGTATGCGGATGACGCTGTCCTACTTGCTGACAACGAGCATGAACTACAAGTCCTGGTGAATTGTATGTATGAGGTATGCATGCGAAATGATCTGATGATGAATGTTAATAAGTCCAAGGTAATGATTTTTGAAAAGGAAGAAACCACGACAGTCTGCAACATTAGCGTGAATGGTGAAAATTTGGAGCAAGTAGTTGAGTTCGTGTATTTAGGTAGTATGTTTACAAGAGATGGGCGGAGTGGAGAGGGATATTGAAAGAAGGGTTGGGGCAGGCAACAAAGTGAATGGTGCACTTAAAGTTGTCATCGCAAACAAAAACCTATCCAAAAAGCTAGAATGGCAGTGCACAATGGTGTTCTTCTACCGACCCTCATGTATGGAAGCGAAGCATGGAACTGGCAAAGGAAGGATGAAAGTAGAATAAATGCAGTAGAAATGAGATCTCTTAGACGAATGTGTGGATACTCTGTGTATGATAGAGTGTCGAATGAAAATATAAGAAGTGAATGCGGTGCGAATGATGGTGTATGAACAAAATAATGAAAGGATCATTAAGATGGTTTGGACATATGGAAAGAATGAATGAAGAAAGAATGGTAAAAAAATTATATGTTAATGATGTAAATGGTACCAGAAATAGAGGAAGACCAAGGAAAACGTGGCACGATCAAATAAATCAAATATTGAATGTCGGCCATGTGAGGAGTCAGAGAAATCGACGCGTGCATGACACGATGTATGAATGTTGAGGAAGCGAGAGAAATATGTCAGGAAAGAAAGGTGTGGCAGTCCATTCTTTCTGCCTACCCCTTCGGGGAGACGGCGTGATGGTTAGTTAGTTAGTTAGTTAAGAAATTAAATTAAACTTGAAAACAACAAGACCTCTTAGACGAATGTGTGGATACTCTGTGTATGATAGAGTGTCGAATGAAAATATAAGAAGTGAATGCGGTGCGAATTATTGTGTTATGAACAAAATAATGAAAGGATCATTAAGATGGTTTGGACATATGGAAAGAATGAATGAAGAAAGAATGGTAAAAAAAAATATATGTTTACGATGTAAATGGAACCAGAAATATAGGAATACCGAGGAAAACGTGGCACGATCAAATAAATCAAATATTGAATGTCGACCATGTGAGGAGTCAGAGAAATCGACGCGCGTGCATGACACGATGTATAAATGTTGAGGAAGCGAGAGAAATGGGTCAGGAAAGAAAAATGTGGCAGTCCATTCTTTCTGCCTAGCCTTTCGGCGAGACGGTGTGATGGTTGTAAGTTAGTTAGTAACAACAAGAATATCGCGACATCATCTCAAAAGGTGTGTAATAAAAATTGTGATATTATAACATTGTTGTATAATTAACAGTAAATAATGTTTAAATATCCTAATGTTGCGGCCAGAACAATGGACTATTAAATTGATACTTTTAATTATTTAGTCGTATTCAATTTCATTAATTATATTATAAAGGTAATGTTCAGCATTTCCTCGATGCGAATTCATCATTTTAATATTAGCTATAATCACCGGAAAAACATATTTTTTTCCATTTGGAAATGCCGTTGAGTTCGTTAAATATTTTCATCGCACTTAAAGATTTAGCTAAGAAATTTCGACCTATATTAATTAAAAAAAACAAACCAAAGGAACAACTATCACATTTTTGTAAGAGCAATGAAATTTAAATAAAATTTCAATTAAGAATAAAGATAAACGCTATCTTTAACGCTTTTGTAGGTAACTTTTACTCATTAAAATAAATTAATATTTTGGCAATATTTCTTTTCCCATCCATTTAAATTCACAATGGTTGTTTTAATCTGCTCCCGTTATAATTTAATCTTTAATCTCCGAAATCAAAACAGGTCCTTTGATGTAGCCATTCTGTAGGAGAAATCTTAGTCAAATCTTGGGCTTAGCAAATATTGATAGAGAAAAATGATAAAAATGTTCCGTGAGCTGATGGCCATTTAAGAGGGCACGTCGCTTCCCGTGTTTGTTCTATCTGGGGAGAAAGCATATTCGATGAGGGAGCATCCATTATGTATTAATACATAAATCATGAAGCTTAATATTAAGCGCATTTACAGTTGTATACGTATACGTACACTATTTTAAATGGTTCGAAATAGAATCTTATGTAAAATTTAAATTTAATTGTTCATTGTTTTTGGCTGAAACACCAGGATACTTTAACATTATTAAGTGTTAAATTATAAAACGCTCTTCATGTATAACAAAATAACGGTTAGTTATTAGTAATATGGCAGAAAGATTTAATATAATTTTTGATAATTTATTTAAAGGATTATTTTTAAAGATTTTTGTTGATCCGTATGCATATTAAAGAGCAAGTTTATAACAATGTCACCAGTCTTCGAAAACAGCCTAGCGAAACCGATCGCTAACGAAATAGCAACAAAAGTGGAAGTACTTATAAAAAATATCGTTTTATTTCATTATTTTTTAAAATGAACATCCATAAAAAAAAATTCAGTAAAATCATTAGATTATTTTATTTAAGAGTTAAACAATCCGCCATGCTGTTGCTGTTGCATGAATGATGTTGCCCTTTTTGTCACTAATGGATATATCCGACAGCGACAGCATATATAATTTTTATATACTGGCCGCCAGAACCAACCTGTCTCTGGTGACACCGGTGGGAATAACATTTCGGTTTCCTCGGCGATCGACGTCTTTCACATATTCACACATATGAAAATACATTCAGAAGCCAAACATTCTTGACTTTAGGTCTTCGTAATGTCGAACCATCTCTCATGCGTTCCTGGTATTATATTGTATGTATTATATTTTACCTGTACTCAATTGATGCCTTAAACACTAATTTTGTTTGTAATGTCTTTTGAGATAAAAAAAAAACATTTTTAGATCCCAATTACTGTATACAATTTACATACATGTTAAAATACAAACATTAAAAATACAAATTAAAATACATACATTTTACATACATGATAAAGGACGCAAAGATCATTTGGAGAATGTCCACATTTGACTTGATTTGATTTGAAACAATGTACAATAGGACATCAAATACTCTGAAAGTGTTAACGAGTTCCGGAACCAATGTGTCGTACACGTTCGGTCACGTTTTTGAGTGTTTTTAGTTTGTTGTTCAAGTGTGCTTCATCTTTGTATGTTTTATTCTTTTTCATAGAATGTTCCTATGTTAAAACGGTTGTATAAGATTTGGTAGGTGGTTTAATATTATGACTAAGTAAAGTATGTTAAACAAATAGATTAGCTTAACAGCGATGCCAACATTTTTTTACGGCTAAGGATCGTATTTTGCCAAATTAATTTCATTGCTTGACAAAAATGTTTCCTTTCAACACTTTTTTTTTACTCCTTCAATCAGTCTAATGTTTATCTCTTCATCATTCTGCTCAAGTGAAAAGCTTAGAACACGAATCGTAATTATTTAATATGAAAACTCATCTAAGTATGTGTGTGTTACGTATTGTACGAAATCTTATTTACCCTGCGTCCATTTTGTTATCTAAGAATGATATACGAGAATTGTTGGGAATATACGTAACACTATTATGTGGGCTAGGAATATCTTCACAATATATCGAATTAATGAATTTTCAAAACCATTGAGATATAACTAAGCATCAGTCATTTTGTCGATATTAAAAGAAAATACCAGTTATTTGTAGTTTCATGAACAATAAATACCAATGATAACGTCTTTATTTTAGAAGTTTAATTCATAATTTATAGGAATGATATGTTATTCTTTTCTTAAGTATTATTAAAGTATTATAACATTTAATTGCCCAATTCGCTGACGATACGGGCATCATCTCCAGTGCTAAAAGGCCGCTTCTCGCGACCCGCAGGGTGCAAAAACAGGCCGATGTGCTAGAGGTGTGGTGCAGAAACTGGCGCATTACCATCAATCCGAGTAAAAGCGCAGCGACCCTTTTCAGTAAAAGACACATTCCTCCAAACATTCCCAACATAAAAATGTTCGGCCAAGACGTTCCTTGGACCAAAACAATCAAATACCTTGGGGTTACCTTGGATTCTAAGCTGACATGGAGGCCACACATTACAAATAAAGTCAAAGCCGCGTCAAAAGCAATCTCAGCCCTCTACCCAATGTTAGCTAGAAACAGTAAACTAAGCATCGACAATAAACTCCTGATATACAAAACGGTTATAAGGCCGATCTTCACTTATGCAGCCCCAATCTGGGGCTATGCAGCTTCGAGTCACATACAAAAACTCCAAATCCTGCAAAATAAGGCTATCCGTTTATCGCTTGGTGCGCCTTCATGGACCAGGATTACACAACTGCACCTAGAATCGGGAATCCCGATGATAGATGAATTCATTCTGAAACTTGCCGAACGTTTTTACAAAGGACTCCCTTCACATCCCAACCCCACAATAAAAGACCTCTCTAATTACGACCCAAACACTTCCAGCCGCCACAAGCGCCCAAAATCGATTCTCCTTCAGAGGAACACTCCGGGCCACACAAATCATGCCCCCGAATAAACTAACAACCCACCAAATCACCTTCCAACAATGTTCCCATCAGACGTAAGAGGAATAGCCACATGAGCTGAACCTCTGTAAGCCAGAAGATCCAAGTCCAAGTCCAAGTATAACATTTAACATTTGATAGTGCCTTAGAAAAGCGACAGTTTGTCGTTACCATAAAATATATTAAAAATAATTGAAAACAGACGTTTTCGTTCATGTAAATTATACAACACCTGTTATTTATTCTATCAAGTTATTCAAAACAAAATTTTATATTATTTATTGTTTCTTGAACAATGATGTAGAACTCCATATCAAATAATTGATACGAATGAAAACGTCAGTTTTCTAGAAGTTTTATTATATTTCATGGGAATGACATGTTTCGCCCTTCTAAAGCATTATAAAATGATATTTAAGAAACATTTGATAATGTCAAATAAAAACTGACGTTTTCATTCGTTTTAATTAAATTTTATATTAATCATAATTCAAAATTACTTTACTAACACCTCTTATATGTGTTCCTAGATTCTTGAATTGTGTTTGAAATAATTTTGGTTAGTTTATATCCTTCTCCTGATAATGAAAGTGTAGAGTCTTCGAGCATGTCGAGAAACATAAATTCAAAAATGGAAACGACAGTGTTTGAATTCATAAAAAAACGCCTTAAGTTTATCTGAAATAAATAATAAATTGACATATATAAGAAACCGGGATTATGGACAAGAAGATAGCTTATTTGGAGACCACGAACGGAAAAGAGAAGTGCAGGGTGACCGCAACTAACGGCGAAAGGATGAACCGACCTAGATGCAGTGAGGAGGTCTTTATCCAGGAGTGGACGGAAACAAGCTGGATAAGTAAAAGAAGAAGAAGAAGAAAAGCTCAACAGTAAAACAGTGCATTCAGGTTCATGAAAAAAGTTTTGTACTTTTAGCATCTGTATTGTCTTAATAAGACAAACAATACATACATTAACGCTATCTTCGAGAAAGTAACAAAAAACTAACTAACTTACTAACCATCACTCCGTCTCCCCGAAGGGGTAGGGAGAGAGGATAGACTGCCACACCGTTTTGTCCTGACATACCTTTCATGTTTCCTCCACATTCATATATCGTAACATGTATGATCGTCGATTTTTCCGACTTTGAATGTGGTCGCCTTTCAGTATTGAATTAATTTGGTCATGTCATGCTTTTTTTGGTCTTCAACGACTCTTCTTCCACTAGCACTGGTTATATACAAAATTTTAACCATTCTTCTCTCGTCTATTCGTTTCTTATATCTAAATCATCTCTGGGATCCTTTTTTAATTTTACTTATGATGCAATGGTCTGTCTTACAAAATTTGGATTATGGATTTTAATAAATTAACGTCTTGTTTTGTACACATATCCTATAACGCACCAAAGAGAATCCTTGAGAGACATCCGCATGGAAGGAGGAGGGTCGGTAGGCCTAGACTTCGACGGGGGGATGAGGTGAGGAAAGACGCTGCACTAGACCCGCAAATGTTTATTAACTCAATAGACATTACAAACAGGAAAATGTTTAAGGCAACGAGAGAACCGAGGTAAATGAGAGACTAGAAGGCCTTAGTAGCTGACAGAAGTGCTCGGAGGTGTAGACTGATGGAGGCCAAGGCTCGACATGAGCAGCAGAGCCATCGAAGAAGAATAAGAACGTCTAACAAACTTTCAGGATTCTGTTGCGTAATACAATCCAGTTAATAGCCGATCTTAATGCTGTCTGACGTAACCACATTTGTGATTCTTTGGAGTCCATTAAAGAGTTTTGATGATGTCCAGAGGATTTCTTCCCTCAAATATCCAGAATATAACATGAAATCTCTTTTCCTTTTTATTCTTTCCCTTACGGTGCTAAAATAAAAATGCGCGTTCCTGTGTTCGTTAGTCAGTACCCTATCAAAAAATAGCGATTTTAAATCGGAAAAATAAGAACATTCATAGCTAAGCCCCTTAATTAATTATAATTGAAGTCAACAATTATAATAATTGAGATTTATTTGCTAAAAACATTAAAAAAACATCTGGAAACGCTCACGGGACGGGCATAGATTCATTCTGGTTGTAAGCCCGAGTGCTACTGCCGGGCTGTGAGAACATTGAGTTCCTCGCGCTTCCACAGTGAAGTATGCAAGAGTGAGATGCGAATACAGTGTCGCGCACTCAGCGCTACGAATTTTGTTTCCGATGTTCACAAAATACCTCCGATGTACCCGATAAATTTAGATTATTATTAATATTATTTTTTTAATCAATGCGTATATATATTATGGAGGAATACGCAAAATCTTAACTTTGTATTTATTAAATTTATAGAGATATTGATGGTTATTAGAAGCAACGTGTAGAAGATACCCATCACAGGGAAGGGAGGGTTAATAATGGTTACTTACCTCACTCGTTAATCTTTGTGTTTGTAAATGTATAAAAATAAAACGAAATAAAACAGAATATTAAGTTAACGTTATGATTGCTTGTTTTAGAAATAAAAGGGTAGCGTTATCAGCAGAAATATCTTTAAAACATATTTTAAAAATAAACTAGATCCTAAACAAATATTTTCAATGTCCAGAGAATTGTTCTATATAAAATTCGATGATTAGGTACACGGTAAAATTTCCCCTTTAGATTTTCTCGGAAAATTGTGTAATAAATGTTGTTGGTTCATTTATATCGAAAGTTCAAATGTTCAATATGTATTGTTTGAACTTTATAGTTTAAGAAATAGAAACAGTTGTGTCAACGTGGTTCAAACATATAGCAATAATAAGATAAATAAATCCAATGCAAATGCTTGTTTTTCAGAAGTTTTATAATAATTTATGTCTATATCTAAAGCAAATAAGATATGTCTGTATCTTAGATTTTTTTGAGGATGTTGGACGATCGAAAGGTACACGGGAGATGCCTGTTGGTGGCGATGAGGTTCTCTTCCCGCGTCTCCCGCGGGGCGAAAAAAGAAGGATGGAGTGCCGCATCGGTTAAAGTGTCACAGTCCATTCTTTCTGCCTACCCTTTCGGAGAGACGCGTGATGGTTAGTTAGTTAGTTAGTTAGTTTTTATTATATTTGATAGGAATGACATGTTTACGCTTTGTTAAGGCATTTAGAAACGTTATTTTAATCTAGTCTTTTATTTCTATTAACTCTCTCGAGCATGTTTTTAAGTCAATACATAGTTATTGACATATAATTTAAAGGACTCCATATTTTAATGATAAAATATTTGGCTAATAGCTATTATATACAAATTCCTGTTATTAATTATAAGTGCATGTAATAATAAAATACGTAAGAAAGTGTATTAGAAATAGCACAAGCCATTGCTAAAGACCGATCTTATGGACTGGATCCATTTCCCAGAACTGCGTCCAATCGTAACAGGTCACGTTTTCTTTAATAGCACAAACAATCGTTTGAGTAAAGTATTTCCTAATGCAGTGGAGTGGCGAGTACACTCTAAGTGTAATTTTTCTCCGATATTCTCGCTTTGAGTGCACATAATATCGGAATTAAAACAACGCGAATTTCGCAGATTCATAGTGAGATTCGATTTAAAACTACAACTGTGAACATTGATTTCTTTTATATTATTGAGCATTAAAAGCGATTGTACGAAAAATATTTAAAATTACTTTAAAATGATGTAAAAATTTGTGTATGTGATAGATTTATTTGTTTTTTCTTGAACAATGATGTAGAACTCCATAATAAATAATTAATATGATTGAAAACCTCTCTCTTCTAGGAGTTTTATTATATTTTATATGGAATGACATATTTCTCATTTCAAAAGCATTATCAACATTTGATAATACCCGAGAAGGGCGAAACATGTCATTCCATCTTAAATATAAAAAAAATTTGCTAGAAGACCGACGTTTTCAATCGTATTATTTAGTGATAGATGTATATTTCTCTTTTTCTTTTTTATACACTTTGTTTATACAACACTTACATTAAAAAAAAAAAAAATTACATAGACATGTTTCGGACAACCAGTCCTTCTTCAGTTATTCATTTTATAAAATTGTTAACATGATCTGACGATTTATTTTAGAACGTTTACGTTTTTGTTATAAATAATATTATGATTTAATTAAAAATTAAAAATAATATTTAAATGTTCTTATTGGGGTTCGGGTAATTACTCATACCTACAACAAAGGAAATAAATCAAAGATTGAACTTGGACGTTTAATTAATTTGATTATTTATAATATTAACTTTTAGTTTTAATTGCTTTTAAAAATAAAGAAAATAATTTAAATAATCGAATAAATGTATTATGTAAGTGTTATATAAACAAAGTGTATTAAATAAGAAGAAGAGAAAAAGCAATTACAACATAAAGTATGGCGAATATATAATAGAAGAAATAGATATACTCGTATGTATTTAAAAAAAAATTGCTGAAAAGTAGCGAAAGAGTTGCTCAACGAACTAACTAACACGCTGTCTCTCCGAAGGGGTAGGCAGAATGAATGGACTTCCAGACTTTTATTTCCTGGCATACTTCGATTCCTCAACATTCTTCCTTTTTTTCCCCCGTAAATTTCCCCAACTCCTTGCGTGGCCGACATTCCATATTTGATTTATTTGATCGTGTTACGTTTTCCTCGGTCTACGTCTATTCTTTGTTACATTAACATAAAAACATTTACCTTTTCGACCATTATTTCTTCATTCATTGATTTCATGTGTTCAAAAATTTTTGATGTTACTCTTATTATTTTGTTCATAGCTTTTATTCTTATCGCATTCATTTCTTATATTTTCATTTGGCACTCTATAATACACAGATTTTCGATACATTTGTCTTAAATATCCCATCTCTTCTGCATTTATTATACTTTTATCCTTCTTTTGCTAGTTCTATGCTTCATTGTACACTGTATAATTAAACTAAATGGATTTTTGCGCACTGCATACAATCACATTAAAGTGCGGTTTACGTATGATTTTTGTAGTATGTGGTCAATCCAAGTTACCAGTTCTCATGCTTATAATTAGGTTAAGCAAAACAAAATAGCAAAACAATGAGAAAATTCATTTCATTTCTTTAAGGCGCATAATTAGGGTACATTAAAAACTTTGCGCTTCGGGATTTCTACAGAGCGGTTAAACTTTTCAAACTGTTGTTTTAATAAACGGCATAAATTTTTCTTGAGATTTTTGTTTTGAAAAAATATTCGGTTGGCCTAATTGAATGGAATTTGCTTCATAAACACACAATTGAATATTCACCGAGTCAAAATATTAGTTTAGCTTATTTTTCCTTATTTCTTTTGGAAGTTTTGAAAATGGAGTAATTTATTGTAAACAGAGTACTTTCTATATGTATTTTGTATGAGAGTGAAGAAACTCAATGTACCCTACAAGAATTCATTCTAAATCATTAAAAAGCTGTATACTTAAATTTAATAATCTCTTAAATAAAAATAATAAATAGCACGTCTTACGTAAACATTCCAAGGTTAATGCATTATTAAATTAATGTACTAGGGGTACAAATAGGTTTTTGCTGTAAATTTGAAATTTCATTGAAAAAAAACTGATAAAGAATATCTTAATCAAAGTATTTTTCATCGCTAGCTATTACTTTTTCTCATCTTACAGACAATTTTTGAAATCTTTTGATGCGTCTGAAAATGATGCATCTTTTGATTTTATCCAGTCATCGACCCATTTTTGGTATCGTCAAAAGAAAAAATACGTTGATCAGCTGTGTCGCGTGTCATCGAACGAAACAAGTGGTAGTCGGAAGGAACAATGTTTGGTGAATAAGACGGGTGGGATAGATTTGAGCGTTTCCAAATAATTTTTGACAACTCTTGCAACATGAGATCGGGCATTGTCATGCTGCAAAATAACTTTGTCGTGTCTGTTGGCGTATTGTGGTAGCTTTCAATGCTCTGCTCAAACGCACCAATTGCAGTCTACAGCGATCTCCTGTAATGGTTTCATTGGGTATGAGTAGCTCTAAGTACACCAGACCGAGCTGATCCCACCAGATACAGAGCATAACCTTGGAGCCATGGATATTCGGCTGTTGAAACATGACCAGGCTTTCCCCATGATTTTTTTCCGCTTTGGATTGTCGTAACGTATCCACTTTTCATCACCAGTCACAATACGACGCAATAAACCCTTTCTTTTTGGTCTTTAAAGCATTTGCTTGCAGGTGATAAAGCCCCGTTCAACATCTCTCGGCTTCAATTCATATGGAACCCAATTTCTTTCTTTTTGAATCATTCATAAGTCTTTTACAGATTTTGAAATTGTTTGTTGTTCAACTTCCACTGATTCTGCAAGTTCTCTTTTTGTGTCTAACATTTGGGAAGTTATCAAGATGGCTATGTAAAAATTCAATTTAATGGTCATATTGAAAACAAGGATTTTCTTACTCTCTAAAGTTGCTGGATAATTAAGCTGTAATCAGATAATTGTTTTGGCGGAAACACTTTGATATTTTAATATTATTTACTGTTAAATTAAAAACACTATTTTAATATCAAAAATTGAGTTTTTTTTTTTATAAAATCGTCGCGACAGCTGATTCGGTAACCGATGTTACCATCATCAGGTGTTTGAATTATAGAGCAGTAAGTTGCGTTATAAGTCCTCAGCTAGAAATAATACTTCAACATAAGCCGTGATATATTTAAGAGCAGTATCACTCAGATTTAACTGCAATTCATAAACCGAAACCACTGGCAGGATTCCAATAACTCGTTTTGGCGATTAACCGCCGCACTTAGATTTTTCCTTTTCATTTCCCTTTTTCCGCCTATTTTGCGGGTAATACAGTTTTAAGGGCGACACGTAAGAGGACGGCTTTTCCGACTACTATCCCGGATGAGAATTAACGATAATGGTTGAGGCTTTGTGGAAATTCTTAAGTCAAGAAAAACTTTTCCCCACCTTCTTATATTTGTCGTTCACAGGCAAAAGCTTATCAGGTTAAGCCTATTCAAACTTTACGTACAAATTACTTTCTAAATCACATCGAATACGTGTGAATGTTTCTGTGTCTGCCTCCGTTTGGGGGGAAGTATTAGGGGAAGAAGTGAATATTTCTTATCAATTTCTTGAAGTTAATGTTACCGGCAGACTTCTTTTTACAGGAGATAATTGAAGTAATCATATTGCCCAAATAAACACTTGATTTTATATGAAATAAAAATAAAAATATTAAAACAATGCTTTTAACCTTGTAAACAACACTTACTTTTTTTTAAAAAATACAAACATTTTTCAGACACAAAAGAACCCTTCATCGATTTTTATTAGTTTTTGTCTATCAAAAAAAAATATTTAAACACATTTTTGTGAATGTGATCCTTTTGACAAACATAAAAATTATTATTTTCGAACGTTTATGCATTTGTGATAACAACAAATATAATATTTTAAATAAATCTAAAATAACATTTTAAAGTTCTTATTGGGGACCAGGTATATATACCAAATATAACGCTAATGAAGTAGCCTTTATCCATTTTTTATTTGACCACCTTAGATTTTTTTTATCAATTTACAACGTCGCTTATATAAAGTTATATTTTATATATAATTTAAACTATTGCCAAATAATGAAAAAATAACGAATAGTAAAGAAATTATACGTAAACGACGTAAATAAAACTATAAAAAGAGGAAGGCCGAAGAAAACGTGGTACAATCAAATCAATCAAATGTTAAATGAGATCATGTGAAGATTTTGATAAATTGACGTGTGTTGGTGACACGATGTACGAATGTTGAGGAAATGAGAGAAGTTTGTCAGGAAAAAACAGTTTGGCGGTCCATTATTTCTGCCTACCCTTTCGTAAAAACGGCGTGATGGTTAGTTAGTTAGTTAGTTTGATTAGTTTTTTGTACAATTAACAACGTCTCTTTCATAAAGTTATATTTTATAATATATAATTTTGCAGAAGGAAATAGGACTCCAGTTACACTTACCAGAAAAATCATTGTGATCAGATTCACCGCAGTGATCGCCAATATTGGGGGCACTATTAGAAGAAGAAGAATATGTACTTATTCCCTATATTTTATTTAGTTGTTTATTTATTTTTTCTTGAACAACGAATACAAACTTCTGTTTTTTAGAAGTTTTATTATATTTGATGTGAATGACGTGTTTCGCCTATCTAAGTCAATTTTAAATGATTTTTGTAATGACATTTGTTAATGCCTTAGACAGGCGAAACTTGTCAACGAAATATAATAAAACTTCTAGAAAACAGACGTTATCATTCGTATTTATCGTTTTTTGAACAATGATTGATAATATTTTTTGGGGGATGACATGTTTCGCCCTTCTAAGGCATTTGATAATGCCTTAGAAGGGCGAAACATGTCATCCCTAAAAAATATAATAATAAAACTTCTAGAAAAACATGAGTTTTTTCAATCGTAGTAATTAGTTATCATTCGTATTGAGTTTTTCCTAGTTATTTTCACCAATGTTCTGAAATTTCTCAGCTGTATTTTTCCGGAAATATCTTTTATTATATAAATTCTACAAAATTAAATATACTATGAGAACCAAAATAAAGATTTTCTAATAGAATTTTGTTTGTAGAAGTTTTTGATTGAACCCCCCTTAAAACAGTTTAACGAGGATGATAACGTCGTGAAAATTTAGTATGCCATGAAGTTTTCCCGTTAGATGCTAAATACATGTGAAACATACATTGACGGGAATATTTGGATACAGCGAGGATCAAACAAGCTTTTTTCGTTTCCGTGGTAACCATGGCATAAATTTTCAATTTCGTGCAAACATTAACGTAAACTTTTGAACTTTTAATGATTTGAATTTTATATATTTTATCAAACTTACCTAATTTTAAATAATAATAAAATAAAACGATGTTTTTAATTAACTACAATTTTTGTCTTAATTTCGACAGCGACCGGTTTCGACAGCTTAAAAAAAACTTTATTATAACTAACTAATTAACTTACCATTACGCCATTACCTTGGAGGGGTAGGCAGAGAGAATGGATCCCCACAATGCTCTGTCCTGGCATACCTCTCGGGCTTCCTCTACATTCATACATCGTACCATGCACGCACGTCGATTATTCCGACTTCGAATGTGACCGCCTTTTAGTAATTGATTAATTTGGTAATGCCATGTTTTCCTAGGTCGTCCTCGGCTTCTTTTTCCACTCATGCTACTTGTGTACAACTTTTTAACCATTCTACTCTCATCCATTCGTTCCATATGTCCAAACCATCTCAGGGATCCTTTTTTATTTTTTTTCATGATGTAGTCATCTGCCTTATATTTCTTTCTTATTTCATCGTTCGGTATTCTATCATACAACGTTTTCCCGCACATTCTTCGTAGAGATCTCATTTCTACGGCGTTTATTTTGCTTTTATCTTTCTTATGCCAGCTCCAAGCTTCACTTCCATACAGTTTATCATAACGATCCATACGATCAAATATACATATCTTTCTATCAAATCTATCATAAAAATATGTAATCTTAATATATATTCAATAGATTACATACATATTTTATACTTAAGGGGAAAATGATATTATCTTTCTATTAATCTTATTGAGAAGAATAAATAAAAGTTTTAGAAAAAAATACACAATCACCAATTCATCGAGAGCCAAATTCGAATCTTTTGACAAGACCGTCCCATAATGACATATGGAATAGAAACGAGAGCTGACACCATCAGAACAAAAAGTCTCCTAAGAACCACAGAAATGAAGACTCTCCGATCCGTTGCGGAAACGACACTCCGAGACAGAATAAGATATTCTGAAATAAGAAAGATCTGCAATGAGGAAGATGTCATACAACGGGGAAGACTGAGAAGACGCTACTGGAGATATCACGTGGAAAGAGCATGCTCTGAAAGAGTGATAAATATAGCTGCAAATAAAGTACCAATCGACCGGCAGGAAGACCACCTAAAAGATGGCGAGACAGTTGGACATCTATATCCCAGGAACAGGCTCTGAGAAATAACAGGACACAGTCCTAAATAAAGCCGAAGAAGAAGAAGAAGAACATCATGCCGTCTCCTCAAAGGGGTTGTCAGAAATAATGGGCCGCCGCACTATTAATTTACATATTTCTTTCGTTTCCTCAACATCCATAAATCGTGTCATTCATGCACTTTAATTTCACTGACTACTCGCGTGGCGACATTTCATATTCGATTGATTTGATCGTGTCACGTTATCCTCGGTATTCATCTATTTTTTGTTGTTTATATTGTTTACATATTAAATACACATTCCTTTTTTCACCATTCCATCTTTATTCATTCTTTCCATGTGACCACCATCTTAATAATCCTTTCATTACTTTGTTCATAACACTTTGATTTGAACTGCATTGACTTCTTTTCACCCACATTCGTATATGATATCTCATTTCCACTGCATTTATTTTATTTTCTCCATTTGTTTTGCCAGGTCCATGCTTCACTTCAATACGTAAGAGTGGATACTAAAACATCACTGTGAATTGCCAGCTTAGTTTTTTTGGATCAACTTTTGATTTCGATGACAACTGTAAGTGCACCATTAGTTTTTTTGCATTTCATAATAATTATATTAAACCTGTAGTTATCAAAGATTAAAAAAAAATACTCATTTTAATAATCGTGAACTGAGAAGTGATCCTATCTGCCGTGATAAAACATGCTCCGTGTTTCAATTTGAAGCACTATTAAAAATAATTTGAAAACACTAATACGAAATTATCTTTATACGACAAGCGAATTTGTTAATTTATTTTTATTTTTATAAGAAACTGAATGATTTATTTCGTGATTCACAATCAATAATTTTATCATACTGAATTTAAGCAATTTGTCTAATATAATAAATATGGTATTAATCAATACGAATGAAAACATCAGTTTTCTAGAAGTTTTATGAATATTTATGGAAATGGCATTAGAAAGTCTACATAAAATGCAAAACGTGTCATTCCTATAAACTTTAATAAAACTTCTAGAAAACGCACGTTTTCAATTATTCAATATTTTATAATAATTATACAATCAATAATTTATTACATAGTGTTACACTGGCAAAAGAAGGATGAAAGTAGAATAAATGCTGTAGAAATGTGTATGATAGAGTGTCGAATGAAAAGAAGTGAATGCGGTGCGAATGATGGTGTCATGAACAAAATAATGAAAAGATCATTAAAATGGTTTGGACATATGGAAAGAATGAATGAAGAAAGAATGGTAAAAAAAATATACGTTAATGATGTAAATGGAACCAGAAAAAGAGGAAGACCGAGGAAAACGTGGCAAGATCAAATAAATCAAATATTGAATGTCGGCCATGTGAGGAGTCAGAGAAATCGACGCGCGTGCATGACACGATGTATGAATGTTGAGGAAGCGAGAGAAATATGTCAGGAAAGAAAAGTGTGGCAGTCCATTCTTTCTGCCTACCCCTTCGGGGAGACGGCGCGATGGTTAGTTAGTTAGTTAGTTAGTTAGTATTACACCATTGTTCAAGAAACATACATACTCGTATGTTAGTATAACATTTAATATGTAAGAAACTATAAAAAACTTTTTTTCTTTTTTTCGAAACTCGTTATATTTCATGGCGAAGAACTTATTTGTTTAAAATTCCTAAAAATTGAATACCGTTATTGAAATAAATGTCATGTTATACGTATCTAACAGCCATAAATCTTCATCAATAATCATATTCTGTCACATCAGCTGTTTCCGAAGTGGTTTTTGTTCGCCACGACAATAGACTCAGGAGGGAAGGTTTGTTTAGCTGTGAGAAAACGGGAGATATCAGCTCATTCATACATCCCCTATATCTTGTACTTACGAGCCATTTGTCCTTTGCGAGGCTTTAGGGCGACAAAGGGGGGAAAAAGCAATAGTTCTTTGCGAAAGCCTCAGGCAGCTCATCACAATACAGCCTGCTTTGGGAGTAATTTAGCGAACCCCTTATGAGGGTTGTTTTCTGAAGAGTGGCCAAAAATATGCCCCAATGTTTGCTTAATGTGTCGTGAGATTCATTTCTTCTCGAAATCAGAAAGGTCAAGTTATTGTTTGAATTCGGATCTTTGTGTTGTGAAAGAAGAGTAGTTAATAGAAAACGTAAGAATAATATCTCATTAAATAAATACCAGCAATATTTTTTTCGAGAAAAAAAATATATTTTGGTAAAATAACAGCTTAAAAAATAAATTTTTTGTATCATTTTATTGTTGGTATTCCTCGTAAACCACGTCAAGAAATCGAAATAAATCCTTTTTGATTTTTTATTAAATAAATAAAATGCATACTTACTAACGACCACCTTTCGTATTCTCGAAAGGATCGAAAGGTATCCCGAAAGGATCAATCGCGAACTCTTCTGTCCTTACATAATTTTCAAAAATTCTCTATATTCGTGTAATAAACCATTTTTATTTCACAGGTACATTGAATTAAACTATATTTGGACGACATATTTCCTCTGTCTTCCTGGATTTTATGATTATTATTATTATTTTGTTGAATCGCTTTTTACATCATTACAGCGCGAGCCAAATCGATGCTAAGGGTATAGCCATCATATTAATTCTCATGACATGTGATACGTAGCTATATAATCTATCACTATTTTATTGTCACGTGAATTCTGCACCAGACCAAATACAGAATCGAACCCGAGACCTTCGGGTTCGATTCATCACAATCATTTCATTAATTTTTTCTTATATTTCATTTTTTTCCTAGACATCTTTCTGAACGTTACAATCGCTTTTGAAATAATATCATCTTATTTCTGAAATGGATATCTTAGCAAAAATCTGACGTTTTTTCACAAAGTCATATTTTATAGTTCTTTGATTTATGTATTACGTTATTATAAGGGTAATTCAATTATTTAATAGGGTTTCCCCCCTCATTTAACTCCTTTCTTCTCAAATACTTTGTCTTCATTTAATCTCCTGAGCTCCCATTCTCAATCAAATGCAAATTAATCATAAATTATGTCTTTTCAAATGTTTGTTTTTTCTCGATTACATTTTTATTTTATTTTTTTATATTATATAATATAATCATCACGTATTATTATTATTTAATAATATTTATTAGTTCTTTCTGTTAAAAAATAATTATTGGTGCCTACTTATAACAAATAGCACAGGTTACTTTTTAAATTTGAATTATTGTATCGAATTTTAAATTGGTTTTTTATTAGCCTTTCTTTATTTACTTTTTATAATATTTTTACACCTGAAGATGGAGTTATCCTCCGACACATGTCGTGTTTTTTAATATTTTTTTATTAAATAGTGGATTAAATGAAGTTTTTCAATTTCCTAAGTAAATAAGTATGGAATTTCACAGTGTTAATGCCTTAGCGTTCAATAAGTTTTTTAAAACTTTTTGCGTATTTTTGTAAAAATATAGCTATTACATATATAAAATATTTTAAAATCAAATTTAACATTTCTTAATATTTATTTGATATTTTTCTATACCTTACAGTTTATATAATTTTGTATCAATAGATAAAGAAAACAATTATGTGGGTGACAAAAGTGGACTTTTTGTTCAATTTTTCAACTGTCAAAATATGTATCCACTGAAACCCAAAATCAAAAGAAAATGAAAAGAATCTTTGCGAATTTTTCAGTGACTGATTGTCGGAATCAGCGCCTGTCAGCGCGGCTTTCTACTGTTTAGGATAGAAAAACTCAAACTTTTCACTTTGCTTTCTGTGGGATGGTCCATTCAAATTAAGACGGATTATTTAAGTACTGTCTCAGTTGACACCGTGGACATTCTTGGTTCAATATAATAAAATGATCTGTTCCCGCGGTTCACGCCATTTTAGTAAAATATAACTTGTCACTTTAATTTTTATTTATTTAAATTTATCATTTGAACTAACCTTTTTTCTTCTACCTAGTATCTAAATTTAGATCCACACGTTAACACATTATATGCGGGAAACTGAAAAATTCATGTACATTAAATTATTTAATAAATTCAAATATTAAATTTATTAAAGGTTGAGGCGTTAACACTGCGAAGTTTTTAAAAACATATTTTATAATTTTGATTTAGGCGTTAACACTGCGAAGTTTTTAAAAACATATTTTGTAATTTTGAAAAATCGACGTGCGTGCATGCCATGCTATATGAATGTAGAGGAAACGAGAGAGGTATGTAAAGACAGAACAATATGGCGGTCCATTATTTCTGCCTAGCCCTTCAGTGAGACGGCGTGTTGGTTAGTAAGTTAGTTTAGTTTTTGATTAAAGTATGTTCAAATTCTGAAATGTTTATTTTGTTACGGCAATTTTATATTTTTGTGATGTTTATTTAATTCGTGATTAAATTGTTTTTGTGGATAAGTATTTTTTCATTGAAATATATTGAAAAACTTGAATATACATATACTTTATTCATTCTTTATATGTGTCCAAATCATATTGATGATACTTTCATTATTTTGCTCATAAAACCATTATTCGCACCACATTCACTTCTTATATTTTAATTCAACACTCTATCATATACATAGTATGCACACATTTGTCTAAGAGATCTCATTTCTGCTATATTTATTCTACTTTTTCCAGTTCCATGCTTCGCTTCCATACATAAGAGTCGGTAGAAGAAAACCAACCAACCATAGCTTTTTGGATAGGTTTTTGTTTGCAATGACAACTTTAAGTGCACCATTCACTTTGTTGCCTGCCCCAACCCTTCTTTCAATATCCCTCTCCACACGAACTCAATGATTTGCTACAAATTTTCACCATTCACGCTAATGTTGCAGACTGTCATGATTTCTTCATTTTCAAAAATGGACCTTGGATGTATTCATATTCATCATCAGATCATTTCGCATGCATACCTCATACATACTATTAACCAGGACTTGTAGTTCATGCTCGTTATCTGCATGTATGACAGCATCATCCGCGTACAATGTACATTTTACTGACACTCCACTTATTTTGGCACCTACATCCAACCCTTTCAGATTTTTTATACACTTGTCCATATATAGATTAAATAACCACTGGGACATTACGCAACCCTGTTTGACACCTTTATTGATATCAAACTAGACTGTAAGATCTCCATTTACTCTGATACTAGCAGTGCTTTCCGTGTACTTTTGAAATAGATATAACATAAAATATTGCGAATATTCTTAATAGTTGTAAAGCACCCACATATAACATAAATAAATAACTATTTTAATGATCTCTTTTATTTTCAAAAGCACATGTTCAATTTAATAATTAAAAAGATTTATAGTTGCATTAATTCCACATTTAGTGATGCGATATTTATGTGCGTTAAGAGTTAAATAAATATTTTCCAAATAAAGTAGAAGACCTAAAGAGAGCCATATCCTGTGGATTATTTACTGGGTTAACACTATCCCTCTTGCTTTGGCCGTGACTAACAGCCTCCGTACAAATCGATTTAAGATGGACTCCGCCCCTGCGAGGCGTGATAACCCCAGATCATCCCTTCGGTAACATTCTACACGGGAACATATGGACAGCCTGTTAAGGGAGGTAATGACAAGGAAGATGTAAACTGTTACAAAACTTTGACATTTATCTCTGTACATGGTGTTTGACCCTAATAGATTATTTATAATATCAGCGGGGGTTCTGTGATCCACAGGATGGTTGAAAAACTATTATTTTATGATTACAAGATTTTTTCCTTTTATATTTGACTATTATTGAAGACGTAATAATTTTTTTTTACATACAATTTTATAAACATCAATTATTATATATTGTATTGAAAACGCAAATGACCTTATAGTTATTCGATAATCACTGTTTGCAATGGCGCTTGAGTTAATGAAGATTATTTTTTGCAACCCGTGAAATATTCACGAATGTAAACCAAATTCTATATTTTAGAAATGTCGAACGGAGTATGATAAGTAAAGTTTTTTTGCGTACATTCATGTTTAGGATATTCAGGAATCCCTAGGTTTTGCGAATTTTGTATAACTCATTGGTCCGGAGCTGGCTTGAGTATGGTTCGATGATATGGAGTCCCCACGAGGCGAGATACTCGCTCATATTAGAGAGGGTTCAGAAAAGAATTCTGAGATATCTCTACATGAGGGAGTTTGGTAGCTATCCGTGGCTTTATCCCACTGCATTACTCTTGAGTATGCTGGGGACCAATAGTTTACAGATAAGGAGGGATAGGTGCACACTTACCCATTTCTTCAGACTTATCAGGGGATTCTTTGAGAATTACGTCATCTTGGAGGCTATCCATCTTTATGTTCCGGATGGTTACCTTCGACAGCGTCAGCACAGACTGTTTTATCTCCCAGCATGCAGAACCAACCTGCCTCTGGTGATGCCGGTGGGGAGAGCAATTAAACTGCTGAACATGATCGCTTCGGTGATCGATGTCTTTCATATTCGTTAAAGTACAATAATATCTGATAATTAATTTGTTTTTTGACTGTCAACTTAAAACGACAAATTTAAAAATAATGTTACTGATCATGCGCATTCGAAGTTCTTCTCTGTCCCATCGAAATATTTCTCTCTTACTCTCTTGTATTAAACATATTCCCGTTCTCTTTTTTGTTACATTCGGGTTTTTGCCTATTAATATTATGATTTTCATTTATGCAGTAAACTTTTGAGAATTTTTGAATAGCTTAAAATGATTTTTGCATTTTTTACTGCGATTTTTGAAGGGTGATAAAAGTCATTTAATGCAACCTTGTTTGATGAAAATGCTAAATGAATGCGTAGTGCAGATTAATTTTTATAAAAAGGGTATTTTAAGATTTGAGATTGAATGGTACAAACCACGCTTGTATGGATATAATATGGAATTTATTGCAGTGTATGTTAATAATTTATTATATTATATTCTATCTTTAATCTTAGAGAAACATAGTTAATTATAAGGAAAAATTCAAAAGGTTTTAGTTCGTTTTACTCTTAAAAACACATACACATTTAACGATATAACGAGCTTTAAAAAAATAGAGACTCTTTATGACGTGAGTTAATAAAAAAAATATTTTAGAGAACGGGGGCATATAAAAGAGTAAGATGTGATACATGTTTTTTTAAACGTTCACAATCTTGAATTGAAATATTATATAATATTTGTTATTTTATATATCTTCAGTTCTAACTAACTAACTAACTAACAAACCATCACGCCGTCTCTCCGAAGGGGTAGGTAGAAAAAATGGACTGCCATAGTTTTCTTTCCTGACATACTTTCCTGCCGATTTCTCTGACTCCTCACGTGGCCGACATTCAATATTTGATTTATTTGATCGTGCCACGTTTTCCTCAGTCTTCCTGTATTTATAGTTCCATTTACATCGTTAACAATTAATCCCTCTTTAATTTTACTTATTAATATATAAGTCTTTTTATAAGCATCTAAATATTATTATTCTTCTTCTCCTTATAGACCTTTGGTTTGTTCCTGAAATTAGGCTGGCCTCTCTTGGGAGGTTGACTCCCAACTATCTCTCTATCTCTTTGGCGGTCTTCCGGGGGGACGGCAGCCCGCAGGAATCTGATGCGACACAGTGTGTGGGATTCTGGTGGGATCCATCCTCTGCACGGGCGCAATCTAGTATTTTCTGCGTTGTCTGCCCCATCTCATGACATTCACCGATAATCACTATTTTTGAAATAGGTATTAAACTCACTAATTTTAA
This sequence comes from Lepidostoma basale, assembly GCA_022606425.2. Lineage (NCBI taxonomy): Eukaryota > Metazoa > Arthropoda > Insecta > Trichoptera > Lepidostomatidae > Lepidostoma > Lepidostoma basale. The sequence goes on along the minus strand of JAHDVF020000694.1, from coordinate 1,503,936 downwards.
AATAAGTTAGGCACGTCCGTGTCTTGTGGTTCTCTGTTCAACTAGCGTTGCATTCTCTTAATGAAAACTTGCAAAAAACAGACAGAACATTCATTCGTATTAATAAGGTACTAGAGATAATTTATTCGATGTTTTGGAATATCAGTGCTATATTATTTATAAACATTATCGCATTACTTGTAATTTATTGGTCCTGAAAAAAAAAAAAAGTGTTTTCCGCCAATTTGGCACTTCTTGAATATTTACTCCCGTCCCCTGGTTTTGCCAGTCATTAAAGATTGACACCGTGAGCCGACAGCAATCAGGTAGCAAGTACTAAAAGCGGATTTCGCTAAACGAATGTTAGTGAAAAGAGCCATTAAACCCTCGGTGACGTCACGACTGATAAGATAAGGTCTCGGGGTAATTTAGACCACTTTTTGCCAAGACAGCACTTGAAAATATCCCGGAATGGGTAGTGTTCCGTCTGGTTGTTTAATTCACTTTTAAAAATATTGCCCTAGACCTTAATACATGTTTAAGTTCACAAAATTCTAGTTTGGTTACGTTTTTATCTGTAAATTTTAAATAAACTTTTTAAATAATATATTTAATTGACAATCTAAAAGATCAACAATAATGTGTAACTCAATATTATATAATTAAATGAAAACGTCTATTTTCTAGTTTTATTAATTTTTTTGGAAATTGCGTATTTCGCCTTCCTAAGCCATCATCATATTATATGAATTTTATTAATTTTTATTTTATGCTTATTCATTTAGTTATAAATTAGTACATATTTCTTACAACTAGAATATGAAATTATTAAATACATATTAGTTAAATGTATAATAAGAATAAATTTATTAACACCAAGAAAAATATGAATAACTTAAAAACTTTAAAATTTGACCGGACATTCATACTAGAAAATGTCAAGATGATGTCTTTATATGTACCATAATAGGTACATTACTTAATCTGGACAAAATATCGCTTAAGATTTTATTGCTCTAAGGTTCAGAATTAGCTTTTTATAAAATCACTTTAATACCTTTTTGTTGTTAGAAAACACATTATAAAATTACGTTAAATTAAACACCACCGTATTATGTTTTTTTTTAAGTATTCGAAACCGACTAAAAAATTAAATATATGTATTTTTTAATACATTATATAGAATTTAGTGATAATAAATATTCAATGAATTGACTGAGTAAATTTTAATCTAAAAATCAAATATTTTAAATTAAATAACTGTTCAAATAGTTCTTCTTCTTTAGCCTTCTTCCTTTCACTGCTGGATTTTGGCCTTTTCAATTTTTCTCCACTCATTCCTGTCATGTTCCTTCCGCACCCAGGTCATTCCAGCTATTCGGGCAATGTCGTCCGTCTATCCTTTAGGTGGCCTTCCGATACTCCATTTCTTTGTCCAATTGGAGTATTCTTGATTTAGTACTTGCTCTGTCTGGTATTTGCTATATGTCCAGCTACTTCAATTTAGTTGTACGATCAAAAATATCGGCAACTTTTGTTCGGCTTCTTATTTCTTCATTTCGTATTTTATCTCGAAGACTCTCGCCGAGTGCTTGCTTCTCCACGGATCATTGTATTCATTTTAATCTGTAGATAAGTTGTATCTAGATTTCTTATTAGTATTGGCAATATACAAAACGTGCATCGAATATTTTTATTTTTCAACAAATAAAAGAAAATTTAAAGAAAATACAGAACCTAGAAGAGTATGAATGGGTTGGGCTGCCTTTGGGAAAATGAATCAAGAATCATGTTTTTTTTTAAATGAGCAGTTTCAATTTAAAAAAATGTTTTGTAGTTTTCCGTTTCCGCATAAATGTATAAACTAAACATGATCGAATTTTCGAAATGTGTTTATATTGAAATAACAATCTTCTTCTTCTTTTGGTGCCGTGCCAGGTCCCCCCAACGTTGGCGATCACTACAGCAAAGGTATTCACCATAGTGATTCCTGGGAAAAGGTGACCAGAGTGGTTTCCCGTTGCCTTCTGTGGTGGATTTTTCTGTCGGGGTTACCTTCCCTTCGCTGGTTGGATCTGGTTTAGAGGCGCCAGAAATTCGCCATTCATCTCCTCGTTATCTGCTGTGATCACACGGTTATGAGTGTGATCCCATTGCCCGGGGTTCGCGAAAGGGACACTAACGAGTTGGAATAGTCAGTAGTGTTGCTGGTGAAATGCAACTGGGCGTTTTGCAGCATTTTATAGAATCACACCCTCCAGCAAGACGTGACTCGCTATGACCCTACTGACAATTCTAACCCCATATGAGTAAATAATATCGATTTTTTTATACATTGAAATCGTGTTTATATACTATTTATAACTTTATAATCTTCTTCTCATTTTGTTGCTCTCGTATCGGAGGTTAGATAACATCATGGCTATTTCTAACCTATATACAGCAGCTCTATACAGGGATATTGTACTGCAACTGAACCATTCTTGGAGGTTTTCAAGCCAGAATTTTCTTATTCTCCCGATAATTTGTTTTCCGTTAATTTTTCCTTGGACAATCAGTTGCAGCACCAAGTATTTCAGTTTCCCGTGTTTTATGGTGATGATATTTTTTTCTTTCTGCATTTGCAGCAGTAATTTCTCGTTTACGACTTTATGATAACATATTATTTTAACCGAACAGTAGTGACCTATGGGTGTGAGGCGTGGACAATGACAGCGAAATCCGCAGAGCGACTGGATACTTTTGAGAGAAGGGTGCTGCGCAGAATTCTGGGACCTGTGAATGGCGGTGAAGGCTGGAGAGTGCGGCATAATGACGAGCTGTACTATATTAAAAAAAGCTCCCAGTCTCTCCACACAGGTCAGACTGAATAGACTGAGATGGGTCGGTTATGTTCAGAGAATGCCGTCATCGCGAACACCAAAAAGATTGCTGGAGTGGCACCCAGGTGGTAGAAGACCAATTGGACGACCAAGGCTACGATGGGAGGATGAAGTTGGGAGAGATGGGGCGAAATTGTTACGAGTGTCAGATTGGAGGGTCGAAGCGGAGGACAGGAGGAGTTGGAGGCGAAGAATACTGGAGACTAAGGCTCGATATGGGCTGTAGGGCCATCGAAGAAGACTATTTTATACCCAAACTGAAAGAAATGATATTTACAAATAAAATAACTCTTAAAAAATATGTTTAAAATCATATAATGTTGGGGGAAAAAACCTTAAACGCGTTCAATAATTAAATAATTTTTCTTTATGTAGCAAAAACATACAGAATTACGCTAGTTCGTATTTGAAAAATGTCTCAGTAAAAAATATTGTACGTGTGAAGTGAAAGGGAGTTCCAATTGTCGTAATATCAAGTGAGCTACTTATCTATTGTATTACATGTAAAAAATATACATATTATACAAAATTAGTAAGTTTTTTTCGATGAAATATTACACGTCATATACTTAAATAAAAAATAAATTTGTATTATGTGCGTAATTTAGGCGAATTGAGTAAATTATATGATGAGAATAAATTCCCGAGTTACAATGTCAAAGTTGTCCAAATTGTCTCACTGAAGGACAAGCTGTACGGGAAATAATATCTTTCCATTTTAATACAGGGAAAGTTCGCCGAAGACTAGCTTTGTATGACACCGTAATGCTACGTTACATGTGCTTACCTTTCCACATGAATTTAGTCTATGAATTAGTAAAACATCGGCGGGTATTGAATGGCTGGGGACGATGTACTCTAAACCGGAACTTGGGAAAGCTTTCATGGCTATATCCGGTTCGCCTGTTTGAAAGTTGTGAAACTTGTCACTAAATTAATTAAGCAAATATATTGTATACAACCATTGCATTTAATAACTATTTAATGACAAACTTGTAACTAGATACACTATAGAACTGTTTGTATACAAACAAGAGGAATAGTTTGATTAAGTAGTAAGTTTTACATCCAATTTGTGTGCAGTATTACAGATTAACTCATATTTTTTCATCGTTTGATCTACTATATTTAAGTTGTATTTTCAATTTATTATAACAATCGCAGGTATAAATATTTTTTTTTAACGTAGTGTTTATATATTAAATATAAAATATAATTAACAATACATTGTTCGATGAAAAATAAATTAAATGGTTTATACAAATCGCACGCTTAATATAACACTGGCTTAACTCAAAAAAACAAGTTTCGCTCAATCTGACATGAGTCGGTGTTTTAACAAAAACAGGTGAAAAACACATACGAATGAAAAATAAACGTCAGTTTACTATTAAGTAAACTGACGTTTATTTTTCGTAAACTGACGTTAATAAAACGTCAGTTTACTATAAAGCGTACGATATACAAATAATGAATGAATAAATAATGCCGAAGTAAATATACGTAAACAACGTAAACGGAATTGAAAAAAACGTAACATGATCAAATCAGCGAAATATTAAATATCGGCTAACAGAGGAATTGACGTGCGTGCATAACACGATGTATGAATTTGAAGCGAGAGAAGTAAGTCAGAAAAAAACAGTGTAGTGGTACATTTTTTTGCTCATCACTTCGGGGAGACGGCGTGATGGATAGTTAGTTAGTTAAAAAATTCATTCTCAAGTAATTGGACAATGTCTCATAAATAATATACGTTAAATAAGAATCAATTGTATCTCAATAGAGACGAAGATGCAAATTGGAAACAGAATATGGTTGATCAAGGTGTTTACAGGACTTATGACCTGTCATTGGTTGGGTTAAGCGCACGCTTTATGTAATACAACATTCCCCATTCCACCTTATTTTTTCTTATGACCGCCATGTCTGACAAATTTTTGGAAGTTGTATATATGTTAATCTCCAACACCACCCTTTACATGGTAGTTTATTCAATCTACACACTAACGCCATCTATGAATATTGCATTTTAAGCATTAAGCAGAAGATCTTTTTAACGCAATGTGAAAGGCTACCGCCATTTACCGCATTGCTAGAAACCGCCGTTAAATAAGTTTTTAATGATTTTGAGTACAAATATCTTATAACTATTATATTAAAATATAAAGTTTAACACTGTTATTTGATAGATTTTTTAAATAAGGTTATTCTGATAAGCTCAAATTATTGAAATAAATAAAGAATATATTTTTTATGGTTGTAAAAAATTGAATATAAAATAGGGAAGCTATGCTAAGGGGTTTATCTTTTAATGAACATATTAACTTCGTTTGAATGTCTTACTCAAGTTAATGAATAGCCGACTGCAAGTTAAGAAGAACGTTATTATGAGGAGTAATCGAAAAACGGGCCAAGACTCTCATGAACAGAGTGAGACGTCTCTCTAGGGTTGGACCTTTCGGGATTTACAAGATTAATTCGAAGCAAAAGAACCGGTTAGGGGATAATTTGTGTCTGAAGATAATTTTAAATTCTCCGCTTTATCCGCCTTTCCCAGCGGGCGATAAGAGCTGTCACGTCTTAAATGATTTTTAAACTCATAAAACTTTTTTTACTTCTCCCTGTATTATGATTTATGTAACACAGTTAGTACTTTTGTTCGGCGAAATTTCATGTTTATATTCATGTCTTGTTCGTCGGGACGACGTTTTTTTAATGTCATGAAACATTTTGGGTAGCTCTGTTATGTTAAGTACGAGTTTATACAGGGTGGTAATTTAGTCGGTTTGGGTCGTTTTCATTCATCAATGTATAAAATATCGAAGTATGATATAATCATATAATTATCTAAATAATAAATATTGAACAGCTTCGGCTAAAATTTACCACATTCATGAAAGCATTGTTGAATTTTTTTTTATGTACAATTTTATGTACACGTAAATTGAATTCGTATTTTAAATAAAGTTTTGTTTTACAAAGAAAAAAATGTTGTTCAATTATGAATCCGCAAAGAAAAGTTAATTCAGCGTGCAATAATACTTTGTTAACAACACTCACTATATTAAAAAAAAATAATACAAACATGTTTCAAGCTCTGTGCCTTCGGCCCGCCATCAGTTTTTTGTTAAATTTGAAGGGCATCTGTATCCGAAACATGTTTATAATTATTATCATTATAAGTTTTTCATAAAGATAGAGTTGTTAATAAAGTTTTAAACGTTGTTTAATGAATCCGTTATACAAAGTAATGGTGAATATATAATAAATATATATTGATTTAAATGTTCTTTCCTATAAATTGATATATATTGAATAATGTTAATATATAAGCCTAAGAGATAGAGTCAGAAAAGATACCATAAGAGAAAAAACAAAGGTCTATGACATCATTCACCAGGTGGCGACTCTAAAATGGCAATGGGCAGGTCACGTAGCCAGAAACTCAGATAAAAAGTGGACAAAAAGACTGCTGACTTGGAGACCGTGGACGGCAAAGAGAAGTGCAGGGCGACTGCAACTACGGTAGAAGGATGATCTGAACAGACACGCCGGAATAACCTGGATGCAGTCTGTACATGACAAAGTGACATGGAAGCAAATGGAGGAGGCCTTTGTTCAGGAGTGGACGGATATAGGCTGAGGAAGAAGAAGAGAAAAATAATATATAATATAGTGAAATCCGACTAGTTTATTAAACGGGCATTTGAGTATTTTGTCCATTGTAAAAATACTTAAAAATATTTTATGTGATTAAAAGAACATAGAATTGCGATTATATATCTTCTATCTCTGACTCTACACTCCTGGGTGGACTTCAGCCGCCTCAAAAAAGTTTTTCCAGCCCCAACCCTGGACTTTCAATCTTCTTGTAGGACTTCGATCTATTACAGGTCCTTCAGAACACCGTCCAGCCAACGATGTCACAGTCTTCCCACGCTGCATCTTTTCTACCCTTTTGTAAATGTCACATATGCGGGTATTAATAGCTCCTCCATACGCAACATATGTCCAACCCACCATAGCCGTTGGAGTTTTATAAACTTGACAACTTCCGGTTGGTTGTATTTGATTTACCTACTATAAACGTTTTTTTATTTCATGCATTAGATAATGTAAAATATGTTAAAAAGATATAATTTTACAGCGTCATTTTCATTAAATATTCTCTAACATGGAAAAGAAAAAGTAAGAAAAAAGTAGAATTCATTTTTCTATGAAACAAGAGCATCGTAGCAACGTTAAAAAAACGCGATAAAAGGAAACAATTTGCATAGTGAATTTCAAAATCCCCCTCCAAACGTTCTAAGATGTGCTTGGTGAGTACAGTGAGCTTCATTAATATGTGAACATCAACAATCCCGTAAAAAGACTTACTTCATATTATTAATGGATGAAGCCCAATTCAGCTGAACGTGCATCAAAAGTATGGAAAGAGCGAATCGCACTCGAGTTGCATTTAACACGTGAATTTAAATGTTCTCACATGCTAGCGAAATGGCGCTGAGGGAGCATATTAAATGAAATCAAAGGCCAATGGGATCAAGAATGCTAATAAAAAATTAAATGAACACTTTGTTAAAGATTTAATATTTTGAACTTGGAATCAAGAGTATTCATAATGTGAATCAATTTATGAACTAATTGTGATATCTGTTATATTTCTGACTACCTAAATAATTATAAAGTTTAAAAAAAATTGTAGCCATTGGAAGACGAGAGTACAAACCATCTTTACAGAAATCGCATAGGAGAACAAGATACTTTGGTACAGGCATGGGAGAAAATTAAAACCAACATTAACGACGCCGCCTCGGAAGCACTGGGGAAAAGAAGTATTAACATTAACTCAAAGACCAAACCCAAACCATGGCTTATACAAGATGTAAGGTGACTGTTGATGACCTGTGGAGCAAGTAATTAGTTTTAGATATTTGGGAGTAGAGATCTGCAGTCAAAGTGAACTTTATACCGAAGTACGAGAACAAGTCAGTAAAGGCTCTGCCGTGTCAGGATGTCTGAAGAATCTGCTCTGGAAGAATAAGCACATGGGTATCGACAGCAAGAACGTAATTTATAAAACATGCATGTGACCTTTACGATGAAGGTCCTAAAATCAATTACTGGAAAAACTCTCCGAGATCCTGTCCGCAACGCAGACATAAGAAAAACTTGCAAAATAGAGGATATCGTTCAGGAGAGTAGATCCAGAAGAAGATACTGGAGGGAACATGTAGCCCGAATGGATGGTGATAGACTTGCATATACAGATGCTTATGAAATCCCCTCCGGATACCACCCATCTGGAAGACCGCCTAAAAGATGAAAGGACAGCTGGACCTCATCATCCAACGACACATGATTTCAATGTCACAGATCATCAGATCTATTAAAAGAAGAAGAAGAAGTTTGTATCCCATATACATCCACTCTTGTGCGTGAGCATCTTTCAATTGTTTCAAGTAGTTTTCTCATGCACTTAATTTAGTTTTTCTATCAGTCGGAAAATTATTGTCGGCAATTAGAGACACTCGACCTGTCGCTAAAAGAAAACCGCCTAAATTAAGTCAACCAAAGTGGATTATAACTGCATCAGAAAAATGTCGAGTGATCGACAAAAAGACCCGTGAAAAATCCAAGACTAAAGTAGGAGATTACAATTCACCCTCCATATTCACCAGACATTGCTCCAGCTGACTATCATTTATTTCGCTCTATGAAACACTCATCAAAAGGTAAAATTCCAAAATGTGGTCGAAGTTGAAAATACCTCATCCGATATTTTAATTCAAAACCACTGGATTTTTATAAAAGTGGCGTTGAAAATTTATAAAATAGATTGGAAGAGGTTATCAATAATGATAATTATATTTTGTAATTTATGCAAATATATATATATTTTAAATAAAGTTTAATGCAACAGTTTAAACTAATAGTTTAACAATTCCTGGTCCTCCTAATATTACAAAAGAATTTTTTACACGCCAATTTTTCTAACAATTGAAATACCGTTTTTCAGATATGTTTACACTTTTATCATCGGAGACTTTTTTTCATTTTGAGACTGGATAAAAAAAAAGTTTACATCTTCCCAAAGAATGGACTGCCACACTTTAAGCGATGCGTCACTCCATCCTTCTCTTTTCGCCCCCGCGGGAGACGCGGTGTGATGGGTTGCGAACCTTATTACCACCAATAAGCATCTCCCGCGCACAATTCGATCGTCCAACGTCCACAAAATAAATCTAAAACAAATAATATAAAATAAAATAATATAACGAAATAAAAGCAAAATAAGAACATTTCGTGTTAATGTTTTTTTGGTCTTTTATTAATTACAATTAACTTCTTCTGTGAAATTTCAGTAAACATTATTATTTTATTACATAACCATGTTTAATGCCTTTATAAAAAAAAAACAATAACTTACGAAGTATTTGTAAATGAAATTGATGTTGAGGCTTTGTTTGTAGGTAATAATGATTTTAACTGTACATTGTTACCAACTAAATAAGGGTTGCGGTTTATTAGATTTACTTTGTCTCCCACAATACACAAATATTCAGAAGCTATGGAAATATCTAATATTGGATATCTTAATATATTTGAGAATAGGCGTTAACATTTCAATTTATTATAATGTAATTAGTTATATACACCCGAATTTAAAGTGAAATAAAAAAAACAATGAATACAATAGAAAAATGTCGCATCAAAAACAATTCTCTTGTACTACTAGTCTTCTAGTCACCATGTCGTTCACTCTGGACGTAGGCTTCCTCCATACTTCTCTCTCTCGTGTTTGTCTAATCATTATATATATAAATTGGCAATAATTCTGATGTCATTAAAAAGAGTACGAAAGTATTTTAAATACAAGATAGCGAAAGAGAAATACTTGGATTCTCTCCGAAAGTAATTCGAAATGCACACGATGCGTATGCCTCTTGAATATTAATGGATTATATTTCAAAATGTTTTGATTATTGTTATATGACAGTAGTATAGAAAACAAAAGGAGAACACTGTATTGTTAATTCTGAAATTTTTAACGTGTGATTTATTTTTATAACTATATACGATTGTACAGTGAACCAAATTTAAAGGGGAAAAAATCTTTACTTCCACGAATGTTTGACGGGTTACATATTTTTTTTATATGTGTTAAAATAACAGTCGAACTAATTTTTAATTATTATTGAATAACGCTACATAAAAAACCTCAACCTTACCAGAATCTAGCTTTGTAGCTTTCAATTTGAAACAATATCCTTCGGTATGGAAGTACATTATAAATCTATTGTTTAACATACCTTGTCACGTGACCTGCTAAATATTCCGTTCGTCTCCCACCTTCATACAACACCCCCAGCCCTGGGGGAAGGTTTAGGTAGCCACCCTTTTCACCTGAATATCACGGATATTCTATCTTCTTAAATTATTAAATACCAGCCCCCTCACGATTTGCATACGTCGTCAATATTTCAGAACAAACTACGAACATACTATATTGCATGTGTACATACCTTATTGTAAATTACTACTTTTATTAATATAACAGAGCTATGATCGAAAATATGAATATTTATATTCTGATAAAAGCAATTTTTTTCTGTTCCTGAGTGGTCCACTACTTTTTCAATAATTTTAAGAAGATGACAAGAGTTTTGCCTACTAATAAAATTACAGATGTGTTTTTTCTTCCATTTTTGTTTTTATTTCGACAGCGACCGATTTCGCCAGACTCGCTGGCATCGACAGACAGAAATAAAGACAAAATTTTATTTAAAAAACTAAGATTTATTTAATTATTATTTAAAACGAACTTCTATCAAGAGATTTCAGTAAAACCATTCGATTATCTTCTATGTTCACCAAAACTTTGTGTTGTAGATGTTTAATGTTTCTTTTTTATATACTTTGTATAAAACACTCATATTTATTAAAAACATATAATAAATTTGTTTTAGAATATTTAGTAAGAAACATGTTTGATATATAATTTTTATGTATTTTTAATAAATGTGAGTGTTGTATACAAAGTACTCGTATATAGAAAAAAAGAAATCATTCGATTATCTTCAAAAAAAATTTTGGAGATAATAATTTCAGTTTCAAGAAGGTCAGGTCTAATTTCGAAATCTCGTATATTTCAGAAGTCTAAATCGCGAAAGGAATTTGGAGTTTAACTTTCTACTAAAGACTGTTGTGTTTTTTTTAACAGATTGTCTGAAATGACAAATCTATGTTTTCTGATCACGCCAGTACGGAAGATAATTTAAAGTGTGTATCTCAAGGTAACCACTATTCTAGCTTTAATTAGAACACAAGACAGGCTCTAGCAGTGCGCGACCATTCAAGGTTGCTCAACATGTCCAGGGTATTCAAATTCGGCCTGTGGCCTAGGGGACAGAATGCTAGTCTCCCGATCCAGAGGTTTGGGTTCAAGCCCGGGTGCCACTCGGTATTTTCTTCATAATATTAAGCTATATATTTCTACTCCGCTCTTCTGGTCTGTCCACATATGAATATCTAGACGATTTTTGTGAAAAAAAAAGATGGCGTAATTAAATCATATTATGTTTAAAAATGTTAAAATTCTTTAAAATATATTTTTTTAAATATTAAAAATGTTACAATATTAATGTTTCCAGATATTATACAATATCAGTGGCTAGTTGCGCCTTATTGGAGCATAATAGAATATTTATGATTAAAACCATTTTTCAAATTGTACTAATTTGCAGAAACAATTAAGATAATTAACTAACTAACTAACCATCACGCCGTCTCCCCGAAGGGTAATCAGAAAGAATGAACTGCCACACTTTTCTTTTCTGACATATTTCTCTCGCTTCCTCAACATTCATACATCGTGTCTTGTACGCGCGTCGATTTCTCTTACTCCTCACGTGGCCGACATTAAATGTTTGCTTTATTTGATCGTACCACGTTTTCCTCAGTGTTCCTCTATTTCTAGTTTCATTTACACCGTTCACATATACTTTTTTACCCTTCCTTCATTCATTTTTTTCCATGTGTCCAAACCTTCTTAATGATCCTTTCATTATAACAATAAAGCTTATGTCTAGTAAAAGATTTTTTAAGAAACAGTTTTGCATTATTTTTTTATTATTATTATTATTTTGTTGAATCGCTCTTTACATCATTACAGCGCAGTCAAATCAAATCAATAATAGTGTGACAATCACACTGCTATCGTCGAGAATCGAACCCGGGAGCTTCGGTCTGACAGTCGTACTACTTACCACTCGGCCACGAAGGTCGTCATATATAAAATTATTATCATATATAAAATTGTTGTCATATATAACATTGAAGATATTTATTATTATTATTATTAACAAAAGGGTATAATTATGTGTACAAACTTTTGTGAGTATCATTAAAAATATATTATTTAAATAGGATTATTTCTATGCAGAGCCATTATATTTTTAATAACAGCACAATCTTAAATCTTTGGTTTTGATCCCTAATAATTATTCTGGGGTTTACTCGAAATTGTTCCAAATTGGCTCTGCTATTTGCCTTTGTCATATTAATAATCAACTATGGATCGCGAGTATTCAAAATACAGCACGTGCTACCTACCTACATCTTGCGTTTCCATAGAAATTAAATATTTTGTGTTCAGTTATTGTTAGAAACGCTAATTAAAGGTTGACAAAATGTGTTGTCTGAATTTTTAAATGAAACTAGTGTACCCCTATTTATTCAACTACTTTATTGATCACATTTAAAAAATTAAATTTATGATTGTGTTAAAAGATAAAAACATACTTAAAATTTAACGTTTGACTTTTCATTAATATTGTATAACAGGGTATGAGAGTGTGTGCGTGTTTCATATTTACACATACAATAGAGGGAGACGCTGTACACATACACGGCAGTGGTATTCCAGGTTTTACAAGCCTCCCTTAATTAATTCCGCACAGCACCAGCCTTCACTAGCTGTACCTACCCCGTGACACCTCCACCCACGGTGGTATTAAGAATTTATTCACTTATTACAAATGTATACAATAGGAATAGATTAACATGACATTATGTATTATTTTATTCTCCCTGCCTCCCGTGTTATTAAATGTGACTGTGTAATCATTTCAATCACGTAAAATGACAATTTTCGCCCTTATTATGATGTTAATTTTCGTGTAGCGCCGAGAAAAGTACTCCCCACGGAGGTGTATTCTAATTAAATTAACGTTTGCGGAGGTAAACTGATTGAAATGTATGTTAAGCTTTTTGGAAAGTTGCAATGGAACTTTGGTGGAATTTGAATACCAAATGTAGAAATGAACCCCTTGGAATGTTTTATGGATTAAATTGCATTATAAGTTTATATTTCTTGAAACAGAAATACTTAGATGGTATACGTGAACAATTACGTAAGTATTAATGTTTGTTTAATATTAGTAATACATGTTTAAACTAATGCATTATCAAATGTCCTAACCAGTGTGTCATTAACATAAAGAATACTCCAAGAAAACAAAGTTTTATATATTAAATATCGAGTATACATAATTAAATTTGACGTCAATTGTAAATTAGAAATGTCAATTGTACCAAACAAAATATAAAAAGTTTGACCCAAATATTGTTTGTTAACAAATTATTGTTTGTTTTTTCAAGTTCTTGATAAAAAAAAATAACCCAGATCATGAACCACGTAAGCAGAGTAAAATTGAGCCAAATATGCGGAATACAATAAAGTACTAATTATATAATGTTTTTCGAAAAACCAAAATACTTTTAAATAATTTTCTTATGATTAATGAAATGAGAATTTTCAAACAGATCTTCATTACTTAAATGAGGAAAAAAATATGGTTTAGAAATATGTAACAAATTCAGATAGATGATTAAAATAAATAAAAATCATGAAAATTATTGTAAAGTAAATTTTTAAAAATGCAAGTAGTCTGAAATATTCGATGAAGGTAGAGAAAAATATGAATTACTGAAATGTGAACATGTTCGAAGTCAGAAAAATTACCAAGCTTTCGTTTCAAGTTATATAAATACAAAAAAGCTAGAGTTGTATTTCAGAATATAAGAGTATGGCTGTCTATCTTTTCTGTTTATGGGATAAGATACTTTGTTAGTCTTCATAACTACGGTCTTCCTGAAATAAATGTTTTTAATTTTGAAAAAAACTAAAAACTACTGAATATAAACAACTTTGTTTCTTTACTGGTTTTTGCGCGTTTAAAACTCGGCGTTATTAATTGCAAAAATAAATCTTCTGTAATAAAACTTTTAATAAACTTAGAGAGCACTTAAACGGCGATAAACTTTACACTACAAACTTTCATTTCCCTTTGAATCTCTTGAGTGCATTATTTATGGGATTTTTTAAAGTAAATAAGTCGTTAACTGCAATAATACCCGTCTTAACGAGTCCAGTAATTGCATCATCATAACAATAAAATGCAATCATAACGTCATTTAGGGACGCAAGATTACAAAAGACTTTTCTGATTGGTAATTTATTCTGAGAAAAATAATAATATTCGTAAATGAAATGAAGTACCATATACATTAAACTTTGATATGAAGCCATTACTTGTGGTTTGACTGAGTTGTTGAGTTGACAGTTTGCGTGTAGCTCTGAGGAAGCTCGTTATAGAGTGAAACCGAATGGTGCTGCTAACTAATATATGAGTATTTTTATGTCCCAGGTTTGTAGGTTGAACAACTAACATTAACACAGAATTACTAAAATATTGAATTTTGAGAGCATATATACTGTTTCTTGAACAATGATATAATACTTCATATTTAATAATGAATATAAATTAAAATGTCTGTTTTTGAGAAGTTTTATTTTATTTTATGGGATTGACATGTTTCGCCTAGCTAAGTCACTATCAAATGGCGTGATAAATACATTTGATAATGGCTTAGCAAGACGAAACATGCCATTCCCATAAAATATAATACAACTTTTAGAAATCAGACGTTTTCATTCGCATTAATTATTTGAGAGTACATTTATAAGCATAACAGGTTGGAATTAACTAGTAATTAAATATTTTAGATAGTAAATCAGCTTAAAAAAACTAAGTATCATTTAACATATGCTGACGAATATCCACAATATAAAAATGATTTGATTAGCTGGAGAGTTTAAAACGCAAATAGGTATTAGAAATGTGATATTTATGTATTAAAATTTAATTTGAAAACAATATATGCATTCATGCAAAGTTTCATAGTGATTTGAGGTTCATATCAAATTATTGTTTCTACTTAATGTTAGATATATCGCTTAAACTAATCGCTTATTTGTCGTGTTTTGTTATTTCCTAATTAGAGGATATTGTATGCGTTCAGACACAGGGAAGTATTCGATATAAAAGAAAATAGAGACGATTTTATCTCAGAAGAACGCTGTAATGTTTAAGTTTGGGATCTGCATTACTTCCGAAGCCCCCCATTAGACTATCAAGTTACTTAGCGCCAGTCGGAAAATCCGGTTGAAACTAAGGGTTTTTCTTATCGTGAAAAAATAAATGTTAAAAGTACTTCACCCGTTTAAAACGGCTATTTGGACACATAAAGGAAACTCGCTAGATCGAATTAACTTAAACAATAAAATATAAATTGATTAAAATATGTTTATCTAAAATATCATATAGCATAGAGAGTTCTAGATGACAATACATATTTATTGAATCTGTGGTCAAGTACCACGTAAACATCATATGAACTTATTCATGGAATATTTAATAATAATTAAGTCGTATGATATTTTCTCTTCTTCTAAAAAAAACAAAAACATAGCCCATCAACACACACATATATACGAGTATATATTAATAGCCACAAAACACCAACATCTCTTGGAGGCATTTATTGTACATTATCTAATCTAACAAATCTAACAACTTATCTAACAAACTCAATAAATCACTACCTTGTCCCATCAAATAAGCCTCTTACACCCAAAACAATCTTGGCCAACTCTTTTTAAATTCAAAACGAAAAACGGATATTTGGCAGAAAAGAGGTGCTTACAAAATTAAATGTAAGGACTGTGATGCTCTTTACATAGGCAAAAAAGGACGAACATTCAATACACGTGTCAATGAACGGAAAACTTGCTTTCACGAAACATACTGTTTTTTTCTGAGATAGCCAACTATTGTATCGAGTCTGACCATGGTTTTGACTTAAAAGACACAACATTTTTACACACAATTAAACTATAGCACTAAACTGAACAATTATGAATCTTTGGAAATCCTCATGTCGGTGAAGTTGGGAGAACACATCATTAATAATCAGATTCCTCCATTTACTCCTTTCTCTTTAAATACCCTTTCCATTTTTAGTTTGCCACGCCCCTATTCCCAATAGTAATTTATTCCAGCTATTTTCAAATGAATTTACTTACTTATTTATAATCATATTATACGAGTATATATTATTACTATTAAAAATCGATTATTGACACAAAGGTCGTCATTCTACCAAGAATATTAATATATTTAATTTTTTTTTTTTTTTGTAAATGTATACTTATACTTGTGCACGAAAACTGGATTTCAATATGGTGGGTGATTAATTCATGAAATTGAATTGTATCTCAATAGAGACGAAGATGCAAACTGGAAACTGAATATGGTTGTTCAAGGTGTTTACAGGACTTATGACCCAACCAATGACAGGTCATAAGTCCTGTAAACACCTTGATCAACCATATTCAGTTTCCAGTTTGCATCTTCGCCTCTATTGAGATACAATTAAATTTCATTTATTTAAATTTAATTGGTTATTTTTTAAGATATAATCTATTTATGTGTATATAATTGCTAAACAATTCCTAAGATATGTAAATATGTTAATATTATTGATATAATAGATATTCGTTCTTGATCGTCTTGAACCATTTAACTAACATCGATATCATTAGCGGTAATAAATCTATTTGTACCCAGCCACGTGGATAAACCCTTCAATCCAGTCTCCCGCGTTTCGTCTGTTTAGCACTGGAGCAAAGTTACGTTTGTAAATAATTACCTGGTATAAACATAATCTCTATAGATTATTCAACTTCACGAATTTGTACAACTCGGTACTAAAACGTGTCGGTAAACCCACCTTATAAGCAATGTCTCTATGTTCGAACTGATAGCATCGCATTGGATATTGGATAATTCAATTTATCAAAGGGAATAACTAGTGGAACTTCTCATCGCGTGTTGTTGGGTACCTGAATGTATTTAGGATATCAGAATTAGGGTTTAAACTTAATCAAGATTGCTATCGAACAAGGATGGAATAAATGTTCCCTTGGAGTGGATTGAGGCTCGCCTCCCTAGCGGTGATGGCCCGAGTACAAGAGGCGCTGCGGAGCTCTAATCATCATCTTATTGATGTTTGAATAGAGTTATACGATAACCCCAATTTTGCCCAAGTACCTACAGGTATACCAACCTTTGAGTGTGCACGGAGTACCTACTAAGATACAGAATGCATTGCAAATAATTTATTAGACAATTAATTTGTTTCAGATAGACTTGATATCAAGCTAATACTTTTATATTTTTATATCATAGACAGATTTGATCAGCAATTCAGAAGTTTTGAGAAGAATTAATTGCAAACAAAGAATTATTGAAATGTAATAAATTAGGTCCGTAAGCTTTCCTGTCTGGGTTAAATTTTGCGTGGGGATAAGTACGAGATTCTCCAATTTATCTTAATGGCCAAAATTGAGGGACGACCTGGTTTTGGCCGACAGCAAACGTCTTGGAGAGGCAACATCAAATATTGGTCTGGAATATAGATTGTGAAGTTGTCCCGAGTGACTCAAGACAGAGAAGTCTTCACAGAAGTGATTGCCAACGCCGGAGAGACCCGATAAAGCACACGAAGAAGCAGAATAAGAATAAAATTGAAACTTCTCATTATTCAATACGATATTATGTCTTATCATCAAATATTATATCTCCGCCCATTATAAAACACAGGGGCAAGAAATATGTCTCTACGCGTGGTGTTACTATAACTGTAGCACCAGACACTCCTGGAATAGACACCAAATCAGCCAAACATTCCATCACAATGGCAAGATAAATATAAGAGATGTGGCCATATTTAGGGCCATTCTTACAAATTAACTAGTCATTGACACGAAAAGAAGAAGAAAACATTTACATATTTTTTGGTTTTTCTTCGTTTTTTGGTTCAATCTGCTCTGGGCTGACGAAGAAGGGATGATTTGTAACCTATTTCTTATTGTAATTTAGACCTTTTTGAGAAATTGCTTCAAACGCTTACATCAGGTTTCCAGAATCAAACATTTTTGGTTATTTAGCTGAGAAAACTGTAAAGAAATCATGGATAATAGTGTTAAAAATCAGTTCAATTATGTTTGACTATAATAAACCATATTTAACTATGTTTGAATCTATTTGACCATGTTAAAGCTATAAGATTATATTGTATTATTTAAAAATCATCATCTGATTATATTGAAATCTCTTGATGGAAGTACATTTTTAGTATTAATTTGAAAATATTTTAATTTTTATTACAAAAACACAAATGTAGGTTAGAATCAAAGCAGGTAGAATACTGTTGAAAATTGTGAATAATTAAAACCGGCGTTTAAAGAAAAGTATTTAATTTGAATAACTTTTTGGAAACATTTCATTAACACAACACTTCTTTGCGCTTTTCACAAACAAGTTTCGGGACACAAATTTCCCTTCGTCAGTGTATGAAATTTATTTCAATGAAAGTTAAAATTTATACACTGAAGAAGGAAAGTTTTTGTCCCGAAACATGTTTGTGAAAAGCGCAAAATAGTGTTGTGATAATACAATGTTTCCAAAAAGTTATTCAAATGTGAATCCACAACACAAAGTGATGGCGAAAATAGAACAAGAGTATTTTATATCATGATTAATTTTCGTTTAAGAAGATTTCGTATAAATAATCATCCTTTTTATAAATAACTAATTACCAAAATACAAATTGCTACCCAGAATCTAGAAACAAGCATTCTATTTAAATGAGCATGTCTCATGATAATAAAAACTTTGTAGGGGGGGAATGATACTTCAAGAAATTCTTTAATTATTTTTATGTATTAAAGACGTGCTTACTTGAAGCAAATTATGTTTTAAATGTAGATAACCAATCTGAAATTTCAATCCAAAAAAAAACACTGGAACATATTGTGAAATTCCATAGTAATATACTTAAGAAATTGAAAAACTTTATTTTATCCATATTTATTAAAAAATATCAAAAACACGACATTTTTCGGAGGATACCTCTATCTTCAGGTGTTAAAATATAATAAAAACTTAACAAAGAAAGACTAATAAAAAAACGCATTTAAAATGCGATACAATAATTCAAATTTAAAAATTAACCCGGGCTATTTGTTATAAGTAGGTACTAACAAATATTTTTTAACAGTTAGAACTAATAAATAATAATAATACATGATGATAATACAATAAAAAAATAATAATAATAAAAATTTGTAATTTAGAAAAAACACACATTTGAAAAGACATATAATTTAAATTGAAAATAATAAATTATTAATTTGCATTTGATTGGGAATGGGAGCTTGGGAGATTAAATGTAGAAGTATTTAAGGAGAAAAGACTAAAAAGAAGAATCTGATTATTTTTAAATTTGAATTATTGTATCGAATTTAAATGCGTTTTTTATCAATCTTTCTTTGTTTCATTTTTATTATATTTTTACACCTGAAGATGGAGGTATCCTCTGAAATATGTCGTGTTTTTAAAATATTTTTTAATAAATAGTGGATTAAACAAAGTTTTTAAATTTCCTAAATATATTACTGTGACATATAAGTAAAAGTTTGATTAAAACTCATTGTTTCCATAATTTAAATATCTTTAGTTACCATTTAGTAATCTTCATAACTTTGGAATGAATGTGCTTATTTCTTTTCAGAACATTTAGACCTGTTCGGCATTTTGATGAGAAGAACCGCGTCATGTTGGCCCAAATCGTCATCTTATGTGGCCTTTTAGCCTTGGCTAACACAGGAAATAATTTTGGTAAGTACTCACTACAATACTTACTTACTTCCTATTGCCATATAACCCTGGAAGAGTTTTAGCCTCCTTGATGATTTTCTTTCTCGATCCTGCGCCTATTGTTGCCAGCAGTTTGATTCCCCCAACCTTACCTGATCAACCTGAACATTTTCCATTAGGCGCTGTCTAGGCTATCCTAGAGACCTGACTCCGGTCAGTCTTGACGCGTACAGGGTCTTAATTGCTATGGCCTCTCCGGAAATAAGGAGATGCTCGGTCATTGTACGGATCTCTAGGTTGCTCCTATGACTCAAAGTTTCTGCTGCAATACTAGATCTAGGTTCCAGGATCATTCTAAGAATCGTATTCTCTAACGCGTAGATTCTTTGTTGTTCTTTAAAAGTCATTGTCCACGATACAGAACTATATATGATGGTGTTAAAAATACGCAGTTTGGTATTTTGGGATACAAGCTTGGACCTTAGGGACATTTTCAAAGAAGCTACACGCAGGCACTCACTAGAAAAACAATATTTATTGTTTTTTGAATAATAATGTAAATCGCCATATAAAAAAAACAATGTGAATGAAAACTTCTGTTTTATAGAAGTTTTATTATATTTTATATGAATGACATGTTTTGCCTGTCTAAGGCATTATCAAATGAATAATACAATTTATAATACCTTAGATAACCGAAACATGACATAACATAAAACACCTGATATTTTGGATCGCTATGAAATGAAACTCTTACAAAAAGGCATCATTATCATAATCAATCATCGTCAAATGATAACCAACTACGTCAAATAAATTATTCTCATTGTTTCTCTCCAATAGGAGATTAGACAACATCACGTCTATTTCAATTTGATGGAGTGACCCTAAACATGTAAGTTGTTCTGCAACTGAACCATTCTTGAAGGTTTTTTAGTCAGGATTTTATTTTTTCTCGCGACACATTGCTTCCTTCAATTGTAACCTGAATATTAACATGTCAAAATATACGTTTATTATATTTTTTTTAAATAAGAAACATTGTTAGTTCAATAATCAACAAATACATAGTCCATTGCTGTGGCCGAAACACTATGATACTTCAACATTATAAACTGTTAAATTATAAAACGCTGTTTATAGTATGACAATTTTATTATTTTTATTTTTCGTGACAGCTGTTGACATCATCACGTGTTACAATATTTTTTTTCAACTCTTAAAATTAATTTTCGTGATTTTTCGAACCTTCGTTTGTATTTGTTTTTGTCGTGAAATATAAAAAAATTGCTTCAATTATAAACAGCGTTTTATAATTTTACACTTAAAAACAAATACATATTTGAATTTGCAGTATGTAGTCAAATTTGAAATTAAAAAGCCCTTCACAGTCATCAAAACAAAAATAAAAGTCGCATAAAAGTGAATATTATTTACAGGGTGACATTAATAAAGTGAAAATGTTGTCCTTCAAACGTCTAATAAACCAACGATGTCTCTTAAAATGGAACATTTTCTCTAATTATGTATCCTGGCCGGCTCTAAATTTATCCTTACCCATGTAAAGTACAGCCAGCAGTGTAATGTTTACCCTCATTTAGAGTCAATTCCCCCAGGCGGCACGGTATACGCAACTCTACCAAAACGAGTGGCGACTTTAAAACTTTAAATTGAATCACCTGTATTCGCGATAACCAGTTGAATGAATTTAGTTGAGTTCACTTTACCGCACTGTGGGACCGCGGTGGTAAGGAATCGGGTTTTATTCGTCAGGCGGGAAAAGGCGAATATTTACGGGGGAGATATTCCAAGAATACAACCAAACGTTAGGACACTTTTAAACGGGTGGCTTTCTTTACGGACAATTGAAAATTGTTCCCGCGATGTGGATTTTAAGACTTTAAGAGTATTTAAGAAAATTAAAAAATGAATATAGTGGTAGAATTAACGGAATTATTCCATTTTTTTTAATTATTATTAAAAACTTTGAAAACATAGTGTACTATTATACATATAATACATAAAAATACTTGATAATTATTATCACTTGATGGTCGATCTTAATTCGAAACTTTAATTTTGTTGTTTAACTACCAAAAATGGTTCCAAAAATATATTCGAGTTTCTTTATTTCAGTTTTACTAATATGCGATAAAAAAAGGAATTCCTGTCCTAATTAACACTAAGCAGATATTAATAAAATGTTTATAAGCAAAGTGATATGCTATTTATAATATAATACTTTTTTTATTACAAATTGAAGCATGCGTTCTCTTATATAAAATTTATACTTTCATTCGTATCATACAAAAAATAGCAACTAACCAACCATCACGCCATCTACCCGAAGGGGTAGCCAGAAAGAATGGATTACCACACTTTAACCGATGCGGCACTCCATCCTTCTCCTTTCGCCCCCGCGGGAAACGCGGTGTGATGGATTGCGAACCTCATCGCCACCAATAGGCATCTCTCGTGCATACTTTGACATTTCAACGTCCACAATAAATCTAAAACAAATAATATAAAATACAATGATGTAAAATAAAATAACAAAATAAAAATAATATAATACATAATGGTGCATATGTTGTCAGCTGGACGATCCGGACTTTTGTGTTTATTTAATTTATATTCCAGTTTTTTTTTAAAATTAACTGTAATTAGGCACTAAAAAAATTCAACACCAGCAAGAACTTTAAAATATTATTGAAGAATTTATTCAAATTGTCATTAAAACAAATGAAAAATTTATTTCAACGCCTGTCAAAATTCTTTATAAAAATGAAAAAACTTGTATAATTTTAACAACAAAACATAACAAACGTATTACGTTTCACAATTAACTATTATACAGTGCGACAACAATCAAATTGACAAAAAAAATCTCTTATACACGAAATATCTCAAAATGTATGGGGGAACCATATGAACTAAACCAAATTTTCAAAATCAGCAAGTTCATTTTATCATCGATGACATCCTACATAACTGAATTATGTGATACGTGCTTAGTAATTCAGAGAATGAAACTTTATTATTATATAAATATATTGATTGTGATATTCATTATAATAATGATATTTTTAATTATTTGTTTTATTTTTATAACTGTTGGTGTCATAGTTTCAACCGGTTTCAGTAATTTGTAGAAGACTGTTGTTTCTCATACAAATGTTACGTAATAATAACTTCATACGTCAAAACACCCCACAGTGCAGCCAGACATAATGCGATTGATAGCCCCTGAGGAGTACGGAATAAAATTCAATACAAAACACATTAAGATACATACATATTTGTAGGAAAACTTCCCAAATGACCCGGGCACATTCACAATGTAAGCATAATGCGAAAATGGTTTTCTCGCCGTTAGGACTGGCATGGAGTGCTCAAAGCAAGCTCGGTAACTAGATCCTGTTTGAAGTTTATCGAATAAGACCGAGTTTAGGATTCAGTTGCTGTCGGTCGGGCGAGATGTATATTGTATACAAACCACATAATGCCTCCCAGATAGTGTTATAACTTATAATTAAGTTTCCTTTCTTGGCATTCTGATGGCATGATCCACTTTTTCATACTTTCGCTTCATTGTATAGGATGAATTATGTATGATTAATAGTAATGCAATGAATTCTTGACACGCGATTGTATGTACTTCCAGTGCTAAGCTATCATGTAAAAAATTTAAAATAAAATTGACAAATTTTAAATGCAATAAAAAACTGCTTTTGTACATTTCGAAAACTTTTCGATGATAAAAAATACTGTTCTCATTATTAAAAAAAGTCGTAACGGAATACCACTGTGTTAACGTATTAAGTTTATTTACCTCACCGTGCGTACCGCCCCAACCGTGGGGCTATTGAATATGTGGTCAGATATCGTATGGCTCCATGTTTGGGGCTGACTCCTCTCCTTACCACAAGATATTAATGAATTTCATAAAGAAAGTAAGATTAACGAAAATAAAAATTAAATAGATTTTTTGAAATGTAACAAATAATGTAAATGTTATAAATAATTAAATAAGAACTGGCAAAAGAAGGATGAAAGTAGAATAAATGCAGTAAAATGTGATTTTTTAGACGAATGTGTGCATACTCTGTGTATGATAAAGTGTCGAATGAAAATATAAGAAGTGAATGCGGTGCGAATGATGGTGTCATGAACAAAATAATGAAAGGATCATAAGATGGTTTGGACATATGGAAAAAAATGAATGAAGAAATAATGCTAAAAAAATTATATGTTAATGATGTAAATGGAACCAGAAATAGAGGAAGACTGAGGAAAACGTGGCACGATCAAATAAATCAAATATTGAATGTCGGCCATGTGAGGAGTCAGAGAAATCGACGCGCGTGCATGACACGATGTATGAATGTTGAGGAAGCAAGAGAAAAATATGGCAGTTCATTATTTCCGCCTACCCCTTCGGGGACACGGCGTGATGGTTAGTTAGTTAGTTAGTTTACAAATAATAAAAAATGTTAAATTTCTCGAATACTCCCAGATTGTGTAATTTTTTTACTTTTGGTGCACACAAAATTAATAAATTTATCGGCTAGTTATATGTTTTATAAACTGGAAAAAGTTTGTTACGTAAATTCATTAATATCTTTATACCCGAGAGTTTAAAAATATATAAAATTGATGTACAGATAAAGAGGAAGCCCGAGAGGTGTGTCGGGATAGAACAGTGTGGCGATCCATCGTCTCTGCCTACTCCTTTGGGAAACACCGTAATGGTTCATTATTAAGTAAAAATGATTAAAAATAAAAATATTCAATTTTTACTGCTTCCATAATATCGTGTTTCCGAATGTTTCAATTGCGTTATCTGATAATATGCTTTTATTTTTCAAAATATTGGTAAACTTAGATTATAGTAAATGTACGTGAATTAAATCTACGTGTGATTTGTTAGTGTGCCTGCCTTGTAACGCCAAGGGCTATTAAATTAAAGTCCCTACATTTGTTTCTCAGCTAAGGGAACCATAGAAAACCTCAGTTGGAATATTGTGTTCTAGCGAGAAACGGAACAGAGGTGCATGACAAGTAGTTTGAATGTAGAGTAGGCTAGAGAAGTTTATCAGGATATAAAAGTGTGGCAATCAATCTCTTACGAGGAATTTATTTTCAAGTCTCAAATAAAATTACTGAAATATCTGGAATAAGGGGTTATGTGAAATTTATTTTAACAATATTTTACCGACTGTGTACAAGTATATTTATTACTTGTCATATAATATTCTGCCACAATTTTCACCTGAACTCGATTATTGTATTTGGGAAATCTATTATTTGTTATTTTTCTGAATGGTCTCTATCTATCATTGATAAAAAATACTACAAAATTTAGCGGTTTTCCTGAAGGTTTATATACGTTACGACCATAGTTTATCAAGATATACATATAATATAATATATTCCTTCATATAAAATGTATTCATCCATAATTAATACCAATAAAAACGTCAGTTTTCTAGAAGTTTTATTATATTTTATGGAAATGACATGTTTCGCCCTTCTCAGGCATTATCAAACGTCATTTGATGAAGCCTTAAAAGGCTTTACATCGTTAACATAAACTTTTTTTACGTTCTGCGGTTTATCTTCATCTCAAACGCCTCCAAACGTTTCATACATTCACTTTAAGAGTCCAAGTTTCACAGCCGAATAGTAGAAAATACCATATAACATATAACATTCAATCATTATTTGTTGGAGTTTCAGGTTAAAATTATTGTGGAAAAAGAAGGTTTTAATTTTTTTAATGCAGCACGCAAAACTTCAAATGTGCATTTGATTTCAATATCCGGGTCAATATTTTTTTTTTGTTGATTCGCTCTTCTCTATTATTATAGAGCGAGCTAAATTGATAAAGAGGATATAGCTATCAATTTATTCTCTGGACTTGTGATAGGTAGCCATTTTTATAGTCACGTGAATTATACACTAGACCAAAGACATTATGACAATAACACTGCCATCGCCGGGAATCGAACCCGGGTTCTTCGACAACAATGTTTATTTCCACTAGGCCACGACGGTCGAAGGAATAAGGAACAGGCTCCAAAAAATAAAAGAACTTCTTCTTCTTCCTCTAAGTTTAGGTTATAGTTATGGCCTGTTTTTGACGGTGGGATGTCCTGGGATGATAATGTCCAGCCATCTCTCCAGTTTTTTGGCGGCCTTCCTGGTAATCTCTTGCTGCATGGGTTTTTATCTTTAACAATTTTTAAAATGTTTGTATTCTCCATGCGGTTCACGTGGTCTCTCCAAAAGCGCCTTCTGCTTCTTCCCCATCTCATTATGTCCTCAACACCACAGACATACCTTATCGTTTCATTTTTGATCCGATCTGGAGCTTAGGGTTCGCATTTCTGCTACTCTAAGAAGGTTCTCAATTATATTGATATCGGCTCTGACCTCTATTCCATACGTTATGATGGGGCAAACGCATGCCTTGTATATCTTGACTTTACTTTCGGTAAGCATGTATTTGTTCCTCCATATGGTGTCGCGCAAGCAGCCAGCCACGGCTAGGCTGTCGCTTTGTTGGTTTATGCTCGCACCTCGTCATATAGGTCACTGTAGCTACCGATCTCTATGCCTAGGTAAGTGAATCGCATAACTTGCTCAATAGGTGTGTTATCGATGATCAGTTTACATCTGAGCGGCTCTTTTGATATCGTTAATAAAATAACACAGTCATAAATAAATCAAAGGGGGAGTAAGGGGGATCCTATTGACTATTCGAGCGGTGCATGGCCATCGCCGTGGTGATGGCCATGCTACGCTGGAGGATTGATCTAATCCAAAGTACCTATCCACACCTCCTCGACTTTGATCTCGAAACTATGCGAAATGTTAGAGATCGAGTGTGAATAACCTCGGTGGATGGTGCATAGGCTAACGTGGAAGGACACCTCGCCAACCCGTCTGGCAAGCGTGGCGTTGTAATGCCAACCACTATATATGACATGTCATACATGGAGAAAAATGGGGGAGGCCTATGTCCAGCAGTGGACGACGACGGCTTTTAAAGAAGAAGAAATAAAGCAAAAGAAGAAGATATGCGAGTATTATCCGTTTTGATTAGAAAATTTTACGCATTATTTGGGATTATTTCTTTATTTGAATAACACAGAATAAAAAAACAGCATGTCGTACATCACGTATAAATAGTAAAACAAGAATCGTGGGACATTCTTCCCTAAGTGTCCCCGCGAGGGGCTGCAGCGGCTGCGGTCACAATACAAGTTGTACGATCCGAATTCCGGGAGATTAATCACCGAAGGAATTTGGCCCCCGCCCCGACCCGCCGCCCTTCCCCGCCCTCCCCCGCCCAGCAACAGCAATCCTTTATCCCGCCCGGCCGGTCATTAGGAGACACTTTTGGACAAATGGAGATTAAAGAGATTTGCCGATTCATTCAAAAAATTTAAATACTTTTCTATTTGTTGTGCTCCAACAATATTTTGTAAAGATTTCGAGTTTGGAAGTCCCGGAGCGTTTGTGTAAGCTTGTGTAGTTCCTTAATCTTTCTTTCTTCGGCATCTTTACGTGCTCTTTTAATAATAATAATAAAAAAACGATGCTTTGTAAGTAATACTTCCACACTTGTTTTTATTTAGATCTATTATGCTCGCTGGCAATGACAGTATTATATAATAGTTATATGAAACATCGTTTTCTACAGTTAATATTCATAATGAACTTCTATCAAGAGATTTCAGTAAAGTCATTAAATTATTTAAAATTGTTCTTGAAATCAAAAAATATTAGTTCGTCTTTTTCTTTTTTATATACGTTGTATATATAACACGATTAAAATTACAAATCAGACATGTTTCGGACAACCAGTCCTTCTGCAGTGATACATATAATATTATAAAGATACATATTTATAATATTATAATTTTTTTTTCAAATATGATCAAATTGTGACAGATTGATCATATTTGAAAAAAAAAATTATAATATTTTAAATATGTATCTTAATGCCGTTGTTTTTCAATATTGTGGATTTTAGAGCGCTAGAGATTGCAGCTGCCTTGTTTACTTGGGCTTGTATTTCTTCCCGCAAATCAGCTCCTCCCACCCGGTCTAAGCCTACTTGAAGGTCCTGACCTGTTCTATGGGTTGATTTTCTATAACCAGGTTACATGATTTTGATGTTTTGAAAAAGGTCATAAATTTGATGTTTTCGATAGAGATCGTCATGTTGTATTTCTCACAGGCGTGATGTAGTCTGTTTAGAATTTTTTGTAAGTCATTATTGTTTTCAGCTATGATTATAGCATCGTCTGCATAATATACCCTCATTGATAATTTGCTCTCCCATCCTATAACCTAGTTGTAGTGATTGGGTCTCCTCTATAAGTACTTCCATTATCAGATTAAACAGAAAAGAGCTTAGTCAGTACTGGGATTGCTTTACTAAGTTCATAATCGCATCTAATTCTGGTGTTGCCTCTCACATTTAAATCTCTGATTGTATTAATAATTTCTGGAGGAACAGACTTTTGAATCAGAATGTGTATTATGTCTTTTAATTGTACCCTATCAAAGGCTTTTGTGAGGTCCACAAAGCAGACATAGTCAGTGGTTTGGAATTCAATAGCCTTTTTTTAAAAATTTGTCTTCTTGTGAATATCGCATCTGTGGTAGACCTATCAAATACTAAAAAAAACATCAAATACTTAAAATCGGCCACAAGTCGAAAAAATCGACGTGCATGCATGTTACGATGTATGAATGTAGCTGAAGCTAGAGACGTTTGTCAGGATAGAGTAGTATGTGGGTCCATCCTTTCTACCTACCCCTTCGGGGAAACGGCGTGATGATAAGTTAGTTATAAAGAGTTTTCTTGTAGTCTGTTTTAATCCAAACATTTCGTATGAAATAATTCAAATATGAAATCTGGGCAAATTATTTATTTGAAATAGATATTTTCTTCTCTTCTTCTTTGCTAGCCTTCTTCCCTCCACTGCTGGATATAGGCCTCTTCCGATTTCTTCCACTCGTCTCTATCCTGTCCCTTTTGCATCCAAGATTTTCCAACCCTTTTGATAATATTATCGGTCCATCTCATCGGTGGCCTTCCGACACTTCGTCTATTCTCCCATGGTCTCCAACTGAGTATCCTGGGTGCCCATCTGTTGCCACCCTGTCTAGCTAAGTGTCCAGCCCATTGCCATTTCAATTTTGCCACTCGGTCCATGACGTCAACAACCCTGGTGCGGCGTCTGATTTCTTCGTTTCTTATGCGGTCATGCAAGCTCACGCCAAGTATCTGTCTTTGCATGGACCTCTGTGTACACTTGTCCAAAGAAATAGATATAGATATATTTAAACTAAGAATACGGCAAGGTACGCGCTTTGATCAAACATTGGCTTTCGGGACAAGTTGAAAGTTTGAACAGCCGATAAGTTTAATGATCTTATCAAAACACGTTCGGGATAGCTACACTGCCTACTGGAGGTAGGCGGTAATATTTGGACAGACTACAAATGATGTTTCCAACCGAGGTTCGGGTCACTCAATGTTAATTCGTACGAAACGTAATTTAATGTGAAAACTTCGCTTTGCCTTGTACCCTAGATAATAGTTTGACCAGTAAGATTACGAATGCCTTAAATTTTTTTTTAAATTGTGATATTTAAAAATAAATTAGAAGGTACTCGTATAAGTAGATGTAGAAAAGAGAACTTAGACGTAGAAAACACTTTTTTCCTTTAGATTAAGTAATTTTAATTATATCTTCATATTGTGATTACCAATGTTAGTATAAGATTACTAACAACCGCCATTTTACTAACAATGCTACTAACATCCTATTTTATGTAGTTGTCACGATACAGGCCATGCCTAGTGTGACAACTACAGTCTATAAACTTTTTTTGGCAAATTATTGTTATAACATGTAAAATATATAAATAAATAAATAAATGAAGTGTAAAAACGAAATATGAAACTGGCAGCAACAACAACAAACCATCACGCCGTTTCCCCGAAGGGGTAGGCAGAGAGAATGGACCACCACACTACTCTATCCTGACATACCTCTCTAGCTTCCTCCACATTCATACATCATACACGCACGTCGATTCTTCCGGCTTCTGACATGACCAACATTTAATATTTGATTAATTTGGTCATGCCATGTTTTCCTCGGTCTACTCCTTACTCCATTTACATCGTTAACGTATCCTTTTTAACCATTCTTTCTTCACCCATGCGCTCCATATGTCCGCATGAAACTGGCAAAATACGTAAGAGTTATCTTAGCACCATAAGTTACTCAATAATCTTACATTATATGACTATTGAAGATGAATTAAATTAAATAACGAAAAATATTCATTCAATTTAATTGAATGATTGAATTGAATGCAGATCTACGTTAGTAAATTGCGTGGTGGTTAGTTAAAAAATTGTGCGCTTCAGAATTGACCTAATCGTTAATTATAATATATAAATTTAGTAATCATATGAAGCATTCAAAAATTGGTATACGATTTTGATTCTTATTTCAAAAATAGAATCAACCGTCAGTAAGATCTTTCCCCCGACACCGGAATGTGTTTGATGATAGAACTCGAATCCTTTGAGGGGTGGCATTCGTTAATTGGGGATACGCCCAAGAGGATTTAGTCCATGGGTAAAACCCTGTCCGCAAAGTAGGTAAAGGTACACTATTGATTGAAGGTACCTACCCCGGTGTACTTATGAGAACGCATTGATTTAAAATTGTAACTATATTATCACCAACTCGCATTTCGTCATGTCTAGTTGAAATGTACAAATTTATAAATATAAAAAATAAATTAAACACTTTGTTGATATGTATGTTTAAATTTATAATTCGAATCCAGTTAACCATGTTAACAGATAACCATGAATAATTTTACTTCATGTTATTTAATATCTAAAAAAATTCTCATATAGAACCAATCTTTTTTTCTTCTTCAATCATATGCAGTAATGTATAATACGAATGAAAAAGTCAGTTTATTTTATAGTTTATGAATTAAAAGTGATTACATTTAATGACATATGGTTTGGAAACAATATCCCTGACCATAAATACTGTCCACAAATTGAAATGCGCGCAACGATCCATGGAGCGGTAAATGTTGGGCATAAGTCTGAGTGATAGAATTACAAATACAGAAATCAGACGCCGAACAAAAGTCGCCGATATCATAGATCGGATCGCAAAATTGAAATGGCAATGGGCAGGACACGTAGCCAGACAGCTAAGCTCAAGATGAACTTCCAAAGTCTTAAAGTGGAGGCCATGGGAAAACAAAAGGAGTGTCGGTCGGCCATAGAAGAAATGGGCCGACGATATTGCTGTGGTCGCCGGGAAAAAATGGATTGAAGCGGCACAGGATAAAGAAAAATAGAGACATATGGAAGAGGCCTACATCCATCAGTGGATGGAAGGCTAGGAAGAAGAAGACATTTGATAATTGATGCTTTCGAGATGTGGTGCTGGCGACGAACGCTGCGTATACTCTGGACGGCAAGAAGAACAAACCAGTCAATAATTGACCAGGTGGGTATCAAGGCAAGACTCTTGCGGATGTCTTCTCAGAGAGTGCTAAAATATTTTTTACACATAGTCCGGAAATATCAGGACGACCTTGAATAGCTCATCATCATGCGCAAAGTGGAGGGAAGGCGACCACAGGGACGACCACCGAGCAGCTGGTCCGATCAAATCAGGGATCTGACTGGCCTCTCATTAGCTGCAGCCTGGAGTCTGACGGGTGACAGGAGTGCATGGCATGCCATGGTCAATGGTTAACAGGATAGACACGGCCCTCAATCATTTGATAATGTCAGGAATTTATTTGAATAAATATAGTTACACTTTGTATTACAACACTTTTTATTGTTACTGAACGGTTACAAGTAACCTTTATCAATGAATACAATTTTAATAACATACAAGTCAAAATTGTCATACATACAAGTTAAAATTGTATTCATTGATAAAGGTTACTTGTAACTGAAACATGTTTGAGTTCAGTAAAAATAAGAAGTGTTGTAATACAAAGTGTAATTATATTTATTCAAATATGAATCCACAACACAAAGTGATGGCGAATATAGAAGAAATTCAGGAATTTATTTTTAAAATATATCATTCCAAGCAAAGTAAAACATTAATGTTTGTGTAATGAGTACGTGTATAAATATAAAAACCTCAAATACCTTTACATGTACGAGTATATCATCATCAACCCTGATTGGAGCTCTCGATAAATGTGACAATTGAAGGAAAAGGAGAACGTCAAACAGTCTTAAGAATTCAAATAAATGTCCTTTCGTAAATGATTTTGCAATTTCGCCCCTTGAAGTGGCGGAGTGTGATCTTAAGCGGCTTGAATAAATTCTCTGGAAAAAAATCAAATGACGCGACAGAGATCCTTTGACAGGTGGGGCTTAGTTGGCGACAAAAAATGTTTATTCGACTCCGAGGACCGTCAATGATTGTACTGAAATATCCTTGAAGTCAGAATATTCTAACTAACTAACCATTACGCCGTTTCCCCGGTAGGGTAGACAGAAAGAATGGACCGCCAAACTGTTCTATCCTGACATAACTATCACGCCTCTTCTACAAAAACCGTGATACGCACGCTCGTTAATTTGGTCGTGCTATGTTTTTTCTTTGAAATTCCGCGACTTCCGTCATTTACACTACTTGTACATATCTTTTTAACCATTCTTCCCTCATCCATTCGTCCTATATATCCAAACCATTAATGTGACCCTCTCATAATTTATTTTAGGACGCATTCGTCCGTCTTTCATTCCTTTTTAACTTCTTCATTGGGTATTATATTATACATTGTTTTTCCTCACATTTGTCTGAGTGATCTCATTTCTACGGAATTTATTTTACTATCTTCCTTCTTCTGTCAACTTCATAGGTCGGCACTAGAACCCCATTGTGCACTGCCATCTTTGCTTCAGTCTTCCATACATGATATATTATTCTATAAAATATGTATTAACCGATATTTGGTAATTGAAGTAAAAATATTACAAATTTCGTTTCCGTCAATAATTAGCCAAATATTGATATTTTAAAATAATCTTTCTAAATTAAAACTCAAATGACGAAATGTTTATGAATTAATACACTTTTTTTCACCTTAAAACAGTGATTTTATTCATAAAAAAATCGTCATTATGTAGTTCCACAGTGTTAAGTTTACGCCTTAACTTTACCTAAAATTACAATAATTTACGACATTTAAATAGTTTATTTGTTGTGATCCTTAGAATTCTTGAATGCTATTCTTCGTTCGTCGATGATCTAAATTTTCTAAACTTTAATGTCGTCTTAACTTGTTTTAAGATAATTTTTTACTGTTTCTGAATTAAAATTTTAGATTAATTTCAATGATCTATGTATATCAACAGAAAAATCTAATGGAATTTCTTCACTCAATTACAAAGAAATATATACATATTCTGATAGCTCTTTGCGCTGGTATGGTCATAAATAGGGTTGATTATTATTTTAAAGATGATATTAAACAGGCAGTACTCATTAACTATACAAACATTTTTTTGTATGACGGGATCTAAGACACTCCAGCGGATTGAAACTGAAACCATGTGCTCACCATTTATCACGTGATAATGTGCGTTTAAATGTGTTAATTGTCACGTCTGCATTGGTGATAGAACTGTGAAACGCATCACGCTTTCTCTATAAGTACGATGAGTATTTAATAAGGAGTATAAAGCATATGAAAAAAAATATTAAAGAAATTTATGTAACTTACATTACAAGTAAATAATACTAGTTGCAACCCGTGAAATATTCATTGAAGTTAACCAAAATCTGCATAAAGTTTAATGGTTTGTTTAATGCAATACAACAATAATAAATAAAAAACTAAAAATAATCCAGAAACGTTCTCGGGCATGCTCATCCTGTGCGTTTCGAATTACTTTCGCAGAGAATCGAAGTATTTCTCATATTCAAAATAATTTTGTTCACTTTTCTCTGATAACATTCGGGTTTTTGCCTAATTATATTATGATTAGATGGTATTTTGCACAAATAATGTATGAGACAAGATCACGAAAATAATGACTACAATATTTCAAATTTAGAGTACGTCACATCATATTTTTCAATTCATTAATCTAGATCCAAAGTGATTATATTATCAATTCTAACAAAATAAAAAATAAGTATTTTTAACACATACATTATTTTCCGTGACAAAAATGTCTAACCATGAAGTGAGTACTAAATATTAAAATTTATTTTCCGCGAGTACGGCTGAAAAACAAAATTTTTAAAATACATTTCAATAATATACAGATTACAATGTGTTAAAATATACTTTTATAAAAGGTGTTTGCAAGTTAAGGTGTTTCCTAAATATTTTACGGATCCCTTTCCCTTTCTGACTTCACCATCGTTTATTATTATATAACTAACTAACTAACTAACCATCACGCCATTTCTCCGGAGGGGTAGGCAGAGAGGATGGATCGCCACAATGCTCTGTCCTGGCATACCTCTCGGGTTTCCTCTACATTCATACATCGTACCATGCACGCGCGTCGATTATTCCGACTTCGAATGTGGCCGCCTTTTAGTAATTGATTAATTTGGTCATGCCATGTTTTCCTCGGTCGTCCTCGGCTTCTTTTTCCACTCACGCTGCTTGTGTACAACTTTTTAAGCATTCTTCGTTCATCCATTCGTTCCATATGTCCAAACCATCTTAAGGATCATTTTTTAATTTTATCCATGATGCAGTTAGCTGCCTTACATTGCTCTCTTATTTCATCGTTCGGTATTCTACAACGTTTTCCCGCACATTCTTCTGAGTGATCTCATTTCTACGACGTTTATCCTGCTTTCATCCTTCTTTTGCCAGCTCCAAGCTTTACTTTCATACACGAGGGTTGGCACTAGAACTCCATTGTGTACTGCCATCTTTGCTTCAGTGGATATATTTCTATTTGCAGTAATGACTTTGAGTGCGCCATTTATTTTATTCCCAGCACCAACCCTTCTTTCGATGTCTTTATCCATTTTTCCGTCTCTTGTAAACATGCTTCCCAGATACGAAAATTCGGTAACTTGCTCCAATTTTTCGCCCATCGCACTTATATCACAAATCGTTATACTATTACAACTATATTATTATATATACGAGTACATGTGATTTTGTGTTTTTGTTTAGTTATTTTAGTGACCTGATCAATCCTGGGTCCAATCGAAACTAGTTATAGCTAGTTTCGATTGGACTACTAGCATCAGTTATAATAACCATACCGAGGTTAAAAGCATAATGTCTTCTGTGTTCGCCATACTTAGTGTTGTAGATGTTTTATTTGTCTTTTTCTTTTTTATACGAGTATACTTTGTATATACAACAGTAACTTTAAAAAAAAAAATACACATCAGACATGTTTCGGACAACCAGTCCTTCCTCAGTGATATTATAAAGGTACATATTTAAAATATTATAAAATTGTTTACAAATATGATCAGTTTTGACAGATGTTACAAAGTTATAATATATTGATGTTATGTATTATGTTATAAAATACAGATGTTATCTTTATAACATCTGTCAAAACTGATCATATTTGTATATCTTTATAATATCACTGAGGAAAGACTTGTTGTCCGAAACATGTCTGTTATGTTATTTAATTTTTTATTAAAGTTAGTGTTGTATATACAAAGTATATTAAAAAAAGAAGATAAATTAAAGTATAATGTTTTAATATTCAATTATTATTAAATTTCCTATGGTGATGTTCTGAATTCTTAGTACACATTTTTAAATTCTAACCTATTTTAAAGGGGCATTTTTTACGAGGCGCTAGAAATTCTCTGTTTAGAATTAGGTAAAACATAGTAAAAGGAGAAGACGTGAGGAACTGATGGAGTTACTTAAACGACACACTTCGTTCCAACCAATTTGGCCCGACCAAAGCAGATGGTTGCGAACCTCTGAGAGTATTTTTTTTATCAGTTTTACTACACGTCAAAGTTCCGTAACACAGGAATTCACTTTGCTCTTGCAAAAATGTTTCCACCATCTCATTTCCCTGCCTCGGCCTGCTGCGGGCCCTCCATCGCCGGTGCAGATCACTGAAGAAACTAAATTAGAGGAAATACCATGTAATATACAAAAACTACTCATTTTCTTTCAACTAGGAAATACTATGTAATTTTCAAAAACTTATTACTTAGAAAAGTTACAGAAAATATTTATGTGTTTATTTGTAGCTACATGTTAGAAGTTCATTGTAAACAATGAAAATAACAAAAATTTCTTTATAGAATATATTTAGTTTACACTTGGGTTTATCCCTTCGACCGGTTTCGGCAGCTCACTACTATCTTCTGACCGGAAACGAACTCATAAACCTAAGTGGAATTAAACAAAATATACCTTTTTAATTTTAAATCAAGACGTTAACACTGTGGAATTTCATAATAATGAATTTTTAATGAATGAAAACAGTGTTTTATCCACATTTGAGTTTATTATTATCGACATGTATCGAAGCCGAATATTCGAGAGAACGATATAAACATTATCTCGTTCTCCCGATGATGAATGTGTAAGCCTTCGAAACATGTCGAGAAAAATAAAGTAAAATGTAAAAAAAAAACGTGTTTTAATTCATGAAAAATATATCTTTGAATAAATATCACTACACTTCGTGATTTCTTAACATTTTATTACACTTTTCAAAGACACATTTCGGTCGTGACCCAATATTTTTCAATGTACAAAATTTTAAAATGAAAAACCGAAACATGTCTGGTGAAAGTATAATTAAGTGATACACAAATAGGACGTGTAATTATATTTATTCAAATGTGAATCTACAACACAAATTGAAGGCGAATATACAAGTAAATATATCTTCTTCTTCTTCTTCTTCTTAGCCTTGTCCCATTTACTTTGGGTTGGCTCTGCTTCTATGGCGTCGTCAGGACTGTCCGTCCTGACGTTGGCAGCGAGCTGTCGAAACTGGTCGAAGACACAAACATTAATGGATTTTATTTAACTTAACATATGACATATTTAAAAAATATTTTAATCATTTTTTATGTTTTCTTCTTCTTCTTCTTTGCTTTATTTAGGACGATGTCCTGTTTTTTCTCGGAGTCTGTTCCAGGGGTGTAGATGTTTAACTATTTCGCCATCTTTTGGGTGGTCTTCCCGGAGGTCGATTTCCTGTTGGTACTTTATTTGCCGCTTTATTTATTCCTCTTTCAGAACATGCTGTTTCCACATGATCTCTCCAGGAGCGTCTTTTCAGTCCTCCCCGTCGCAAGACAACTTACAAGTTGCAGATCTTTCTTATTTCAGAATTTCTTACTTTGTCTCGGAGTGTCGTTCCCGCAACGGATCGGAGAGTCTAGATTTCTGTGGTTCTTAGGGGCCTTTTTGTTCTGATGGTGTCAGCTCTCGTTTCTATTCCATATGTCATAATAGGACGTACACATGTCTTGTAGATTCGTATTTTGCTCTCCTTTAGCATATTTTTGATTTTCCAAACAGCATTTTTCAATCAGCCAGCCACAACGGCAGCCCTGTTTGTTAGTTCTCTTACTTCTCCGTAGAGGTCACTGCTGCTTGTTTATGTTTTCATTATTTTTAATTTATGATCTTAATAAATATCGATGTTTAGCAACCTAATTTTCGATACTAAAAAATCCCGTCAATTCCCTTTTAGCCTTTATTCGGTGGTGCAGACATAAAACGGATCCTAGGGCTGTAAAGTTTGAGCGGGAACGGCGGCACGTGGCGGGAAGAGACGACTCCGCACGAACGGATCATCGACGCCACGTACCGGGATAAGATTACAACCCCGAAAATAATTTAACTTTTACACCAAGTTACCCATCCAAGATAAAACATGCCTATATTGTTGAGATCCCAACTAGCTCAGTCATAGTTGAATTAAAAATTAAGCAAACTGTATTAATCCTTTATCTAATTTATACATGAAATAACATTTTATTTATATACGATGTAAATGGAACCAGAAAAAGAAGAAGACCGAGGAAAACGTGGCACGATCAAATAAATCAAATATTGAATGTCGGCCATGTGAGGAGTCAGAGAAATCGACGCGCGTGCATGACATGATGTATGAATGTTGTGGAAGCGAGAGAAATATGTCAGGAAAGAAAAGTGTGGCAGTCCATTCTTTCTACCTACCCCTTCGGGGAGACGGCATGATGGTTAGTTATTTACATGAATTGAATTTTTTATTGTCCAATTTGAAGAGTATTAATTACATTGTTTCAGGGTGTTTTGCAATACTACTTGTTCTGCCCTCTGGCATTCATTCTACATGGCCAGCTCACCGAAGGCTAGAGACTTACAGAAATTCACCACTTTTTCCTCATGAATTAATGCTTCTGATTATCTTCTCAAGATTTCTTTTCATTCCGTAAGTTTCATCCTCAAGCGTAGATCCAAAAAATGTCCCTAGAATCTTCCTTTAAAAAATTGATACCTTGCATTCTTCTCTTTGCGTTAGGAAATATCTTGGAAATATAATTTTTAATGGAAATTTCTTGGTAGAAGTTCATTTAAAAAAATGTAAATATTTTTTTTTCGGTCGACGAACCGGTCGACGTTACACAAATGGAAGCCCACTAAATATAATAAATAATAAAGAAATGTTATGTAAATTTTTTTTCTCATTATTTATCATATATTGGTTCAAATATAATATGTATGATTCGGTATGTTTTCGTACACAAAATATTTTATTCTATTTTAATACGAAGTCATTGAATTTTAAAGGGTAAAACAAGGAAAGTTTTTTTTAAATCCAATGAAGAATCGCCGTTGCACTAGGCAGGGTTTGCGTCGTAACTAATTTCGTGAATGTTTAATTCTATTTTCTCCTTTTACCGTATACTTTACGATCTCATGTTAACTCAATTTTAATGCATACATTAGGGTTTAAAAAAGAAATATTTAGCTAAATTGGACATGTTTTTTTTCTTATCTAAATGATGTAAATACGCTGCTTTTTTATTACACTTTAATACACCTTTCCTTATATCTGTATATTGCCAAATCAACTTTCTTCTCATTTTTCTATGTAAAATTATTTCTATGGCAATTATATTGCTTTTATTGGCCTCATTATAAAATAACGGAATAGCTTAAGCCGATAATCATATCTGTTTTGTTAAAGGGGATTTCGATCTGAATATTTCGTAACTTGACTAATAAGATCTCCAAGTACTTGTTAACTTATATTTTGTCCGTAAGACTTTATATTAACACCCACACATCCACAATTAAAATAAGCATCACCTTTAGTTTGAAATTATTATATATGATATTTTAAATTTCGAAGATAAATTTCGATATACGGTTTAAACCAAAATATGATAAGTTCTCAAAACAATGGAAACCAGTTCACTTATAAAAGTGTTGTTTTTTTAACAAGAACTATCTTCATTTGTACACTAACTACTTATAAAACAGGAACTTGGCAGGTAACTTAGATCTCAACTTTCCTCAGAGAATAAAAACTTTCGAAGTTTAAACTTTGTGAAATTGTAAAACTAACAATCTGTTTTCTGATAAGCCAATTTGTTCTTTGTGCGCTGCTAATAGGTACATCTTGTTCTTGCTATTTTATACGTATCTTATAGTAAACGTAGTTAAACAGCTTTTTAAAAATTGTGGATGAAATTTTTAAAACTGTGAAGGATTCCATGTCAAAATAAGTGCCATAACTAGTGAATATAAAATAATCTAGCATCATTTAATTTTCAGCAGTCAATTTGAAAAGATAATTAATTCTAAACTATTTATTACGTTAGTTTTGATTAAATGCATTTTATTTTAACTAAATAACTAACTTACCATCACTCACGGTCTCTCCGAAGGGGTGGGCTGAAATAATGGACTGCCACACTTTTCTTTCCTTACATACTTATGTTATATCGCTTCATCAACATTCGTACATCGTGCTATGCACGCACATTGATTTCTCCGACTCCTCGCGTGAACGACTTTTAATATTTGATTTATTTGATCATGACACGTTTTTCTCTGTTTTCCTCTATTTCTAGTTACATTAACATCATTAACATAAACTT
Organism: Lepidostoma basale; assembly: GCA_022606425.2. Taxonomy (NCBI): domain Eukaryota; kingdom Metazoa; phylum Arthropoda; class Insecta; order Trichoptera; family Lepidostomatidae; genus Lepidostoma; species Lepidostoma basale. The sequence goes on along the minus strand of JAHDVF020000694.1, from coordinate 1,463,844 downwards.
TTTTAACCATTATTTCTTTATTCATTCTTTCCATGTGTCAAAACCATTTTATTTATCTTTTTATTATTTAGTTCCTAACATTATCATTCGCACCGCATTCACTTCTTATATTTTCATTCGACACTCTATCATGGACAGATTTTCCACACATTCGTCAGAAAAGATCTCATTTCTACTACATTTATTCTACTCTCATCCTTCTTTTGCCACCCCATGCTTTGCTTTTATACACAAGGGTCAGTTGAAGAATACAATTGTGAACTTTTATTATTATGTGTATTTTTTTATATACTTATTATCCCTCAATTTATTCATACCTAAGCAAATCTGTGAAATTACTCGTATTTTAATTTTAGTGTTTTTATTATAACGGTTAGATATGGTTCGTTTAATTAAGGCATTATCGAACTCCTTCATGTTTCCTTAATAGAGCGAAACATCTGATTACAATCACGAAGTGGCTCAAAACATTTATCATTAATTAAAACAACCGTTGTCCAATAGTTTTTTTAAAATATTTTTTATGGAAGTGACTGTCCCACTACGTTATGTATTATGTAATACTCTTTATCCTTTTCTTATTGTGCAATGGCAGGTTTCTTCGATGCTGGCCGTCACTCCTGTAATGTTTTCTCTGTCTTGCGCTGTCCAAAACAACTCATCCACGCTCCTCACTCAAGTCCAGTATTGCACGCATCTTACCCAGCCAAGACGATTGTTTTCGCCAAGGACCATATCGTCCTTTAATTTTGCCCATAACATTAAGTTGGAAGATCTCACAATCGTCTCTCCGCAAGGAAATTTTACGGACCTTAACACATTTGAGCAATTCTCTACAGTAATGAGTTCTTCTCTGGAATTCTGACCAAATCAGTCCGCGGTATAGGAAGCCTTCATCTGTATGAATGTCTTTCGAATCACTTTTATCGGTTTATACTATGCACATATTATAATACTCAAGCAAGGTGAAATATGTCACTCCCATTAAATATATAATATAATAGTAAAAAAAAAACTCGTTTTATATATTTACTACATTAAATAAGCTTATGGTAGATCGAAACTAGTATCAATATTTAATAATAAATATAAATTTGTACAAATACTTTTTAGACAAATACTGGATTTTTACCCATTGCGGGTTAATCCTTTTTTTAAGGATTAATTGTATCTCAATAGAGACGAAGATGTAATTTTTTTTGGAAACAGTATATGGTAGTCGAGGCGTTTTTTTAAAAAAAAATTTACATCTTCGTCTCCTATTGAGACGAAGATGTAAATTTAAATTAATTAATGCTTAAAAAAATAAATATAAATGTTTGTTTTTTATATACATACTTTGTATACTCGTACAACACACATTTTATTAAAAAAATAAACATTAAAAACTAAACATGTTTCGGACAAACAAACCCTTCACCAGTGATATTATATAAATATAAAAAAAATATTTTTTCACAAATGTTGTCAGTTTGAACAGATATTAAAATATTTTAGTATCTATCAAAACTGACCACATTTATGAAAAAATATATATTTTTAATATTTATATAATATCACTGTACATAATAATATAAACATAATATTAAAATTATATTACTTTTATCGTTTTTATAAAGAATTTTCACAGTTGTAAAAATATTTTTTTCGTTTGTTCCAATGACAATTTGAATATAATTTCTTCAATATTATTTTTAAGTTCTTGCTGGTTATGTGCCTAATTACAGCTAATTTTAAAAAAACACAAAAGTTCGGATCGTCCATGTCAACATTTGCAACATCGAAAAAACCATTATGTGTTATTATATTATGTGCTAAATTAAAAAACGGTGGATTCGTGGAACATAAATTAAATAGACAATATGTGCACCATCGAAAAGGAACATTTTGTGTTAAATTATTATTATTTTGTTATTTTATTTTATATCATTGTATTTTATATTATTTGTTTTAGATTTATTTTGTGGGTGTTGGATGATCGAAGTGTGCGCGGGAGATGCCTATTGGTGGCGATGCGGTTCGCAACCCATCACACCGCGTCTCCCGCGGGGCGAAAAGAGAGGGATGGAGTGCCGCATCAGTAAAAGTGTGACAGTCCATTCTTTCTGCCTACCCTTTCGGGGAGACGGCGTGATGGTTAGTTAGTTAGTTAGTTAATATTAAAAAACATAATATTTTAATATAATAAGAACAGAAAATGACAAAATTATAACAAACACGTCTCTGGACTGTTAAAATAATACTAAAGGTCTCGGAATCGGCAATCAAATATTGAATGTCGGACACGTGAGGAGTCGGAGAAATCGACGTGCGTGCATGACAAGATGTATGAATGTAGAGTAATCGAGAGAAGTATGTCAGGACAGAACAGTGTGGCGTTCCATTCTTTCTGCCTACCCCTCCGGGGAGACGGTGTGATGGTTAGTTAGTTAGTTAGGTCTCAGATTCGATTCCCGGAGATTGCCGTGAGATTGTCGCACATTCACTGGTCTGGTGTAGGATGCACGACAAACAATAAAATGGCGATAGATTAGCTTTCTTATCACATGTCGCAAAAATTAATATAATAGCTAAACACAAATTGTTCACGGTAATTGGGTTCAAATAAACTGTTGTAAAAAAAAAACATACGTCGTAATGTTTGGGTATTAAGTATAATAATACTGTACATATTTTAATTATATATTGTTTTGATTATTTTATTAAAAAAAAATATTTTTATTATCACAATTGAGATATACGTATTATAAATTTAATATGTTTATTTTGTATACAAAAACCACCTCGAAATAAGGCAGTTCGTCCAGGTAGATATCATTTTTCTTTCATATTAAATAATCATATTAGAATTCACATCATGTAAACATAACCATTCATTTCAGACGACAAAAGAAGGGTAGCAAGTTGATTAAACAGAATATTCAATACAAGTCGCTATTTCCAGCGAATTCCCGCATACAAAATATTGAAAATGATACGTCAACTACGTCAACATATTCCTGCTTTGTAATTCGATGAGGTGACATATTATTATGATACACATGAGTTTATTCGAAATAACGTATATGTGGAATCTAAAAAGAGAAATAAACATTTCTTATCCTTTTGTTCCACAGATGTATCAAAAGAACTCAACGCATTCGTATCGAATAAAAGTGTAACTTTCATCTTTGAAATACAGGTATGATTTATAAAATACAAGTTTTAAGTGAAAATTATTAACGTCCTATGTAAAAATTAAATAATCTTTTATATATAAAAGGCAATGTTCATGGCTATTGGAACAATATACTCGACAAATATTGAACCGATTGCAATGACATTTTTTATTGATGGTTGAGGTATTAGTTTTGTAAAACTCCATTATTAATTTATACTAGTAAGCACGATTGTTTAGTGGTTTCACTTGGATTTATTTGATATAAATTGTGAAAAATTTGAGTTAGACAATGCTCTCGCAAGGCGAAACAAATTTGTCAAAATTTATATAAATTAAATCCAAGTAAAACCACTAAACAATCGTGTTAACTATTATAAATAGATTTTTTTTATGTTTATTAATTTTACATCTGAGAATGTTTAAAAATATAATTTGATACGAACCTAGTTTCAATGTACTTTTAAATACATATAAATGAATTTAAGGATGACAGGCAAACTATTATTTTTTTCGCTAGGGGCGTAAACGTCTTTATTGATGTGAACTAAATTTGTATCATGTGAATATTTATTTGATTGTAATGTAAGCCACCAAGAGATGGCGCTCGAATCAATTTAAATAACAGCTGTTAGTCGTCTGTAGATTGTCATGAGATTACTGCATGTGTTATTTTAACGAAAATTGAAATCACTAATAGATTTAGATCGTGTATTTGCAGAAACACGTTGTTGTGTGCATTCTGTTTAATGGTATAAATAAATTTATTAAAAATAAATTTGAAATTATTATAATTAGCTACTAACGAAAATAAAAGCAAAATAAATTTTATTAGTCTCTCGGAAGAATTAACATAAAATTACAATTCATAGAAAGTAATTATTTTTGTACAACAACAAACCAGCATACTGTTTCTCCGAAAGGGTAGGCAGAGATAATGGACCGCCACACTTCTCTATCCTGACACACCTCTCTAGATTTCTTCACATTCATTCAGTAAGTCATACATGCACGTCGATTCTTCCGACTTCAAACATGGCCGACATTTAAAATTTGATTGATTTAATCATGCCATGTTTTTCTCGTTCTTCTTAGACCCCGTACTCCATTCACATCGTTAAGTCTTTCATTTTTAAATATTTCATTCTTCATCCATGCGTTCCATCTGACCAAAACAACGGAGTGATCCTTTCATAATTTTGTTCATAATACTTTCTACCAGATTTTCATAATTTCTGTAAACGTGGTATACCTATGGTAACAACATACATATCAAACATATGTACCTACATATTGGGGAGAGCCCTAATCAACAGCCCTTGTTGAATTCCCTTCAGCGCGGTAGCAAGATATTAGTATTACTTGCCATTCATCCCACAGAACAACCCCTTTCTTTTTATGGAGAGACATTTTTATGATTATTACGTACTCTGATATCACTTACAAGGGTTTCTTACTGCCAACTCTATAATATTATGTAGAAGAGATTCTCGCAGAAGGAAATGATACAAGCTGAATAAAAAAAGAAACCAGCGTTAGATATGCATTTGAAACGTAAACTATGAGAATTGCAGTACTTACTTCGCTTGGCATCGGAAAATGGTTTTCATAATAGGTTTTTGCGAAAATATGACGGAAAATTTAAGGTTTTATTCACCTTTCAATACAGACATTTCATTAAAAAAATCTAACGAACCAATAAATACTTTTTAAATGATAAATGCTTAATTTCTTTTTTATTCACCATCACTTTATGCTGTGGATTCATAATTTAACAATAATATTGGAATTGAAAAAACAAAGTTGTTTATTAGTTGTTTAGCTGAAAGGGTTGGATGTAGGTGCCAAAATGAGCGGAGTGTCAGTAAGCTGTCTCTTGTATGCGGATGACGCTGTCCTACTTGCTGACAACGAGCATGAACTACAAGTCCTGGTGAATTGTATGTATAAGGTATGCATGCGAAATGATCTGATGATGAATGTTAATAGGTCCAAGGTAATGATTTTTGAAAAGGAAGAAACCATGACAGTCTGCAACATTAGCGTGAATGGTGAAAATTTGGAGCAAGTAGTTGAGTTTGTGTATTTAGGTAGTATGTTTACAGTGGAGAGGGATATTGAAAGGAGGGTTGGGGCAGGCAACAAAGTGAATGTTGCACTTAAAGTTGTCATCGCAAACAAAAACCTATCCAAAAAAGCTAGAATGGCAGTGCACAATGGTGTTCTTCTATCGACCCTTATGTATGGAAGCGAAGCATGGAACTGGCAAAGGAAGGATGAAAATAGAATAAATGCAGTAGAAATGAGATCTCTTAGACGAATGTGTGGATACTCTGTGTATGATAGAGTGTCGAATGAAAATATAAGAAGTGAATACGGTGCGAATGATGGTGTCATGAACAAAATAATGAAAGGATCATTAAGATGGTTTGGACATATTGAAAGAATGAATGAAGAAAGAATGGTAAAAAAATTATATGTTAATGATGTAAATGGAACCAGAAATAGAGGAAGACCGAGGGAAACGTGGCACGATCAAATAAATCAAATATTGAATGTCGGCCATGTGAGGAGTCAGAGAAATCGACGCGCGTGCATGACACGATGTATGAATGTTGAGGAAGCGAGAGAAATATGTCAGGAAAGAAAAGTGTGGCAGTCCATTCTTTCTGCCTACCCCTTCGGGGAGACGGCGTGATGGTTAGTTAGTTAGTTAAGTTGTTTATATTCCACTTTAATTTATTAACCACAACATGTTTCGGAGGTGACAGAGAAGATCAGTAATGTACTCGTATTTACACCCAAAGATGGAGGTCACCTTCGAAGCATGTCGTGTTTAATATTTTTATTATATAAAGATATTTAATAAATGAAAGTGAAGTATTACAAAGAAATTCCACAGTGTTAACGCCTTAACCTTCAATATAATAATTTAATAATAACTTTATATTTTTGTCAAACAACATCTTATTAAAACTAAAATAAATTAACTATTGAAAACAAAAATATACATGTTTCGGGATACAGAAGCCCTTCATCGGTGTAGTTACGTATATAAATATTTAATGAAATTAAACAGTATATATTTATATGAATATTTAATTACACTGATAAACGGTTTCTGCGTCGCGAAAACGTTTGTGTTGTTTTTAATTTTTAATTTAAATTAATGATTTAAATCATAAAAATAACCAAATGTTTTTCGGGAACAACTTATTTTATTATTAAATTTGTTTTAATATATCCGTAGATGATACGTGCATTTAAACCATAAAAATATATGATATGGATTTAAAAATAATATATTGAAATATAGATAAGGAGAGAATTCCGTTACTAGGCATGATGCTTACAGATATTGCTTTAAATTACATTAATGTGAATGCATTCAAGAGACAAATTCTCCTTAATACATAATAAATAAAAGTATTTCGAGTAAAATATATTAAGAATAAAATCACAATGTTAATAAGGCTTATTTTGAATTGAAATACTGAGTAAGCAAAACTTATTATCTACGAAAATGAAAATCAAGACATCCAAATTCGCTTTCACTTCTTGTTGTGAATTCAAATTTAAATATTGTAGCTTTTACAATACTTTATTAAATTCTTCACATAACTATATCTTTTAGATGGTAATCTTCCTTCGTTGCACAAATTTTAACTGACGTTAAAGTTAAAATTATAATCTGAAATCTCAAAAGTTCACAATTTGCACACTTGAAAAACGATGATTAAGAGTGTTAAAAAATAATGAATTGCAGTATATTAATAAAGTTTTTCTAATGAATAAGTTGTTTTTGGTAACATTTTTATATAAATTTTACAACTCCGCACTCCTTTCCATCGAAACAACTAATCGAAATATTTTTGGTATCAGAATGGATAGAATCGAAACTTGCGATATTGAATATTCATATATTTCCATACTCCGAAATCGCAGAGGTTTCCGTACATTTTATGAAGCTGAATTTCCTTTTAACACGCGCCGATGCATATCTTTATCGCTGGTACTTTGTAGGTGCAAGGAGGTAAATGCCAGTGAGAGATTTAGGTGACAACAAAAGTCTCTTCGGTACACAAGAAAGCACTCTTCGATTTTATGCAGCCATTTTCCACTGCTGGAGGACTGCCATTGATAACGCCCGCGGAGCTGCCGGGAGGTGTCTGCTGTGTTTATCTCCGCGTGGGGATCTCGGTAAATACAACTGGTGACATATGTACGTATATCTCATGTATTAGCTTAAAAAATATGACAGTAAATATAAGGGTGCGTATTTTTTTCCCTTCGAATGCTATCGATACTCACACATATCATATATTATAATATAACTCGATATTTGTCACATTTATTTTTGAAAAAAAAAAAATATGGTGCTTTTAATAACTATAGACGGGTTTTATTTTTAATATATGCAGAACATACATAATTTTTTACACTAAAATCGAATTTTATCTTCTTCTTCTTCTTCTTCTTTAATAGCCTTCTTCCCTCCACTGCTGGATATAGGCCTCTTCCAATTTCTTCCACTCGTCTCTATCCTGCCCCTTTTGTATCCAAGATTTTCCAACCCTTTTGATAATATCATCGGCCCATCTCATCGGTGGCCTTCCGACACTTCGTCTATTTTCCCATTGTCTCCAACTGAGTATCTTGGGTGCCCATCTGTTGCCACCCTGTCTAGCCAAGTGTCCAGCCCATTGCCATTTCAATTTTGCCACTCGGTTCATGACGTCAGCAACCCTGGTGCGGCGTCTGATTTCTTCTATTTTAATATTATTGTATATTCAAGCAATTGTACATTATCATCGAACCCTACTTTTAAATTTATCTTTAGACATTTTAGATTAAAAAAAAACTGATAACGCCAACATATGTTAGCGAAACAGCTGTCGCGATAATCTCATAAAAAATTGTGAGACGTATAATAACAGTGTTTCAAATGTAAACTTTTAATAGAATTATTACTCTTGCTTTACATCAAGTGCCGTTTCAATCAATTGAACAATATTGCGAAAACACCACAGAGCCTTTATTATGGACCCCCCAAACGGACGAGCATAATCGTCGTGTCCGTCAACTTGTTAAATGAAATAAAATCTCCGGATTCTTAGAGGATAATAAAATGTTAACGCCACTTCCCCGCCGTAATACGGCCAGAGCCGGCACCTGCTAATGCCGCTACCTACTCGTATAAAAACATCGTAAAAATATGCGATCCGCATAAAGATGGGATAATTCGCCCCCTTGAATTTGGCGAAACTTGCCATGTTATAATAACTTGTATCGGGGAAAATGAAAGCTTAATCTTACAATACACCCCCCTTCCACGGGGTGGCGTCCAAGTGTTTTCGTAATTTTCAATTCCCCACGGCCGCCGGAATAGAATTTTGGGTTTTAAGATTAAAAAACGTTTTTTTGCGTATTTTTAAAGAAAACGGATTCGGGAAGCCAAGATGGACGAACTTATTATTAAAGAGAAATACATTATTAAATTACGATTCTCATTAAATTTTTTAAAGATTGTATAAAAATCAATAACTTCCGAATGGTATCTCTTTGATTTTGTATAGAAGTATGTCTCTGTGGGCTGGATTTAGGCCGAAGATGAACTTTTGAATTTAAAAGACAAGCTTTAAAAGAAACAATTATTTGTGTCGATTGAGAATCTTTAATAACTATGTTAACTGTTCAATTTGGAACACTGTTATATTATCATAATTTATTTAGTTTAATGCTACGAATTTGATCTTCTACATTCTGTGTCCTGTCAGGTCTCCCTAACGTTGACTATCACCCTCATAGTGATGACCTGGGGAAAAATATCCAGAGTGGTATCCCCTTACCTTCTCTGGAGGATTTTCTGTCGGGGTTACCTTCCCTTAGCTGGGCGTATCCAGTTTTATGGCGCTGGAAGCTCCGCCATTCGTCCTCTCTCTATGTGCTATGGCACTAAGTAATATGTGCTACATTGCCCGGGGTTCACCGGGTCTTTAAAAAGACCTCTCGTGGACGCTTGAGAGTTGGACTTGATAGTAGTGCTGCTGTTGTAAATGCAACATGGCGCCTTACGACATTTTGTAGAGGAATGCTTTCCAGCAAAACATACCCCATCGTAGCCCTACTACCCTTTTGAATCTCATATGAATAAATTCGATAGTATTTGTTTTATCAATGGTTTTACGAAGTTAATAATATAAAAATTAGGAGAGCAATACGTAATATAAAAATTTTCATTTCAAATTTGAAACTGTATAGGATATTCACACAGATAGAATGAAAGCAGGTATTGCTAACGTAATAAAAATGTTATTAGTAAAAAGCAATTTTAAAGAGTTCAAACAAGTTAATGATGAATATTGTAAACCTGATGTTAATAATCGTTTTTTATGATTCTTAAACAATAAGTTTAAAACAAATTAATTTTAATTTCTCTTAGTTTATTTGTTACATTAAGTACTTAAAAAAACAGCAAAAATCGATAATTTTACATTCTCAAACAGTTCATAATTTCTTAGCGTTTTGTTCTTTCTGTAATCTATAAAATATTTCATAAAATAATCAGTCGTACAGTTCATTGTTAACCACATATATAATCACTTCTTTATTTTTTTAAATTGCCGTTTGTGTAAGGTAAAATAAGGATCGGATGCCTTTGAAGTGTAAAATTTTAATTTCATTAATTACAGTGTAAATTTAAAATAAATATTAGAAAACTGCCACGTTCATTAACAAAAATTACAGTGACAACTAAAACAATAACAATCTTACCTTGTGTGTAATAGATAATCGTATTATATTATGGATAAAAATTCGGTTTTATGAAAGTTTTATCATATTCTATGGAAATGCTATATTTCGCCTTGATAATCTTTCATTAAAAATAATCAACCTAATTCCTTATTTATTGTTTCATAAAATAATGATGTAAAACTCCATAAAATAAATAATACTAATGAAAACCTATGTTTTCTAGAAGCTTTGTTACATTTAACAAAAATGACATAATTCACCTTGCAAAACATTTGATAATGCATAAATATGTCATTCTCGTGATATAGAACTTCAAGAATACAGATGATTTCATAAGTATTTAACTTAATTCCCGTTAAACATAATCAAACTTCTAGAAAAAATGTGTTCATTCATATGATTTATTTGGTATGAAGTTTTAAATTATTATTATAGAATTACTTACTGTATTAATAATAAATACCGTATTAATGATATAAAAAGAAATATTGGAAGGTTACAGGATATGTGTGTACTTTTTATGTATATATTTTGTTTTGAATCAGGTAAAAACAACAATTCTGTAATCTTTAGAAATAGAAAACCTGACAAAAAAAAGTATCATATTGATTAAACTGTTATAATGTTCGAACGCTAACCTTTATAACTTTGATTTCCGTTTCGATAGGGGTGTATTATTTGTATTATTTACAGGGTGTGTTTGCTCACCGGAGCTCAGGCCCGATTAACCGGCATAAGCAAACACTGTTATAGGATTCTCTGTTTACACGCGGTGTTCCATTGCCGGCAATCTTATGATAACGGATCAATTTCACGTGAAATGTCGCATTAGTTGTGCCACTTTCATGTGGGTAACTTTTCAATTTCAAAACAAGTCAATGTTTTCTCAGGGCTATTTATATTGCTAATGTTCAAAGGAATACGCATTAGAACTTTACAATTAATTCTTTGATTGTTCTGTCATAATAGTATTTTTATAAAGAATTTGCAAACATTTTTGGTTATTAATCACTTTATCAACGTTTTTTCTTCTTTTTTGGTTTCAACAATATAAAACTTGCTGGTGGTTATCTGTATTTTGAATTTAATTTCAAGTCTACAGAGCTGACTCAGTCAAGCTCTGGAGTCCATGTACTATCTACATATGTTCCCACATTCGCATGAAAACTTGGGTAACCATGGGAAACCTTAACCGTAACATTAAGGGTATATCTGCTATAAAATATTAAATAAACTAAAGTTGTTAGACCATAATGATAAAGTTTTCATTAGTTGAACACCGATTTTTTTTCTTAGCATATTTCAAAAGTAACATGCCTCTATCAAAAGGAGAACGATATAAACTAAATATGTATGTAACTAAGCTTAATTTATCGTATTTCGTTTTCTCGGTGATCAAGATGTGTTACTGACGATATCTGTCTAAAAAAACAAATGTATTTTCTTCATCTTTTGTTGCATTTCTAATACTAGATTATTGCGACTACTGGCTCTCTTTTATTCATGTCGTACGAAATCGCCCAAAGCCAGCAATCCACTCCATTTTCTGATATTTCTCAGTCGTGTTATTCTTCTGTCTTTCCTTCCCTCGATCTCTACCTTAATCATTCACCGTAGGTAAAATTTCACGTTGTTCATAATATGCTCTTACACAGTTTTTCTTCTTTATATTGAAGTGAGCAGCTGACGATTCGTTCTCATGCGTCACAAATTCATTCTTGCCATCCATATTATCTTAAGCATTCCCATATGTCTATAATTCAAAGCCTTTTAGTCTTCTCATTGTGATATTCTCATTGTGATCACATGTGAGTCCAGCTTTTCATAACAAGCAAAAATTCAAAAGTAGAAAAAAAAATGTGGAAAAATATAGAACATTCATAGAATTTTTGCAGGTTTTAAATACACTGTGGAACGTTAACTTATTTTTAAATTACCATTCAATTGGCCTTACATTATTCTGTATGTGGAGAGTGCTGAATACAACAATTAATAATGTCTAATGTATATGTATATAGGACTATATCTATATATCCTATATATTCTATAGGATCTATATAACCGTATAAAATAACTTATAATAGGACTTAGCTAAGTACTACGCTTTAACAGATTAAAGGCGTTGTTTGATTTTACACATGATAAACATTCCCAGTTCAGAGTGACAAATTTGAGAATTCTTCGTATTTACACGTACGTTCGGTTAACTTTGTTCCTCCGCAAGATTAGTTAAATTATAACGAACGGTTTAATTTTCAGACAGCGGCGAGATTGTCGCATAGCTGGAATCGTTTCCGACCGTAGATATTCTTTGAATGTTTCAGAAATTGGACGTAACGTAAGAAATTGAACAATGCCGTGGTCTAATTACGGACAACATCAATCATCCCTTATGCCCTCCACCACCGCCCCTCGCCGTTTCCAGCCCCTGTCCCCGAGGAATAAAAAGAATCCTATTGTAATTATTTTTAATTTCCTTAAGGTCTTTGTTTTTGACAGGACGAACAGAGACGATGTTTGCTTTACAAATTATATTTTGTAAGATTTTTATGTTTGATTTTATTACATCTAGAAATGTTTATTTAGTTAAATAGTATTTGCGGGATTTTTTATGTCTATACACGGAATTTTTGTGTGTATACGTCTAGGTTATGAAATTATATTTTAATCTCAAGCTAATTGTATTTTTTGATCACAAAAATAATTTTTCTTTTCACATCTAAGATCAAATTGAATCTGGTGGCTTATTGGAATGAGACATTAGGTATCAACTAAACGTATCTACCGTCTTAGCTCAACAATATCTTAATTATTATTTTTTTTGTTATAGACGGAATAAATTCCTATACATTTTTTTAAATACAGACAGTTAACTTAAATCTATGAACATTGTATGAGTAACGGTAAAAGTTAAGTCTTAGACGAGTTAAGTCCGTGATCAGTCTTAAGAATACAGGTAAATATTGTATTAGGTTGTTAATGAAAGAAGGATACTATAGGGTCTTTCATTAAGCGCTTCTTATCTTTAAATTTAAATAAAACAAAGTGTGTGTGAGATATCATCAAAATTTTTTATTCGTTTGAAAGGCCTATTGATGCCAATATGTATGAAATATAACATTATTCAAATGTCCGCCGCGGCTTCTCTGGGTGGCGCGCATCCGAAATGTCCAATTTTCCATGACTCTGGCGCATAAATCAGGCCGAATTTGACCGATGGCATGGTTTATGTTGGCTTTGAGGGCTGCTGTGGTTTGTGGCTTATTCGCATAGACCTGCGACTTAAGAAAACCCCACAAGAAAAAGTCTAACGGGGTCAAATCGCACGATCTCGGTGGCCAGTTCACATCACCTCCACGTGAGATGACCATGCTCTCAAATCGCTGGTGCAGAATGTCCAATGTGGCATGAGCTGTGTGGCACCTAGCGCCGTCTTGTTGAAACCACATGTCGTTGGTGTCCATATCATCCAATTCAGGGCAAAAGAAGTCGGTAATCATCAACATATAGCGCTCACCGTTGACGGTGATGGCCTGGCCAACGTCGTTCTCAAAGAAATATGGACCGATGACGCCGCCAGCCCAAAATCCACACCAAACATTGACTTTTTCGGGATGCATTGGACGCTCTTGGATCTCATGTGGATTAGTATTGTCCCAAATTCGACAATTTTGTTTGTTGACGTACCCGTTCATCCAGAAATGTGCCTCATTGCTGAAGATGATTTTTCGATGAAAATTAGGGTCAGTTTCCAACTGCTCCAGAGCCCATTTAGCGAACACACGTCGTTGTCTATGGTCGTTTAGCTTGAGCTCCTGGGTCAGTTGAATTTTGTACGGGTGCAGGCCCAAGTCACGACGCAAAATTGGCCAAGTTGTAGTCTGCGAAAGGCCGAGTTCTTGTGAGCGACGCGAAATCGACTGCTTCGGATTCTCCTGCAAACTCTCACGGACAGCGGCGATTTTTTTGGCAGATCTTGCGTTTCGTCGACGTACGGGTGTTGGTTGATTGATTACTGAACCAGTGGACTCAAATTTATCCACCACACTGCGAATAGTCCTCTCAGTAGGACGCTTATGGCGACCGTAAAATGGGCGAAGCGCGCGGAACGTTGTCCGAACAGAACACCGATTTTGATAAAAACAATTGTATACTTTGCACGTGTTGTTGAATGCTATATCCGTCCATGGTGATTTGGCAAAACAGACTGAATAAATGACAGCCAATTTGACAGATGTCGCTTCAACAATATGGCCGATATCAACTGTCAAAGTTTGGAAGTGCCTATTGGAAGACCCTGTATTATAATTGAGAATACAGATATGTTGAATAATAAAGAAAGTATAGGTACTATTCGATTTAAGAATACAGATATAAACATCATTACTGGAGAAGTCCAATTTTAAAGACTACAGGTATATAGATTAATAACTTTAAAATGATTACAAAGAACTTATTCAAATTGACATTATTGACAAATTGAAATTATGATCAAATTGCATTATGATCAAATTGACATTTAGAACAAATTACTAGTATTGAATTTCCAACCCGATGTGATCAGTTCCATCAAGGTAGGGTGTTTGAGATGGGCTGGTCATATAATAATAATGAATTACAACAACACAATAAAACGCCCCAGTCTCTCGACACCACAAGGACGAAGATGATCAAGAAAGCCCAATTTGGATTTACTCTGTCAGCGCTGACTCTTCTACACATTACAAACTGGAGAACAATGGCAGCAGACAGACAATATTGGAGACTTCTGGGTTCAGCCAAGGCCCACCCTGGGCTGTCGTGCATATGATGATGATGATGAGTATTGAATTTGACATGAATTTAGCGTACGAGTATAAACCGGTTGATCATAAAGTATTCAAGTGAAGAAACAATATATAAACCAGAATGAAATAAATTTTATATGATTGCATATACTCGTATCATATAATAAACTCAAGGACTAGGATTCTACTAATATTGGGACTCGAATGACTGGAAATGCTCTGATAGACTCCCTGACATCCTAGAGTAGTTCTCGTGATCCTCACGAGTCACGGGATAACGTGATCACTGATTTCACCATCAGGGTCACAGCAGACAAGGAAAGGGCGTATGGGGTATCTTCGGCGCTATGAAACTGAACCATATCAGCTACCAGATGTTAACCCCTTCAAAAAATCCTTGGAGAAGGCAATGGAAAACAATTCCCAGGAAATTACTGTGATGAGAAAGCTTTCGTCACAGTGGTCGCTAACGTTGAAGGGAGGGCACTAAAAAATAATATGAAGAAATGTAATGAAATCATTGTTTATTGTTTTAAAAAATAATTTGATATGTGTTTAATTATTACAAAATAGAAGCATTTATAGTCTTACCTTCGAATTAAATTAACTATGCTTAAATAAATAACATTTTTAATTGAAATTTCATGGTAGAAGTTCACTTTAAATAATGAAATAAATAAAAAAATTGATACTTTTATTTAAATAAAGAATTGAAAATATTTTTAGTATATACGAGTATTTAATTTTTTCTAAGTTTCGTCAGCTTGCTGCCAGAAGATGGCTACCAGAAGATAGCAGCAAACTGCCGAAACCGGTCGACGATAAATACAAGTAGATACACACTAAATAGACATTGGACACTAAATAGACATTAGATATAAAAGTGAAATAAAGAAAAACTGTTGTTAATTCAATCCAAGGATATCACAATATAATTCCACGGTGTCAAAGTATTTACCTTCAATAAAGTAATTATAGTCTATACATGTGTACATTCATTCAAAACAATTTTATATTCAATGTATTTTCTAAAAAAAATATCCCACAGATTTCGTGTTATTTATGAAACGCGCCTCTTGTGTTTATTTATTATTTTTGGTTTTTTGTGGCCTATATATAAACACAATTCAAAAGTTAGAATTATGTTTCCCTTTGAAATTCCATCCCATGGAACCAAAACATACGAAAATAATATTAATTGGAACACAAGGAGTTTTTGGTAAAAACTTAAAAGTTCCTGTTCTAAACGATTTGTTGAATTCGAGTTATTCAAGTGTGCACAGCTTCTTAAAAATTAAAACTTTTTTGTTTGGTTTATTTTTGATCTATAATAGAATTTTGTTTCTTTTATTTTTACCTCGGGTTTATTTCTTTATTGCTGAATGCGAATGGGTACTAATAACGTAAATGGATTTATTCAAATAAAAACTTTTTTTCTTTTCTTATTGTACATACAAACGCCGTACATACCACACAGTAAACAATGATGTTTTCGTAACAACGTTTTTTTGTGTAAATTTTAACAATTTAATATTGCTAAAATTATGTGAAAGTATCTATCTCGTGTTATCACTTAAATCTTAAAAACTGTTTTATGTTATTTTATATTTTAATGAAAACCTTCAGAAAAGACAGGTTTAAATAAATATGTATATTCTTCAATCACTATACAACTTCTAGAAGACATACGTTTTTTGGAATGTAATGCAACTATGGTTACACGAATTTTAAACGACAAAAAACCTTATGATATTTACTTTCAATGTCATTTCAAAATACAGACACAACAGTTTGGAGGAAGACCGATTTTGAGGTGAATGGAGGCCATTTCAACGGAGTTTATTCGCTGGGACTGTAGTGATTAAGGAATTTAGTCAGGACGTGACAAGAACAGTAATAAAGCGGAGCTACGCCTCCCCTTAATTGATTACTCGGAAGAATGGGGTGCGTGTTTTACATAAGCTTAAATTATTTAGAGAGCTTGTTGAATAGGCTTGTGCTTGTAGCGCTCATGATCAATATTTGTTCGCTGTTTTGATATTCGGTTTCTTGATTCTAAGTGAGAAGCGAAAAGCGTAAAGATAAATTAAAGATTTGCGTGTTAAGGAACTGATAAACATTACGTTATAACAGATTACAAATATACATACATATATCATTCAACTATTAAACAACGGAGAAGATAAAAAGAATTGGTTTGTGCCCATTTTAAATGAGAATTTTATTTACTTCTGCTTTCGAAAATTTGTTTTATTCATGCTTTTTTTAAGAGCGCTTATTAATTTTTATTATAAAAAGAAATTACATAACAACATAATAAAAAAAAACTACTTACAATAGATTATTTCGCCTTGCTAGGGTAGAAATGCAGAATGGCACTTGAGTGGTATGTTTTTCTGTAATAAATTAAATCGTGTTACTATTTTTACATCATTATACTTCAAAAATATATGTTTTCGTCAGTATTGCAATAATTATTGTAATAATTTTCTCTTTATTTTTGACCAAGGAACACTGTCAAAACAACGCATTTAAAAAAAGTTTTATGTTTGGTGTATTATAGATTACCAATAGTCAAGCAGGTGTATGTATGATAAAATTGTGATTTCAATATCACCAACAGTCAAATTCCAATTTATTCCTTCCTAGTATTCATTTCAAAACTCAAAAAAATGTAATAAAACTCCAATTCTTTCCTTCCTAGCACAAAAAATGTAATATCATACAATTTATCATTTGTTGATTATCCAATTAATGTGTTCTTATTCTTATTAATCTTATTTAATTCCCGTTACTAATTGTAATATGACTCTTCATTTTGTAATCCGATAAAGTTTGATTTATTTATCTATTTATCAACAATTTGTCAAGTTTTTGCGACAATTTTATAAAAAAAAGTAATTGCGAAATAAGAATAGTGTTATTTTTTTACAGTTACCTCAATCTCAAAAGATATTTAAAAAAATATTTTTTTTTACAGTATAAGGCACCTATTGAGAAATTTTTTAAATAAAGGAGATAATTAATAAATTGAAAACAGTTTTAAATTAAACAATTAATACACATCGAAAAACCAGTAAATTTTAAATGTGTTTAATCTACTGTTAAAGGTAAATAAAATACATTTTAAAACGTATTCTTAATTATTATTCATGAATAAAAATTTCTTAGTGCATTTAATTGCGTTGGTTACATATTTTAAGGAAAATTTAGTTAACCCAAAATGAGCGGATGGTACCAAACTTTCAACCGAAGCCTTTATTACGGAATTACAGTTTATTTTCACTATTTTAGTTGTGCACAAATCCTGCAAAGTTTTCCTCGCTATTTAAAGGAACACGTTGATAAATGGTTGATAATTTAGTTAATTTACTGCTAAAAGTTCTCAAGACATCACACATTTAATGGGCTCTGCATACCAGCCAGAGCTTTATAGCGCCGACATATTAAATAGGTAACGGATTTATGGCGGACCCTACCACCGCCGCTGCAGCCAGTACTGAACACGTACTGGGATACAAACCGACAGAATGGCTCATTTTATTACCAGATTTCTTACAATGTTGCCTGTCTTGTATTTTTATGATTGCGCGTCGAGATTCCGACATTACTGTGGAGTCGACTGTTACGAACGGAAGCTGACCTATTTGTCGAAAACGAATCATCGGGCAAGAATTCATCGAATGAGATTTCGTCGAAAACAGAATTTGATCTTATTACATTTTTTTCTTTTTATTATTTTGGTAAAAAATATATTTGTTTTTTATTTAATATATGCAGTGTATTAACGATGCGGAATTCCTTAATTTTGACTGTCCAAATGGTATCCTCATAAAATAATTTCGACCTTCTTCCAAATATACGTAGGTAAGATACAAAAATACGAGTATTCATATTAAATATTTGTATTTTCACATTTTCGCACAAGTATTATTATCGTTTTTATTATTTCTTGGTTTAAGTTCATTGAAAATATCGCGGACAACTATTTATGTTGTATGTATTAAGTTTTATACTAATCAATTTCGGCAGCTCGCTGCCATATTGAATAGGAGTTACAAGTATTAACCGATCGGTATTAGAATAAAAAAATTGAATATATCTTAAAATAATGCTTATTGTAAATAATTTTTAATATTTGTAAACAAGAATTTATGGAGGAAGCAAAACTGGTCGATCACAATGGAGATTTAGTTTCAACCTTACTTTGTGGAAGTGAAGCATGGAACTGTCAGAAAAACTATGAGAGCAGAATAAATGCGGTAGAGATAAATTCCCTTAGAAATATATACAGTAAAACAATATATGACAGAATTTCAAATGCTGATATAAGGAAGGAATGCAGAGCAGAAGAAAGTATTATGAACAAAATTATAAAAGGATCACTGCCATGGTTTGAACACGTAGAACGCATAGATAAAGAAAAATGGTAAAAAAGTACAATTTAACGATGTGAAAGAAGTATGGAGTCGAGGCCGAGAAAAATATGGCATCTCATTGAAAAATATTTTCGATGAGAAATATATTCATCGAAAATTTTTTCGATGAATACTTCTACATTTCTTGTGCGATAAATATTCTCCTAACCTACATTCTAAGCAAAATGTGAAAATTCGATTATATATGTTATCTGTATACATCGTTGTGAGCATCATCGCTGGTGGTCGATTTCGCAAAGAGGAATCTTACAAGTTCGATACATAAGTCAAATACTTTACAAAACAAAGTGTATGTTTGTAAGCGTGATGTAACTGGTTAACTATACATTGTTTATAACAATGAATTTTTAATTAATGAAATATCTCGACAAGTGACTCTGCACCATATTTATAATTAATTATTTGTTTACCGTAAATTTTTAAAAATTTTCGCTCACATTTTACAAAAATGATGTCAAAATCAATAAAAAAAAAAATAATAATAATTAAATTTATAGTGGAACCATCTAGAAAAAATATGTGATTAAATATGTTTTTTTATAAACTGTTAATTTAAAAAAACTTTGTTTTGTGTCACAATTGTATTTTTATTTTCGCGACAGCTGTTTCGTCAACCTATGTTGACATCATCAGGTTTTACAATAATATATCAAATAATACATCATATATTTTTATAACGCTGGATTCTGGACAACATTCATAAAATATTATAAAAATATTATAATATTTAGCAAAAAATATTTATAATGTAGCTTACTAACTCACCATCACGCTGTCTATCTGAAGGAGTAGGTTGATTGAATAAAGCGTCGTACTGTTCCATCCTGACATACTACACTCACTTCTCAACATTCATACATTGTATCATGCACGTACATAGATTTCTCAGACTCCTCAGGAAGCCTACATTTAATATTTGATTGTGCCATGTTTTCCTCGGTCTTTCTATTTCTAATTCCGTTTACATCGTAAACGTATATTCAAAACTTAAGATCTAGGGCCAAGTTTTTTATATTCACCAAGGTAATATAAATTCAATGAATATCTTTTAAACTTATTGTTTAAAACCAACTCTATTTAATCACGGGATGGTTTTTAAAATTGATGATAAATAGTTTCGCTTGTACTCAAGCTTCATCAGGGTGAATAAGAGCTATTATTATTATATACTCGTATATCAGTGATTATATCGCCCTGATGAAACTTGGGTACAAGAAAAACTAGTTGGCATCAGTTAAAAGAACCATACACTGGTTAAATAGAATGTTTTTATTATTATTTTAAAACTATGAATTGTCTAATCACAAAGTGTGTGCTTTTCATGAAAAAGCATATTTTAAAAATAATTAATTAGGTATATTTAAAGTTGTTACATTGCAATAAAATTTAAGAAAAGCTTGTGGTATATTTTTTCTAAAAAGGAATGCAGGAAGTATGCAAGTATCTACGTAACTAGGAAGGTTGGCAACACTTGTTCGCGTACTTAAGCTCGCAGGTACCTGCCCCGCCCCCCTTCCTTCAAGGATAGCGCAGGAGAGGCTGAGTGCCTCGCAACATGTCGCCCCGTGGTACTGCATCCCCCAAGCGGGTAACGATCGCCTTCCCGCAGGATTTTAGATGCAAACCGCCCGATCTTAAAAATTTTAATAGCGGAATTATATGCCGTAAACTCGGCGGTCTGATGATAATGCGTCGGAGATGATAAACCGGCGGAATTAGGTTTGTCTGAGATGGTAAAACACCTTAAGATCTAGGACAAGACTTTCTTCTTTTTACCAGGGTAAGATACTGTAGACATCTAATAATTTATTGTTTCTTGAACGAAGATGTAAAATAATGCTTGTTTTGTTTCTTGAAAATATTTGAAAATAAGTATCTTCTTCTTCTTTCGGTGCCGTGTCAGGTCCCTCCAACGTTGGCGCAAATCAATACAACAAAGGCATCTCTATCCTGCGTCACTTGGAACAGGTTCTACACTCTTGTTATTCCTGTCCACTCTTTGATGTTCTGCATCCAGGACAGCCGCCTTCTACCAGCTCCCCGACGTCCTTCCACTTTACCCATTAATGTCAGTCAAAGGAGGTGGTATTTTTCTCCCTCACCGAACGACTTCCTTGACCTCGCATATTTCCTTATCCTTAAGTTCCTTATTATATCGCGTATTGTCTTGACAGACATGTTTCTGAGCGTCTTCATTTCTGACACTGTAATGTTCTTTTTATCCCATCCTTTACATCGATTTGGCTAGTACTGTAATGATGAAATAGCTATTTAACAAATAAATAATGATAATTTAATTTAAGATGACTTTTTTAAATATTTACTAACTAACCATCACGCCGTCTGTCCTGGTCCCCGTCCATCGGCTAGACAGAAAGAATGAACTGCCACACTTTAACCGATGCGGCACTCTACCCTTCTCTTTTCGCCCCGCGGGAGATGCGGTGTGATGGGTTGCGAACCTCATCGCCACCAATAGGCATCTCCCGCGCAAATTTCGAATGTCCAACGCTTACAAAATAAATCTAAAACAAAAAATTTAAAATTAATAACAAGAAATATAAAAATAAAAAATAAAAACAAAAAATAACAATAAAAAAAAAAAAAATCTAAAAAACAAAAAATTAAAAAAACATATTTTTTAAATATTTGTAGATCGTAAATCAATAGTCTTATAACTAGGTTCATTCCATGCCTTCAGAATAAGTAGGGGAGTATTTTGGTTCTAAATCACCACCCTGATATCGTTAACTTATATTTATACTGTTATTTCATTCAATGAAATTTCTATTTCTGGTTGAAAACACTCGAAATAAAAACAGCTTTCAAGTTTGTAAGGGTATCGAAGGTTAAACTCTTTAGGGTCTAGTTTTTTCAGTTAATATATCCATATAGGCTTATTGTTCCATAACCGGATTCTACCTCTAACGCGATGTTTTTATTCCAACCAAAGAGAAACAAAATCAAAGTAATTTACTGTAACTCTATCTCGGCCCTTATAAAAAGGTCGACTTGCCAGCTGTCTCACAGAAAACCAACTTTTTGCGCTCGTTTTTTTTGGAATCCTTTTAACCAAGTCCCACCCAAATATCTTATTTCAACCCAGTCTTTGCGTTGAAATATATTATACATAGTGTTGAAATAACACTCCCTCATCAAACTAGTAATGTTGTATTTAGATTATATCTGTTATTTATTATTTATTGATGAATGACGTAAAAATTCATAATAAAATATAATATTTAATATTGAAGAAAACATCCAATTATTTGTGAGTACAAGTGACATGTTTTATGTTGCTAGATTTATTGAACAACATTTTAACTTTGTAAACAACACTTTATTACAAAATATAAATTAAAACACAATCATGTTTCAGCCACAGAAGCGGTTTATTAGCAATCAGTGATTTCTTAGTTTTTGTTGATTTATTGATTATATTTTATTATATTTATATGTAATCCTTTTTATTCTTCTTAGTTTAGGTAGTATGGTCTGTTTATGATGTCCAGCTATCTCTCCATCTTTTTGGCTAAGGTTTTAATCTTTGATCATTTTTTCAATTCTTGTATTCTCCATGCGGTCCACGTGGTCTCTCCAAAAGAAGCTTCTGCTTTTCCCCATCTTACTATGTCCTCAAAACCACAGAAAGACTTTATCGTTTCTTTCTAATCTGATCTCTGAGGGTTTTGCCTGCGATGGAGCGTGGGGTTCGCATTTTTGCAACTCTAAGAAGGTTCTTAGTCCTATTGGTATTGGCTCTGACTTATATATTTTTATTGTATCGATTTATTTATAGTAATGTAAAATCGTATTATATAATAAAGCATGCGTAAGACCAATAATAACATATGGCGTCGAAGCATGGGCCGACACAGTAAGGACCAAACAAGTTTTGAGGACTTCCGAAATGAAGACACTGAGGACGATAGCAGGCAAGACACTGAGAGATCGCGTGAGGAACACCAGAATAAGAGAGATATGTGAGGTTGAGGATGTTATAAAATGGAGCAGACAGCGAAAAAGGAATGGTACGGTCATGTTCAAAGAATGGACACCACCAGACTCCCCTATATTGCATTGCATAATCAACCTCATGGGACTCATCCTCGTGGAAGGCCTCCTAAAAGATGGAAGGTCAGCTGGGAATCTACCTCACAGGAGGAGCAACACTCTGGAGAACAGACCACGTAAGTCTACAATAAGGAAGAATAAGAAGAAGTATTTAATAAAGACGAAAATATCTATTTTTAGACGTTATATTGTATTAAAAGTATAAGAGGGAACTTGACGCAACGAGTAACAAGCAAAAATGCCAAAACCGTGAAGAGGAAGAAGAATAAATTTATCACAAAAAAAATTAGTTACTTTAATTATTATATAAAGAGAAGATGTGCATTTATATTTTCGTAAACAAGGGAATGGTTGGACCTGACCGAGAGACGGAAAGCGGGTTTGAATCAATGACAAACTAGATTTGGAATGTTTCCTGCCATACCATAATAGTGGCCCTACCAAATTCAAGCTTCCGGGAGGAATGGAGAATATTCTAAAGCTACATTACCAACCTGTTACGATCCTCAGAATTGAGCCACGTGACTTAAATGAGCAGGAAATAATTGATATTGGTTGATTAGAGTATTCATCAATACATTGAACTTATGTATACTACCAATATAATTCCACTTCTTACATCTACCAAGATATTTCGATAAAAAGGTGAATTTTTCAATTCAGCATTTAAATAAATCTGTTTTGTTCATTCGAATGAACTATTATAATTTTAATTAACTTCTACCAACAATATAAGTAATGAAAATAATACAAAATTCCTAAATTGCATAATTATTTTTTGATAAACTTAACATATTAACACTGTGAAATTATATAAATACGAATTAAAACAGTGTTTTTGTTTTCTCTTTTGAAAGTGTACAATACAACTGTACGCCAATGAGAATTTAGAAATATTATTTAATTTTTTTTTAAAACGAAAGTATAAACGTTCCGAAATATCTATCAAAACTGAACACAATCATGAAACTTAAAATAATATTATATTTATATCATGACGTAGGGTATTATTACATGATGAAGGGCTTCTGTGTTTGAAACATGTTTGTTGTTTTTTAATTTTTATTTAAAAAAAAAATTGGTGATGAGTACTTAATAAAAAAAACATTGTTAAATAAATAAACATTTAGTTTTATTCCACTTATTTTTTACTACCAGCTTCTGGTCAAATAAAAGTAAAAGATGGCAGACAGTTACTTAAACTGATCAATAGTAAAATAACGATGAAATTTTTTTTGTAAGGATGTACGAGTATTGTATTAATTTTTGTTTTCATTAATTTAATTATGTATTGGGTTTTAAAATGAGTGTAAGACATAATGTTCCATCAATAAATGAATAAATCGTTGTCCGTGATATGTTGAAAAAAAATAATGACGTATTTTATGTTTTGTTGCATTATCCTGCAGATGTTACGTTATCCGAACCCCATTATCCGTCATCTCTGTATACGACGAGACTCATATTAAGAAGCCGTAAATCAAGCCAAGACCAAAATCATGTTTAATGTGACGCCGCGGATAGAAATGGCACAAGACGTTACATCTCACTTCCATTATTCGCGAATTCCTTTATTCGTAAGATTGCAATACCTTTGTTTTATTTTATCCACGTTATTCCGCTTTTCCCGCCATTTTCTGCCGAAATGTGGCCGAGGATTTGAACGCAACGTTCCGGCTCATAGTTAGGGTGATAGCTACCGTTATTTGCTTTACTATTTTTAATTGGCGTTTCTTTAACAATAAAATAAAACTTTATATAACAAATAAATTTAAAAAAAAAACTTATTTTTCTAAAAGCTTTCATAAACTTTTTTATTTTATTTATTTACTTATTTTGGGTAACAAACATCCGCAGTACTTAAATAAACATACAGAAATAATAGAATAGGGCCAATTACATGTTACCACAAGTGTAAATGATAAGAAGAGTTAACAGTACATACTAGTTAATCGAAATTGAAGTTAAACTTGATTCAAACAAGTGAATTACAATTATTAAACAAAATGAAGTTATAAATGATAAACTAACTAAATATCCAACCTTTCCCCGAAGGGGTTGGGAGAAATAATGGACAGCTACACTTTTTTTTCCTGACATACTTCTTCAAAACGCTTCCTCAACATTCATACTTACTCACTTAATGAAGTCTATTAATTTTACATACACTTAAGTGATTGTTACCATTTTTTACAGAATTATTTATGAAGAGTGAGCACAAAGAAAATCTTCAAAATAAATAAATAAAAATATTTAATACCACGCAAATACACAAAATGAAATTCTAAATTTCATTCATTCAATTCACTTTCATGATTTATTATCTTTGTATCATCTACTATTTAATTAATTTATTAAAACACACAGAAACAACGAGATTTAATTAAAAGTCATGTTAGAAAAAAGTCTGGAATTATATTCGTTAAAAAAAAAATGCATTTTATTATATTACATACGAGTATAGTAGTTGGTATAAAAAATGCTTTATCAAGTCTCTCGACAATAGGTGTGGAAAGTATTAACTTTAATGTTTGATGATATTTTATCGTGTTGTGATAGATAACTTACAACAAAAAAAATTCTTTTAACTTTATAGTTATAGACAGGAAAAATCCACACAAAAAATGATTTAAAAATTATGCTTTTCAATAGTAACAATATTTTTTTACAAAACAGTTAAGTGCTGCTGAAGTCCGAGCGCAGAGATGCAAGACTTTGTTGCAAAATTAATCTCTAGGATTGCAACTGCATAGAAGAAGACTTAAAGGCGGGCCACACTGTGATAAACAAGCTGGTTTGAAACCAAAATTTGTATACTGAATTTTATTACTCAAACTTAAACCATGTTCTAGACGTAGTAAAAACGTCGATTTTAGTAAACCATGAGTTAAACCGCGGATGTTTCTGCATACGGTTATCCTTCAAACTATTCAACAAACATGGTACGTTTATCTCTCTTCCTCGCATTATTTTACCCGGCGTAGAATGAGATAGAAGCCCTATACAAGACAAATTTTATGTTTGAAACCGATGTTTACACAGTGTGGCCCGCCTTTAACAAAGGAATCGATTTCAGGTTGAAACTTAATACCAAGTGTCAATTATTTTGTCCTCTGTATAATGTAATCACTTAGAATTTAATTAAACAACGTTTTTTTTTTTTTTGATGAGAAATAGTTTCACAATTACAGAATTAACAAATTTAAAGTTTACATGTAAATTGTATCTTGTGAAAGAGTTCACACGTAAAATGTATCTTGTGAAAGTGTTCACATATAAATTGTATCTTGTGAAAGAATTGATTTTTTCGAATTATTTCGTAACAAATACGAGTACATTCAAAGCAGGCTTTTGCCACAAGATATCAATAAATTAATTTCATAAAAAAACAATGATAATATAAGTTCACCAGTATTTTATTAATTTATTAGCCAATTACGGAATTTTCACCCTGAATTCTTTCGAGGTCGGGAAACACGGTGTAGTCTGGAAAAGTTGGACCTTCATACAGAAATACAGTAAGGTGAAATAGGCTTTTCGGATACACGTTTGTGGGAGATGATTTCTGTCTGCTGTTTCTTTTTCGAAAAAAGTGTGCCACAAGGCTGAATTTTGCGTAATGTTTTCATTCCCTCGTATTGCTTGACGTTGATGGGATATCTTTCATACTCTGTATGACAAAATAACGGCACAATTTAGAATTTCATTGACTTTGCGTACACAAATAGAATGTTTTATAAATGCGGAAACCGAGACTTTTTTTGTTTATATTCTTGGTATTCATATATCCAAAACTTGTCAAGAAACATTAATAATAAATCTGAATTTTTGTTATGAATGTTTTGGTAAATGGTCGTTTTGATTAAAATTTAAAAACGGTATTTATGTTTATGGTATTAATGTTTGTTTTATTTTACAACTTGGCTTTATTTTTTTATCTGGTAATCGATATTAAGAAAAGTTTTATAAACAAATAGTAAATATTGATTTAACTCTTATTATTTTAAGATCGGATGCCGTAGTATAGTACCTAGTAGAACATATAAATACCAGTATCTGTTTTGTGCAATGTTTGAAAGAGTCAGATATAGCAGCGTTTGATAGTAAGAGCATACTACGTGCTATAACCGTCGATATATATATATTTTATAGATTTCTGAAATCTTAGTTCTTTGATGCATTTGTCGTCATTGAATTTGAAATACTTGAGCAATTATTTAAGGGTTGTACGTTATATATTTTTTCTTCTTTTTTTAGTATTAGTGTAAGCCTTGTGGTCTGTTTCTTAAGAGAAATAAGCCTCCTGCGAATGTTTAATTTATTGCGTTTTTTTAATTCAATACAAGTTTGATACCACTAAAAGTTTCATATAATTATATTTTTATTTCGTATTAATACATTGTATAACCGGATCTTGCGTATAACCGTGTATCTTGGTATCTACTTATATGTCGGAGATTGTTACAGTCTACATATTCAGGATAGAATAAGACTTTATTGACCCTGAAGATGAAGATTACGACAATCTTTGAAATGTCGTTTGAAGTGGATACCTATACTCGTACACTCCGATATATTCAACGTGTATTTAATAAACTTTCGTCGCTTTAATTTAATTAATCTTATTCAGTAAAATACAAAATGCTACTATACTTTAAATACAATACAATATGCCGTGAATCGTTAATCAAATTATTTAAGACACTTTGGCTTATATTTTGGGATAAAAACACCAGGCGAAAACATAAATTCTTTCGGGTTTACTGACTCTGAAAATTAATGGACTGTTGCGACCATTAACTAAAGGTTAAGCCCTTACTAAGCTCCGCCAGCTTGTAATCTGGAATTAAATATTTCATCAGTGAATATCTATGAAAATAAACCTTACATTTCCTACATAGTTTTTGGAAGAGCCAAAAATGTTTTTGCGTGGAGGAAGGATATTGACGAGGACGCCATTTGCCACGATTATAATTAATATACGAGTATACAAAGTCTTTGAAGCTTTCTGGTAAACAAATTTTTAATCTCAATTTACGAAATAACAAAACACTTTTGATATATTTTAAAATATTAAAAAGCTACCATTGTATTTGTTTAAATATTTATTAAAAATTTACACAACGGAGGCGAATTTATTAAATTCTTATTTGTATAATTTTAAATACTAATTGAGAATTCTTATAAAATGTAAAAACAAATATTTCATATTTGACATGCTAGGATATTCTATTTTTGAAAATTTAAAATAAGTTTATTCTCTGAGGTGTAGATAAGTAGGCAACATTGTATACGCTTAATACCGCTTTAATACCGTTGTAACCCCTTACAACTATAACAAAAACTATAACCTAATATATAAACACATTTTTATATTTAAAAATGATTTCATCGTTGATTTAAACCTTGTTATTTATTGTTTCTTGAACGATACTGTGAAACTTTCTATTAATTAGTTAATACGAATTTAAATATCTTGGCAGTGTTATAACAGACATCATCGATCCCGAAAAACAAGTGAGGTGCAAAATAGAGATCGCGAGGGCCGCATTTAATAATATGAGACAATTCTCTAGCGACAACATCAACATAAAATTTAGACAGAGTATGGTCAAGTGCTATATTTGATCCATATTACTATACGAAGTGGAGACCTGGAACCTCAAAGTGAACATAATAAATCGTATAGAAGCATTCGAAATGTGGCTCCATCGCATAATGTTGCGGATCTCATAGAATAATATGGTCGCCAACAATGAGGTGCTACATAAAGACAGAGTAGGAAAAAAATATTAACTGATGTGAAGGCTAGAAAGATGGCATATTTGGGACAAATTCTCCGCAACGAGAAATACGATCTGCTGCACCTCATCATAAAAGGAAAGATCGAGGGTAGGCGCGGTGTGGGACCCCAAATGTCCTGGTTCGAGAATGTCAAGGAATGGACCGAAGTGGGGGAGTTGTTCCGTCTGGCATAGGACAGAGGGGCCTACGCCAGGGTGACAGCCGACGTCGGGAAGACCTGACATGGCACTCGAAGAAGAAGAAATATAATGTCATTTGATAATGCCATATCTAAAGGCAAAACATGTCTATAAAATATGAGAAAACTTCCAGAAAACAGACGATTTCATTCGTTTAAATGACATGAATGTTTTTTAAATCATTTACCGGGATTCATTTTACTTATTAAAGTACCATCTACTTTTGTAACATATTTTCGGTTTTTGTGTAAAACATATTTTAGCGGAAATAATTGTGTACATGTGTTTGAATTTACTTCTATATTTTGTGTTATGTGTTGAACCCACACTGTATTTATTTAACATTCGTACGTTGGAAGAAAATTGAACTCGTGAAATTAGATACCGGGCGGAATACATGCTCGAAATTCCGTTGTTATTACGAGAAAATATGATAGTACCGCATTTTTTAACAAAGCCGAATTTTTTTGGGAAAGGTTTTTTAAATGCTTTATGCATTATCATGCTGGTTATAATAAAGGTATATAAAGGTACTTGATGTTAAAAGCCTAACCAAAAAAAGCTAGCAGTGCACAATGGTGTTCTTTTGCCGACCCTTATGTATGGAAGTGAAACATGGAACTGGCAAAAGAAGGATGAAAGTAGAATAAATGCAGTTGAAATGAGATCTCTAACACGAATGTGTAATAAATCTGTATATGATAGAGTGACTAATGCAAGTATAAGAAGTGAATGCGGTGCGAATGAAAGTATTATGAACAAAATAATGAAAGGATCGTTAAGATGGTTTGGACACATGGAAAGAATGAGTGAAGACAGAATGGTCAAGAGGGTATATGTAAACGACGTGAACGGAGCTTGAAATAGAGGAAGGCCGAGGAAAACTTTGCACGATCAAATCAATCAAATATTAAATTGCGGTCACGTGAGGAGTCTAAGAAATCGACTTGCGTGCAAGACACGATGTATGAGTGTAGAGAAATCGAGAGATGTATGTCAGGACAGAACAGGTGGCAATCCATTCTTTCTGCTTCCCCCTTCGGGGAGACGGCGTGATGGTTAGTAAGTTAGTTAGTTATTTAGTTGATATACAAAAACACATTTATTTTACGTTAATACGAGTATTATAAACGATATTTTTTTAATAAACAGAAAATAATCAGAAATTGCACCCATTAACCAAATGATGTTACCTAATAGTTAATATTTCCCGTGAGTTTATATCTCTTTGAAGTAAAATAATTGCACGTACAAAAATATAATTATAAAACATTTAGAAAACACTTAAAATACGAGTATGTACAAATGCAGTAAGCTTAAAATATTAACACACTAAATTTAATATATGATATAATAGCATATTTAAATAATGATACCGAATTCACAAAACTTTTAACATTCTTATGCTGAGCATTTATCCCCGTGTCGACAGAAATGTAGCACAAAAATGCGAATGCAGAAAAATTTCATAAAAGATAATATTAAAAACGTGCAGAGTGTTCCAGCAAATACTATGAGAAAACGCAAACATGTTTTTAAAAAACGAACACAGGGTTGCTCTGATCGGCATGTACAAGTTAAAAGGGGTAATTCAGATCTTAAATATAAAATATTTTCCTTTTAAATTGAAAAACATCCATAACATAAATTTGAATAAAAAATTATTGAGTGGAATTTGTTCTAAATAATCATATTAGCCGTATTTTTTTTTCACCCTTCATTTCATTCTTCGTCATTGTTTTCCTTGTTTTCGTATTAAATTTCAAAATTTGTAAAAAATCGTACGAGATTTATTTTCAATATAAATAAATTTAAAAAATCTCTCTGCCCACTTAATGCTTTTGAATGTTTTCTATGTGTATGATTGCCCACTCTTAGGAACTTTATTAAGATTATTTGAATGTTATAACTTTCAAATAATAATAATAAATTATAATTTTAAAATATGTTTATACCACTATTGGAAGACTGTGTTAGACTGTGGATATTTTTTTGCACTTTTCAATTTATGTTACTCGAGAAGTTTTGAAGGCTTTATACCTTCATCATTGGGAGAACTATATAAACTTATACGTATATTTCGTTCTCCGGTTTGGTTTTCGTGTAAAGCCTTCGACAAATTTAAAATATAATGTAACATAAAAAAAAATTCGTAAAAAAAATGTTATTTCTCTAATGCTCATGGCTCATGTTTCTACCATACTAATTGATAAGGTTCGCCTTTACCCAGATGATTCTTATTCCTCTCCCCCTCCTCACTCTATCTTCTTCTCCGGTCTCAATCTAATGATTGGTCTGCAGCAAGGCGACACATCTCTTCTTTCACTCCGCTCGGTCCTCGGCAACTCTCTTCAACTCCGCATAAGAGGTGCAGCCCATATCTCGGCAAATCTAGTCTAGGTACTCCTGGCTAGGTCGTCCTCTGCCAATCGATCCCTCGACCATTCCCTCCAATACCTTGACCATTCCCTCCTCACTTTATATGTTTATATATTATATACTTACCGGTTTGATAAAAAAAGTGTTGTAAAAACAAGTAAAAGTTTAAAATTAAATTTGCTCATATTATATGGTGTGAATACGCACTCAGTTCACATTATACGAATAATATATTCAGAAGTTCGTTAATAACACAATAATATGTCAAAGAATCTTTTATTGGCGCAGTAATAATAGATATTGCGTAGGTACAAGCTTCTTTTTTGTACAGAGTCCTTTAGATTCCTTTGTACGCAATTTAAATGGAATATGACACGCAAATTCCTGTCTTGTTAGATCACTAAAAAATATGTTATCCATCACCTTATCATTTTTCTATCGATCAAATTTCAAATGATTTATTCTTATTTCGATTAAATTTATTTTCTTCATTAACTCAATTATTTTACGAACACAATATCACTTTTATCAAGAAGTATCAAATAAATAACCTTTCACGTTTTAGAAGATCAATCGAAACCGGTCAACTATAATTTGCAATAAAAAATATTTTTATTATATGTTATGGGTTTTTGGGGCGTTTTAATAAGAAATAGAAGGGTGCAGATTAATAATATTCGTAGAATTGACAAAACGTCTATTATTGTACTTAATGAAAAAAAATATATATAAAAAATGGCGGCATCAGAGGCATTTCCGCGAAGCTTCTTGATTTTGACGCTCTTAGCGGTATGCAGTGTAGCTAATGCCATTTTGAATTTAGAAGGAAAAAAATACTAAAGATATATGCATATAACTGGAGATGATTTGTAAATAATTTTTTTGGTTTATTGGAGAGTATTTGAATGAAAACATGACATTTTCGATGAAATGGTTAATAATAAAAATTATACATAAGAAAGACTTTTTTTAAAATTTACAGTGGTGCAACCCCTTAAAGTTTGAACAATTTTCATATTAAAAAATATTACTCTTACTAACTAACTAACTACCAAGTTGTCTCCCCGAAGGGGTGGACGGAAAGAATGGACTGCCACACTTTTCTTTCCTGACATATTTCCCTGGCTTCCTCAACATTCATACATCATGTCTTGCACGCGCGTCGATTTTTCTGACTCCTCACGAGGCCGACATTGAATATTTGATTAGTTTGAACGTGCCACGTTTTTCTCGGTTTTCCTCTATTTCTAGTTATATTTACATCGTTAAAATACACTTTTTCCATTCTTTCTTCATTCATTCTTTCCATGTATCCAAACCATCTTATTGATCCTTTCATTATTTTGTTCATAACACCATCATTTGCACCGCATTCAATTCTTATATTTTCATTCGACACTCTATCATACAAAGATTATCCACACAGTCGTCTAAGAGATCTCATTTCTACTCAATTTATTCAAATTTCATCCTTCTTTTGCCAGTTCCATGCTTCGATTCCATACATAAGGGTCGGTACAAGAAAACCATTTTTCTTAATTATTATTATGATGTAATATTATATAATATAAATATAACAATAAAAAAATTGGCTTAATCTATATTTGTGGGGATTTAGTGTTTTATTTATTTTGTTTTAGGCAATGTTTTATTGCCGAACTGGTAATAAAATAAAATGTTTGTTTCCCACAATGGCATGGCGCCCATAATGTATGTAATGGTCCCTCAAATTTTATTTTCGCAACATATGTGTGCACCTTCCCACGGTTCTTGTGTATTTTACGAAGAAAGCAAAACATTAACATAAAGTTTTCTGCGGGCTATCACTGTTTCGTGAGCAACTTAATGCCAGACCAGCCGAAGAAAAAAAAATACATGAAACGCAAAAAAAAATGAAAATGTTGTTAAACATAAAGTGATCGCTTAACCCAACCAATGACAGGTCAAAAGTCCTGTAAGCGCCTCGACCACCATATTATGTTCCCGGAAAACCTTTACATCTTCGTCTCTATTGAGATACAATCCTTATAAACCAAATAAAATAAATTATGAGCTTACAAAAAAGAAGAAAAAAAAACAGGTAACTTGGCATATTTTGTAGTTGAAAATAATAAAAATAATAATCTTGGATAGGATCAGATACAACGGTAATGTTGGTAACTAAGATTTCGTATTTCATTGCCATCTCCGTCATCATTTTGAATTTTGATTTTAAGAATCTATTGTATCTCAATAGAGACGAAGATGCAAATTGGAAACAGAATATGGTCGATCAAGGTGTTTACAGGACTTATGATCTGTCATTGATTGGGTTAAGCGCACGCTTTATGTAATACAACATTCCCCAATCCACCTTTTTTTATGACCACCATGTCTGACAAATTTTTGGAAGTTGTATATATGTTAATCTGCAACACCACCCTTTGCATGGTAGTTTATTCAATCTACACACTAACGCCATCTATGAAGATTGTATTTTAAGCATTATTGCATTGAATTGATAGCCCGCTATGGGTGAAATCCAGTTGTTCGTCTACAAGTGAGGGTATTATTTGCAAACCTGGCAAACTCCATCATCAGATGTTTTGAGTAAATCGCAAAAAACTGATACGCTAACAAAATGCGCTTTTTACGATATTTATTTTTTTCATCTCTAAAAGTTAGTATTTTAAAAGTAATCAGCCATGAAATAATCATCACTATGTTGATAATTTATACATAAGTATTTGTATACATACTCAAGTATTTGTATACATTCAAAATGTTGTAAAATATTGATTTTGTTTTTAAAGAGTCTACGTTAACATTTTGAATGTATACAAATACTTGTAGACAAATGCTGGATTTTGCCCGTTGCGGGTTATCATTTTTACGGATTAATTGTATCTTCATAGAGACAAAGATGTATATTGGAAACAGAATATGGTGGTCGAGGCGTTTACAGAACTTATGACCTGTCATTGGTTGGGTTAAGCGCACGCTTTATGTAATACAACATTCCCCATTCCGCCCTTTTTACGACCACCACGTCTGACGTGGTGACGTCTGACGTGACGTGAAGTCCTGTGAACGCCTCGACCACCATATTCTGTTTTCAACCTGCATCTTCGTCTCTATTGAGATACAATTATTCCTTAAGAGTCTACGTTACTTTAATTTATTATTGACGTTTCAGGCAAAGCTATTCTAAGTTGCCTTTCAGCAAATACATTGTTTTATTTTACGTAGCTTAAGAGTTATTCCATTATTTAATTTCAAATGGAGAAAATTTCAAACAAAACAACCCTAGTTAGTGACGGTTATTAAGCTCTCACCTAGGTGTACCCTGCCGCCAGCAGTGTCTTTGAATAACACTTCTATTATATAATAAGATATTTGTAATAATGGTCGTGATATTATTGCATACAAATATTGCGAAAATAAATCTGTAAAATGTAATTTTAAAATAATTTTAAATTGGAACAATTCTAATTAGATTTAAAGTTATCTTTTTTTTTGTACAGGTAGTTTGAACCCAATTTATTTAGATAGCTTATATATTGATTCCCATGACATGTTAAAGGTAGCCAATCTATCGCCTTTTAATTGTCACATAAATTCTACACCAGACTGAAGACAGTGTGACAATCACACTATCATCGCCGCAAATCGAACCCGGGACCTTCGGTGTGGCAGTCGTAGATCTTGTCCCTCTGACACGAAGATCTTCATTTTGAAAAATGTTGAAAATACTGCTCTATTCGTTCTACCTATTATATAATATTATTTTGTCTTAGATAATTGACGAAATTAATATACCGATGTAAGAGTTGAAACCGTGTTTTGACTTATTAATATCGGAAATAATATTTTCACCGTATTAATATTTCAAATTTATCGACATCAAAAATCTCAACAATAATTTATAATTTTTTTTAAAACTAAACTGAGGTACTCGTATAATGGAAAGCATTCACTTAACAATATTTATTCGTATTAAAACAAATAAGGTAATATTGTAATAACGTTCCCAATAATAATAATAATGTTATTTGAAAGATTGATAAAAACATATTAACTGTATTTCTAACATAATAAATACGAATGAAAACGTACATTTTCTAGAGGTTTTCTAAAATAAAGTTTCATTGGAATGACATGGCTCGCCGTACTAAGCCACTATCAAATGATACAATTTTAAAATAGCTTAGCAAGGAGAAAATGTGTATCCCATAAAATATAGTAAAACTTTCAAGAAAGAAGACATTATCATTCGTATTAATTATACAAATATATGTAAAAATAAACTTTGATTTGAATAAATATAATCACTCTTTCACTACATTCTTTATTTTCACTGCACGTTTTCACTACCCTGTAATTAAAGATGGTACATAGAAAAACATGTCTGTTAAACAACTTTATTTGGTTACACCTGGGTAATAAGTGTTACCAAATAATAAAAGTGTATTATTATTTCAATGAAAAATAAAGTGATGAGAAAATACATAGTGGAATTATATCTATTCAGTTGTGAATCCACAACACGAAGGCGCATATAGAAGTAAAAATTTGGATTATCTCATGAAAATTGCTTCGAAATGGCTGTCATACACGCCTCAAAATAAGTCGTCTAAGTAAAGCGACGCCAACGGAACGCAATAACGCCGCACATGATTTGTAACGTCGCAAATGTTGAGATTTAAATATTCCCTAGACACGTGTCTTTTAGATCAAAATCTTTATTACCGAGGCGGGTAAGTAAATTTTCTCAGATGTATCGCTAACATTATGTCCTTTATTGTTGGCGTTCTGCTGCTGCTACAAATAAACTTGTATTATCCTTTTTAGTGTGAAGGATGGTAGCCATTATGGTAACGAAGTGTAACTTACAAAGTACCAGATATGAGACACGATGGGGATACATCAAGTTTTCGTGAAATATTCACGAACAAATCAATCACTCGAGTGGGGATAATATTGAATTCAGAATGGTTTTTTTTGTGGAACTGTGATGTATTGTTTTATTATCACATTTGAAAACGCATATTCACAAAAAAATATATATATTATATGACTACAGCTTTCATGAAAGTTTATACAAACAAAAACCAACAAACCATCACGCCTTTTCCCCGCAGGGGTAGGCAGAGAGAATGGACCGCCACACTATTCTATCCCGGCAAACCTCTCTAGCTTCCTTCACATTCATACAACGAGTCATACACGCGCATCGATTCCTCCGATTTCTAACATGACCAACCTTCAAAATTTGATTAATTTGGTCATGCCATGTTTTCCTCGGTCTGCCTCGACTCCCTACTCCATTTACATCATTAACGTATACTTTCTTAACCATTCATTTTCCATCCATGCGTTCCATATGTCAGAACCATAATTTAAACCATAACCATAAACAAGCAGCGATCCTTTCATAATTTTGTTCATAATACCTTCTTCCGCTCTACATTCCTTTCTTATATCAGCATTTGAGATTCTGTCGTATATCGTTCTACCACACATACGTCTTATGGACCTTATCTCTACCGCATTTATTCTGCTTTTATCCTTCTTCTGCCAGTTCCATGCTTCGCTTCCAAACATAAGGGTTGGGATCAGAACTCCATTGTGAACAACCGTTTTCGCTTTCATTGATAAATTCTGGTTTTCAATAACTATTCTTAAAGCTCCATTCACTTTGTTAATCGCACCAACTCTTCTTTCGACCTCACTATCTGTTTGGCCATCTGCTGGGAACATGCTACTTAAAAGCACATGCTAATGAAAGTTTATGACGGTATAATTTAGTAATTAAATTTAATGTTTTTGCCAATTTAATCATTTTTAATGAAATCAAATTTAAAAATTGCATTTTTTTGTATTTTCTTCTTATTGAACAGTATCTGGTCGCCATGATGTTAGCAATTACTGTTGTGAAGGATTTCTCGCCATAGCAATTTGCTGGGTTTTTCTGCAGGGGAAACCTTCTCTTATTTGATGAGTCTCAATTTC
Organism: Lepidostoma basale; assembly: GCA_022606425.2. Taxonomy (NCBI): domain Eukaryota; kingdom Metazoa; phylum Arthropoda; class Insecta; order Trichoptera; family Lepidostomatidae; genus Lepidostoma; species Lepidostoma basale. The sequence goes on along the minus strand of JAHDVF020000694.1, from coordinate 1,426,277 downwards.
ATCATCATACGCCCTCTCCCTGTCTGCCATGACCCTAATGGTAAGGTCAGATATGACATTGCCCGAGACTCGCGGGATCACGCAGGACGCCAGGGAGTCGGACTAAATGGAAGTCTTGTTATTGTCATGAAAAGTAGCATTTCACGGTCTCTTATAGGTTACCTTACCTTCCAGCAGAGTATGTTCTACAGTGGCACTTTCAGTCATTAGAGTCTTAGAATTTATCGTACTTTTTATGAATAATTTATTTACATCAAATGCATTAGATGCGCAAGTAGTATTTTTATAGCCAATTTAAATTTAAAAAATAGTGGAAAAAAGAAATGAGCTCTTGAAAAAAAGTTAATTAATATTTTTATGAAATACGCCAAATACTTTAATTTGTATTTTAACTTGAATTATTTTTTATGGCTACCAATCGCAGTTTTTCTTAATTATATTAGATAATAATCAATTTAAATATATCATTTAAGTGACTTACATATATGATATTTCTAATTCCACAAATATGTCATTGTTTTAATTTAAATGTCCCCGTGGTTATTTAATCTGTATATGGACAATTGTATGAGAGAGCTGAAAGGGTTGGATGTAGGTGCCAAAATGAGCGGAGTGTCAGTAAGCTGTCTCTTGTATGCGGATGACGCTGTCCTACTTGCTGACAACGAGCATGAACTACAAAGTCCTGGTGAATTGTATGTATGAGGTATGCATGCGAAATGATCTGATGATGAATGTTAATAAGTCCAAGGTAATGATTTTTGAAAAGGAAGAAACCACGACAGTCTACAACATTAGCGTGAATGGTGAAAATTTGGAGCAAGTAGTTGAGTTCGTGTATTTAGGTAGTATGTTTACAAGAGATGGGCGAGTGGAGAGGGATATTGAAGAAGGGTTGGGGCAGGCAACAAAGTGAATGGTGCACTTAAAGTTGTCATCGCAAACAAAAACCTATCCAAAAAAGCTATAATGGCAGTGCACAATGGTGTTCTTCTACCGACCCTTATGTATGGAAGCGAAGCATGGAACTAGCAAAGGAAGGATGAAAGTAGAATAAATGCAGTAGAAATGAGATCTCTTAGACGAATGTGTGGATATTCTGTGTATGATAGAGTGTCGAATGAAAATATAAGAAGTGAATGCGGTGCGAATGATGGTGTCATGAACAAAATAATGAAAGGATCATTAAGATGGTTTGGACATATGGAAAGAATAAATGAAGAAAGAATGGTAAAAAAATTATATGTTAATGATGTAAATGGTACCAGAAGTAGAGGAAGACCAAGGAAAACGTGGCACGATCAAATAAATCAAATATTGAATGTCGGCCATGTGAGGAGTCAGAGAAATCGACGCGCGTGCATGACACGATGTATGAATGTTGAGGAAGCGAGAGAAATATGTCAGGAAAGAAAGGTGTGGCAGTCCATTCTTTCTGCCTACCCCTTCGGGGAGACGGCGTGATGGTTAGTTAGTTAGTTAGTTAGTTTTAATTTAAACCGTTTCAATGATTATTGTTTTCATTATTTTCTGATATACCAGATATGTTTGCTTATAGTTTATAAATTAAAATACTATGCACAGTATGTGAACAAATATATTTGTTGGATTTTTTTAAAGGTATTTAAATTTGAAATTAACAGTATTGTTTGAAAGAATAACAATAAAGTAATATTTAAAAATAACTTTTTTTCCGTTGTTTTGAATGATTATATTGTTGATACAGCATTTTTATGGGACCTCATGATTATCTGTCAAACTATATCAACGTCAATTTAAAAACACAAAAACGCCGCGAAAACAGCACCCTTGGTTCCTACCCTACGGAGGGAACACACTTGTGAAAGCTTTCACACAAAGCACCTACTTACGTTAATATAAACATACGTTGTGACAAAATCAGGTTTTAGAGGGGAAAATATAAGTTATTGATATTCTAACCTCACGTTTATACAAAATTCAAGATTCGGTACAGTTCAAGTTTTTTTAGACATTCCAAATCCATGCGTTCTAAATATTTTTATCTGTAGTTCAATTTAACGGTAAAACAGTAATTCAGTAGAATTTCAGGAAAAAAAAATGTGGCAGTTTATTCATTCTGCCCATCCCTAGGAGAGGGCTGAGAAATCATGAAAATGGTATTGTCACAGGAAGTGTCCCAGGCAAAAGAAGTAGAGGCAGATCTTCTGCGCGATGGTGTGATCATATAAATGTGATGACTGGAGGATATCTTTTCTCGGTGGTGCTGGCTGCTGAGAACAGAGAAGATTTAAGGAGTTTCGTTTTAACAACGGGCAGCTCTGTGGAACACGACTTTCAGTAATGAGAAAACGAAGAAAGAAGACGAAACGGACTTCTAGCAATAAAATTTAATAATCATGATTAATAATCAAAACATCCAAAACATGTAACCTGGTTATAGAAAATCCACCCATTGAACAGGTCAGGACCTTCAAGTATCTAGGCATAGGCCGGGTGGAAAAAGCTGATCTGCGGGAAGAAATACAAGCCCAAGTAAACAGGGCAGCTTCAATCTCTGGCGCTCTAAAATCCACAATATGGAAAAACAAAGACATGGCCATTAAGAGTAAGATGAGAATCTATAAAGCATGCGTTAGGCCAATAATAACAAATGGCGTCGAAGCAAGGGCAGACACAGCAAGGACCAAATAAGTGTTGAGGACTTCCGAGATGAAGACACTGAGGATGATAGCAGGCGAGACACTGAGAGATTGCGCGAGAAACACCAGAATAAGAGAGATATGTGAGATTGAGGATATTATAAGATGGAGCAGACAGCGAAAAAGGGACTGGTACGGTCATGTTCAAAGAATGGACACCAACAGACTCACCTCTATTGCATTGCATAATCAGCCTCATGGGACTCGTCCTTGTGGAAGACCTCCTAAAAGATGGAAAGAAAGCTGAGAGTCTACCTCACAGGAGGAGCAACACTCTGGAAAACAGATCACATAGGTCTACAACAAGGAAGAAGAAGAAGAAGAATATTATAATAATATTACGGATATTAGTAGTGCCTAAACGGTATTTAAAACAACAATAAATCCAAATGAGTTGTTTCATAATATAATTTCCCCTAACGATTTCTTTCGTTACGTCCATCACCGAGACAATCGCAGATTTAGATGTACCCAATGGGTGGAGATACGGCGGATTAAGGAACAAATCTTTACTTCCCGGCGATCCGAAAGTTGATTTGCCGTTTGATCAAGCATGAAATCTGCTAGGAAACGGGGAGGTTTAACGGGTGCAGATATCCAAGAGCGGTGGATTCCGGAACACAAATGGATTTCACCACAAAAAATGCTATTAATAATTTGTGAATAATGGTCTTCTTTTCACATTGATACCGCTTTCACATTAAATTTATAATCAAAAGTCTGTAAATTAAAGAAAATTTAGTAATCTGCCATTAATAGAAAAAAAGCCTATCTTGATTATATTAAATAATAATTATATTGTTATTGCTTCTTGAATAATGATATACAACTCCATATTAAATAATGAACGTAAATAAAATTGAAAATAGCTTTATTTGATCCACTTATTATTAAGAAAATATTAAAAAATTCTACATGCTTCGTAGGATACCTCCATCTCCAGGTATAAAAATATATTAAAAACTAACAAAGAAAGACTAATATAAAAACGCATTTAACAAAGCTATTTTCAATTTTCTAAGTATATTACTATAGAATTCCACAGTGTTAATGCCTTAGCGTTCAATTAGTTGAATGCGAATAAAAATATCTATTTTCTATAGTTTTCTATGAGGTCTTATTCTATTTTATGTGATTGACATGTTTTGCCTCGCTAAGGCAATATCAAAATTGATGAATTCGAACATTTCTGTTAATGCATTTATCATTCCCATTAAATATGTTTAAACATTTAGAATACAGAAAATTTCATTTATATTAGTGATGAATAAGTAGTAATTATATTATACAAAAAAATATTAGCTTTCTGCGGCTAATGTCTGTTTCTTTAAAAAGCTACACTGTTATTTATAATTCTGTACTCGTTAGTACCCCACAGATCAATGGAAGGATAGTGCGTGCAAGACAAAGGAACCATAAACGGCTCTGATTGCAATAGTGCAACGGTGGATTGAAAAGTGAAAGTGCTTCAATAAATAAAACGTCGTTTGTGTGGTAGAAAGCCGCCCCTTGGGATCTAGTCGGAGGGCTTATCGGCCTTGTAAGGGGGCATAAACCATTCATCCTGTCAGAGTTCCCGCTCTTTTTCATCTCTCGGTCTTTCCCACCCTCACCCCCGCGCGGAAAATTTGCGGATAACGGCACCTCCATACATTCGGTTCGACACAAAGCGTGTTAGCCGCGCCCAATGGCGCGTCCTTAATGCGCTGGCGGAGGCCAGATTCTCCTCCGGATCTTCTTTCAATTTCTTTGCATGGACGGCGAATTTTCTACTTGGTAAAAGCGCGAACGACCTGCCGGCTGTATTATTTGCCTGTGGTTTGTATACGTTTGCCTGCCCGCGGTTATTCAAACGCTCGAGTTACTTTGTATTTATGTGTTCACGTTGAAAATACATGCTCTTCTTTTCTCAAGAGGAAACACATTTCAAGTTCAGGCGGTATCCGCCATTCACAAACAATCAGATATTGTATTTACCGTCCATAAACAATCGGATACAATACCATTTATTTTTCCGTAAACATCTCTATGTCATCGGAACGGAAACAAAATATTGATATTATTGCAAATGGAATTTTTAGAAAAATAATCACCACTATGGCAAATACATGCCGAAGTTATATGAGTATTTTCACAACTTGTGTGATAAAGAGGTCTGTCTTTGATTTATTTTTATATGCTTTGTAGTGTTTACTGTAGGTTGAGTAATTAACGACATTCCACCATTTTCTTCAATACATAATTTCATAAATTTTGTGATAATACGTATTTTTCTTCTTCCTCAGCCTTCCTATTCACTGATGGATGCTTCAAACGATTCTCATCCATCTTCTTCCCCAACTGTAATAAGGTCGTCAGCCCATCTTTTTTGGGATCGACCGATGCTCCTTTTTTTCTTTCCACGGTCTCCACATCAAGTCTATGGGGCTCATTTACTGTTTCCTGTTTTGCCACATGTCCTGCCCATTTCTTCTTTGCTTTGGCAACACAGTCCGTTATAACAATAAGCTTTGTCCGGCGTCGTATTTTGGTATTGGATGTTTTGTCCCTCAGACTTATGCCAAGCATTGCCAATACCATAGAGTATGGTATTGGCTGTGAATACCACAGTTACCAGTCTGGATGCATGCTTCATTGACTCTTCTTTTGAGATTCATTCATGCTGTCTTATAAATTGTTTTGACCCCCAATTACTTTAATCGCCAAAGGTTTGTCGAACTCAAGTTTGTAATTAATATTGTGAAGATTTTTTTACTTTTCTACGTTAGTAGCATTCCTTACTACTAACGGTCATGTCCAGCCCGTAAACTATCCACGATAGCTCACCGTGCGCTCCTGTCATCGGCTAGTCTCTAGACTGCAACTATTGAGAGGTCGGTTAGTGCCCTGATTTGATAAGACCAGCGCCAGGTAGCTTTGATCCATTTCTGATCTCTCCGAGCTTCTTCTTCTATCTCTTTTAATAGATCTGTGGATCTGTTTTTATGGCGTCGAGGTCTCCTGGGACACAGAACTCCAACTGTCTCGCCATCTCTTCGCAGGTCTTCCGGGTTGGCGAGTTCCCATTGGCACATTGTTTGCGGCTGCTTGGGGGAATCTATCGTTGCTCATTCGTTCTACGTGGTCGCGCCAAAAGCGTCTTCTTTTCCTGCTCCATCTGACAATATCTTCTGTATCGCAGGTCTCACGTATTACTGTGTTTCTGATTCTGTCCCTCAGAGTTTTGCCCAGAATGGCGCGGAGTGTTTTCATTTCGGCGGTTCGTAATAGTGATTTGGTTTTATTTGTGTCAGCCCTCGATTCTATACCATAAGTCATTATGGGTCTGACACATGTTAGAGCTATGTAATCAAAATATATTAATACTCTGATAACATACCGAGAGTCTTGCTTTAAAAACGCAGGTGGTTCATTCACTTTTTTAAATGTTCCATAAGAAATTAACACGAATGAAATTGTCTCTTTTCTAGAATTTCTATTATATTTTATGAAACTGTTACGTTTAGCTTGTCTGCGACATTATCAAATGACTCATAAACACTTGACATTATAAATAATTGAACTTAAACTGAAATAAAACAGACGTTCTTATTCGTATTAAGGAGTTTTACACCATTTCTCAAGAAACAGTCAATATGATCGTAAGCAATTATTTTTATTAACAGAATTTCTTTCTTGTTACGAGAAGCGTTTTTGTTTTTGTTTTGTATCTGTTAATCTGCAATTTAATAACTAAAAGCAGTTTTACACTCGTAAAATTATAATTAACGAGTTTTATTACCTTATAACTTCGGTTAAAATGCCACTTGATTTATATGCATGGAATCAAACTAAAGCTTTTATTACAAACTCCCAGTGCGCATGAACGACTGGCAAAGAAGGCGCTACACAAAGTGAAGAGCGCGGTGCTTGAAGTTTCAACTCGGAGGGCCGGAACATTTGTTCGATAAATAAACACCATCTGTTATCCAGATTGAAAGACACGACCAGTATTATTATGACCCTCCTATGAGAAAGTCGTTAAACGTAGCAATGGCTACTGTTAAAATGGCAATAAATACACATGATTAAGTTTTGATGCGAGAGTGTTTATGAGATGCATTGGTGCATACCGCGTTATCACTATTTGGTTTTGAAATAATTTAGTCGAATAAATGCATAAACAAACGTGGCATTCATTTATGAATTAGCTAAACTTTCATTTGTCCCACTCACTTTGTGATTAGATATTTTAAACTTTTAGTAAGTTAGTTGTTACTATATGTTGCCCTGATGAAGCTTGAGTCAAAGCGAAACTAGTTAGCCTCAATTATAATACCTAACCGTACCGTGGTTAAATACAAAGTGTTTTATTATTTTACATTTATAAACTATTATAATAAGTTATTTTTTTAAACTGTTAAATTAAATAACTTTGTTTTTTGTACCACAATTGTATTTTATTTTACGCGACAGCTGTTTCATTAACATATGTTGACATCATCAGGTGTAACAATAATATATCAAATGTCAAATTTTTTTTCGAATCTTTCGAACTTTTCGAAAAGAAAATACAATTGTGATACAAAAAACACAATTATTTAATTTAACAGTTTAAAATGTTAAGGTATTATAGTGTTCCGGCCAAAACAATGGACTATTTAGTAACTTTTTTTTATATATTCCCCTAATTTTTGTGTTGTGGATTCACATTTAAATAAACAGAAAAACGCTTTAGATTTTTACAACACTTTATTTTTGTTATTTGCAGACTTGTTAAAATTTGTGCATGAAGGACCGGAACGTGTTTGCAAATAAGTCTTGTGAAAATGTAATGTGCTTTTTTTATGTATTCAAAAATAATAAGTTAATCGACTTATAGGAGGATTTAACTTGGAATGAAATAAAAAAGTAATCAGGTTTTCAAAAGGAAATAGTAAAATAAAACAATAAAAACATTTAACAAGCTAAATCAACAGATGTTTAGCAACATTTAAAATACATTATTTGATTTCAATGTGAAAATCGCTTATAACGTGTAATTTTAATAGAAATGAGGTAGGTGAAGCTATTTTCAATATTATTAATTTTAAGTATAAAATCGTCAAGAAACAAAACATTTCACACGTACTTGAAATTTCTGTACTTTAAATTTCTTATACTACAAATAAATATTTTACACATGGTGTGGTAGCTATGAGTGAGACGAAAATAGGTTTCCTTTGAATCTAAAATAGATTTAAGAATGGTTTTATTGACGAAAAGGAATCTTACGCCGTACTGCAGGTGACGTGCCGTCTCCAGCGGATAATACGTGATGTTTCCTAGAGACATACAGATCCAGTCGGGCCGCACTCGAAAATATTGTATAATAATAATAACGCCGCAAGATGGCACAATAAAACGTTCCTTTCGCCCGACAAACGATTATATCCGTTCCACTTAACCGGCCGCCCGCCTACCCGACCATTTATCAAGCCATAACTTTGCGACGTGTCATTAGCAGACTGACTTTAAAATTTTCATAGAGAATCCGTGATATATAGGGCATATTCAAAATTGTCCGGGATTTCTGCGATGGGGTGGCCGGGCGCTCTCCCCGCGCCCCTTCGAGTGTCATTAAAGCCACTGGCTCGGTACCGTGTGCCTTTAATACCCCAACAGGACCCGGCGCCGCGGCCGGCATACTAAGTGCTGGAAATTAATTGGCTCATCCGCGCAAACTGTCAAATCGCGCTTATTGGACTGTCACACACTGGGAAAGTGTTTTAATTTTTATATGGTCCATTCCCTCGCGCTGTGCCCCTGTTACCACTATTATTTTGTACGTTAATAAACCTTACGCGATGGAACATCTCTTTAATAATTTCGCTATTATGGATATATTTGCAGTAATTGATAAAATGAACTCATTTAATGCACATCTTATTCTTCTTCTTTTTAAAGTGTCGTATGTCGTCCAGGTTCGTTAACTTCTTCTTCTTCACTTTTGATAGATTCAGTAGTCTGTTATTTCAGGCGGGTCCTCTTGAGACGCTGAACTCCAGCTTTCTCTCCACCGTTTCGGGGGTCTTTCTGGTCGGCGTTGTCCGTTTGGCGTTCCATGGAGAGCTATGTATGGTATCCTATTTGAGCTCATTCTTTCTTCATGTTGATGCCAGTATCGCCGTCTTTGACGTCCCCATCTGACCACATCTTCGACCTCGCAGATTTCTCGGATTGCTGTATTCCTAACTAAATTAAAATAAAATCAAATTACATATTTAATGTATGAAAGGATATTTTAACAAAAGTAAAATCAAAGTTAGTGAATACCCGACACGGCACTATCCATTGTGCATATTATCATTCGAATCACTAGTAACATTTTCTATTGTGGTAATAAGAATAAATTTAATATTATTTGTCTAAAGGATGAATATAGAGGTCGTCTTGGGGGCAAAAGGTTGCGATTTTAAATACTAACGAATCAATTTAAAACCGAAGACATGACTTTATCTTGGTTACTTCAGACATCAAACTTGCATGACCTCAAGCGGTTATTCTGGTAATGTGTGTTACCTGGCTTACTCGTAACATGGAACATGAAATTTGAGACATTGACTGGCAGAATATCACCAAAAGATCTATTATATTCTTGTATTATTACATTTTCCCTGTCGCCACATAAGTACTGAACGTAAAATGTACATTTAGTACCGTACATTCGAAAGTTTCTAAGCATTAAACTGAAATATAGTTTGTTCCAATAAACTTTGTAAAGTTATTGTTATTATATAAAAAATTATGAACATGATAATATAGTGAAAATGAAATCTTTTTGAATAAAACTGTTAAAATTTTCTGTTAAACAAACTAACTAACTAACCATCACGCCGTCTCTCCGAAGGGGTAGGCAGAAAGAATGGACTGCCACATTGTTCTTTCCTGACATATTTCTCTCGCTTCCTCAACATTCATACACCGTGTCATGCACGCGCGTCGATTTCTCTGACTCCTCACATGGCCGACATTCAATATTTTATTTATTTGATCGTGCTACATTTTCCTCGGTCTTTCTCTATTTCTGGTTCCATTTACATCGTTAACATATAATGTGTATACCATTCTTTCTTCATTCTTTTTTGTCCAAACCATTATTGTCCAAACCATCTTAATGATCCTTTCATTATTTTGTTCATAACACCATCATTCGCACCGCATTCACTTATTATATACTCTATCATACACAGAGTATCCACACATTCGTCTAAGAGATCTCATTTCTACTGCATTTATTCTACTTTCATCTATCTTTTGCCAGTTCCATGCTTCGCTTCCATACATACATAAGGGTCGGTAGAAGAACACCATTGTGCACGACCATTCTAGCTTTTTTGGATAAGTTTTTAAATTTAAATTTTCTGTTAAAATATTAAATTAATAAAAGTTGAATAAACAGTGTAAATAATTCCATTCCAAGTTATAATGAAATTCTACAATGGCAATGCATTAACCTTCAATTTAAAAATAATGACTTCAATCACTCTGTGGTTAGACATTTTAAACTTATAAAAATTAAACACTTTGTATTTAACTATGGTATGGTTATTATTATTGATGCCAAATTGTGTAGCTTGGACCCAAGCTTCGACAGGGGGGTATTATAACTAAACAAAAACAGAAAATTAATATGTACATATAAATACAAAGTGTTTTATTCTTTTAAATCTAATAAAATGTTAAAAAAATGTTTATTTATATGTTTAGTTTTATGTGAAAAACTTTTTCTTTATGAATCAAAACATTATTTATTTTAAGAATCAATTGTATCTCAATAGAGACGAAGATGTAAATTGGAAACAGAATATGGTTGATCAAGGTTTTTACAGGATTTATGACCTGTCATTGGTTGGGTTAAGCGCACGCTTTATGTAATACAACATTCCCCATTTCACATTATTTTTCTTATGACCACCATGTCTGACAAATTTTTGGAAATTGTATATATGTTCATCTCCAACACCACCCTTTACATGGTAGTATATTCAATCTACACACTAACGCCATCTATGAAGATTGTATTTTAAGCATTAAGCAGAAGATCTTTTTAATTTATTTTACTTGTGTCTTAACGTATTTACATCTGTGAGTCATAAAGTATAAAGCATTTTTTTGTCACATATTATATAATATTATCATCGATAGAGAATCCAGTGTAATATGTTATATTATGGATATAGTATAGTATATCAAAAATACAGCTTACAGTAATGTAAAAAGTAGTCGAAAACAATGGAACTCGACGCACTCAAAACTTTATTGAAAAATTGATATAACCATCAATATTTTTTTAAGCCCTCTCTAGTTTCAAAATGACGAGTTTTTTTCTGTGAGGTTTTAAAATAAATAAAAAATGTAACTCTAAATATGAAACGAAAATTATAATATGATATTTCGGTAAATACCGATCCGAATAATCTTGTTTTAATGGCGTTCTTGTACCGACTCTTATGTATAGAAGCAAAGCATAAAGCTTGCGAAAGAAGGATGAAATTAGAATATACGCAGTAGAAATGACGAATTTGTGAAAATCTGTGTATGGTAGAGTGTCAAATGAAACTATAATTGTGAATGCGGTGCAAATGATAGTGTTATGAAGAAAATAATGAAAGGATCATGGAAATAATGAATGAAGAAAAAAATACAAAAAAGTGAATGTTAACAATGTAAATGGAACTAGAAAAAAATTAGATTGACGAAAACGTGGCACAAACAAATACCTCAAATATTGAATGTCGTCGGAGAAATCGTGCGTGCATGACACGATGTATGAATGTTGAGGAATCGAGAGAAATATTTCAAGAAAGAAAAGTGTGGCAGTCCATCCTTTCTGCCTACCCATTCGGGAAATGGGATGATGGCTAGTTAGTTAGTATTTTTTTAAATATAGTTCAAAAATGAAAATGAAAGTTTATTTACACACTCGCACAACTTTTTAAAACAATTGAATATTTTGCGATGGCTGGTAATGTCTTTGTGCGCGTTTGGTAGCAGTAGCTTCAAGTCTGCATTCTCGAATAAAGTCGCGATTTTCACATGGTGCATGGATCGCGGGGTACTTAGTGTGAGAGAATTGCTCATATTCTTTGACACTTTGCCAGCGGAGGGTACAATAGCATATTTTTGAATGGCTGCACTTGCACAATATAGCGGAACTGTCATCATTAGGGACATTATGAATAGGCGCGGCGAAGAAAGACGACTGCTGAGAGGGAGCTTTGCAAAGGAAATGAAGAAAACGACGCCAATACTTAACTATTCTTCCACTGCTGAACATTTCTAGCTATGAATGGATATAAAAACAAGTAATATAAAAAAAGATATTCAATATTTCGAATAGATCCAAAGGTCTTCATAGTCCGACATTAACACTTTATAACATCGTTCATAAACATTTTTTTGAAGATCATCTTTCTTTTTGGTCTAAATATAAAATAAAATATATTTTATAGTTATTCTATTAACTAATTCTTATTAATATATATTATAAAGTCCATTGTTTTGGTCGAAACACGTAACACCTCAATATAGGTTGACGAAACAGCTGTCGTGAATAATAAAAATAAAATTGTAACACGTAAAAACAAATAATAATTAAATAAAACGATGTTTTTTAACTACTTCCACTTTTGTCTTTATTTAGACAGCGACCGGTTTCGCCAGGCTCGCTGGCATCGCCAGTCTGTCGATGCCAGCGAGCCTGGCGAAACCGGTCGCTGTCTAAATAAAGACAAAAGTGGAAGTAGTTAAAAAACATCGTTTTATTTAATTATTATTTAAAATGAACTTCCATCAAGAGATTTCAGTAAAATCATTTGATTAACGTAAAAACAAAGTTATATAATTTATATGTATGTATAACAGTTTATTATATATTATATGTGGATACTCTGTGTGGATACTCTGTGTATGATAGAGTGTCGAATGAAAACATAAGAAGTGAATGTGGTACGAATGATGGTGTTATGAACAAAAAAATGAAAGGATCATTAAGATGGTTTGGACATATGGAAAGAATGAATGAAAAAAGAATGATAAAATTTTTATGTTAATGATCTCAATGGAACCAGAAATAGAGGAAGACCGAGGAAAACGTAGCACGATCAAATAAATCAAATATTGAATGTCGGCCATGTGAAGAGTCAGGGAAATCGACGCGCGTGCATGACACGATGTATGAATGTTGAAGAAGCGAGAGAAATATGTTTTTTACATGTATTATAATACATTTTCATACCAAAATTCATAAATTAAATGAAAATATTCCTTATAATGGTAGTATTAATCATTTCAATGGCGCCGTAGAAAATGCCCCATGGTACTAACTAGTTATAAAATATACGTTAATTCATTATTATGAAGTGTCCAGGCTTCAACCCAAGCCCCCTAGATCAGGGAGCAAGCGTTCTATTCTCTAGACGACCACTCGACCGCACAGTGATGATGTAATGTTACCTATAATAAAAAATACTTACAGAACTGTGTCTGTAATTTTTTTTTAATAAAGCGAACTGCCTTCTTAATAAAGACAGTAGACGTGTCTTTGAAGATCTAAGAATCATAACGAAACACATTAATTACATGTTTTATTTTTACGGTAATTTAAATCACAGCGCAATAACACAAACTAAGCCGAGGCTGTTAAAATATTAATTAAACGTCCCAAAATTAAGGTAACCTTTCCAGTTTGGTGAAGTGCTATTACTTAAGCACATAAAGATTTAGAGTCCTCCACGCTCATACGTGAGAGGTAAAAAGCATTCCCCTCCAAGCAAAGAGAACCACTCACTGCGACACATTTACTCGAGTGCCTTCGCTTATGAAGCGCTGTCAACCAAACAACAGTCGCAGGAGCTCAAATTCAGAAAAATATAACTACTTCACTTTTCGAGAATTAAGAGTACGGGATGCAGTATGAAACATACTTGATCATGTTGTTAACACCAAAGCTTTGATTAATTGTAGTTTAGAATCACAATTATACGATAGCAATTGCATCTAAGAGTAAACTATCTTATTCTTATTTATTGTTGTAGACCTATGTGGTCTGTTCCCAGAGTGTTGCTCCTCCTGTGAGGCTGATTCTCAGCTGTCCTTCTCTTCAGGTCTTCCACGAGGACAAGTCCCATGAGGTTGATTATGTAATGCAATAGAGGGGAGTCTTTTGGTGTCCATTCTTTGAGCATGACCGTACCAGTACCTTTTTCGCTGTCTGCTCCATCTTATAATATCCTCGATCACACATATCTCTCTTATTCTGGTGTTCCTCACGCGATCTCTCAGTGCCTTGGCTGCTATCGTCCTCAGTGTATTCGTTTCGGAAGTCCTCAAAACCCTTAGAGATAGGATACTTAATGAAGAAATTCGCATATCCTGCAAAATCGAAGACATACTGAGATGGATTAGGCAGGAAAGACGATTCTGGAGGGACCACTTCGAGAGAATGGATCCAGCAAAAATTCATAATATCGTGATGCACCAGACTCCAGAGGGCCGTCGACCACCTGGACGACCACCAAAGAGATAGAGAAAAGGTTGGTCGTCTTCATCACAGAAAGAAAGTTGATATCCTGCATAAGTAGATTGCAAGTTCTATAATCAGAAGAAGAAAAAGAGGAAAAAGAATTATAGCCCATTGTTTTGGCCGAAACACTATGATACTTCAACATTTTGTAATGTTTTAACACCTGATGATGCCAATATCGGTTGGCGAAACAGCTGTCGCAACATTCTCAAAAAGTGAATAGTAAAAATTGTAATATTCTGTAATAACATTTATGAATTATGTATTTATTTTTAAGTCTTTTCCAAAAGCTTACTTTGATGATAACGATCATACTGAAAACAAAAATTCTTTTAGATTCATAGAATCACAATTTAATTTTTAGGGCTTTCAGAAAAAAAAAACGATTACGGTATACGGATACACAGCAAAAAACTGTTAACGTAATAACGCCATTGATTTAGCATCCCCAAGAGAAAATATCACAATATGCTGGGAGTAAAAATGTCTTATAATTACATCAAAAACAAATAAATCTAAAATTTTGCTTTTCTGCGAGACCTTTGAACTAAAGTTGAAATAAATATCACGAGAGATTTTTCCTTTCCTTTCGAAATTGGTGTATATGGAAAATAATTGTAATTGTGTGTGGATTATTGTATATAGAACACTATACTCGTACAACCATGTCCTGATATATATTATAGTTTGTATATTAAAATTATTTTTTTAAGTGGGCAAATTTTTTTTTTCATAATCATTAAATTCGTGGCCAAGTGGTAAGTGCATTGACTGTCACTCGGAAGGTCCCGGGTTCGATTCTCGGCGAAAGCAGTGTGATTGTCAAACTGTCTTTGTTCTAGTGCGGAATTCACGTGACAATAAAATGGCAATAGATTAGCTACCTATCACGTGTCACTAGAATTAAAATGATAGCTTTACCCTTTACACCGATTTGGTTTGCGCTGTTATGACGTAAAGAGGGATTCAATAAAATAATATTATATGTACAAAATATAATAACTGGAGCTAAACACATGTACGGAAACCCCGATGCGATTAGTTCGATAAAGGTAGTGCTCTTGTAATGGGTTGGTCACATGAATTATTAAGTAATAAGAATGAATGACGACAACCCTGTAAAACGTCTCACTATATCCTCACCACAAAGACGAAGAAGACCAAGAAAGACCAAAATACGACATATGGACGTCAGCGCTGACACATCTACTTTACATATTAGAAACTGGAATACAAAGGCAGCAGACAGACAAGAATGGAGGAGATTTTTGGATTCAGCCAAGGCTCAACCTGTGTTGTCATGCTTATGATATTTCATTTCACTTATTTATTTATACAACAACAACAAAAACAACAACAACAACAACAATAACAACAAGAACAAGAACAACAACAATAACAACAACATAAACAACAACAACAACAACAACAATAACAGCAACAGCAACAAACCATCACGCCATTTTCCCGTAGGGGTAGGCAGAGAAAATTCACCGCCACACTACTCTATCCTGGCATATCTCTCTAGATTCCTCCACATTCAAACAGTGAGTCATACTCGTACATGCACGTCGATTCTTCCGACTTTTGACATGACCAACCTTTAAAATTTGATTAATTTGGTCATGCTATGTTTTCCTCGGTCTGCCTCGACGCCGTACTCGTATACGCATACTTTCTTAACCATTCCTTCTCTATCCATGCGCTCCATATGTCCGATCCAACGCAGCGATCCTATCATAATTTGGTTCATACTACCTCTTTATTCCTTTCTTATATCATATTTATTCATTCTTATATAAATACTTTCTTATTTATTTATAAATATTTCAAACATTACAGATGCGTCCAAGTCATCTGCAACCTCAAAATTACATAATATATTATATATTTTCAAAATAACATTTAAAAATATTATTAAATAACAAAATACGAGACATAAATACTACGGCATCATAGATAACAATCACAACATTGATATTGCATCCCTGAGGCAACTCACACTATCACGAAATATGTCGACCTCCGAGGCGATGCGATTAAGCAATGAGATTGCTCTATCCACTGGCATAACCTTTGGCAGGTTGTTTTTGCAGCGCGGCAAATAAAACAAGCTGTGCTGTCTTTGACGATGATCAAGATAATAATTAACTGTTTACATTCAGATCAGTAATAAACTATAGTTTTGTTGAGGCACAATGCTGCAGTTAAAGTATTACGATTTGCATTCTAAAATAACTTTATTATATGCTCATACGAGTACATACATTCAAGTAAAGCTACGCCATCTAGCAGTTACGCCACTAAAACCATATTATGGATAGCAAGGAACAGCTAATATTTTGTAGATTATCTACAGTATTAATCGGGAGTACATTGTTCAAAGTTCTACTATTAAATGTAGATTAGCTAGGTTTACGAGTAAAGCTCGCGACAATGTAATACGTAAGTAGGCAATATAATATGTTATGTGTATCTACTCACTTATCTATAATTTCTCGTCATCACCACTTGGCTACGATCGTTTGCGAAATTTATTCATCTTATGTGTGAGAACTTGTGAGATTGTTGCCTGAAGTCATCAAGCGTTTTTATCTCATTTAACCCATTCATCGCCACATGTTTGTAAAACGGCGCGCCGGTACGCCACATATTTTCTCCCAAACTATCGAAAAATATTGATCCTTTTTGGTTTGTTAATATTTTAAAATATTCATAGATGTCGTTGTGAGAAAATCGGAATTAATTTTGAAATACCTTTTTTCGAATATTGCGAAGCGCGCACAGTGAGCGCACATGTGTGCTTACGGCGATCGTCGGGTTAAGAGCATCATGATAATAATGTATGTATTTTTTGGATAAAATAATATTTTTTATAGTATACTTAATTAAAATCCATTAATGTACTTGGAAACATTTAAGTACTTAGTAATAATTAAATAAAACTAGTTTTTTTTATAGCTACAGTAGACGCTCTCTTAATCGGCACCGCTTTAACCGTCCCACCGCTTTTCTGGGCTTACTTTAAAAAAAAAAAATATATAGTGATGTGTGGCTTTTTCCTGTACATATTTTTTACAGTTTGTGGATTACTAATTTTTAATATAATATGTTAGTTTCTAATACCGAATAAAAGTTTTTTTTCTTCCTTGCGAAAGTGTTTCTTTTAAATGTGTTTTTCACTACCTTCTCTTTAACCGGCTTTATCGTTATCCGGCCCTGGGTTAAGGCCGGTTAAGATATCGTCTACTGTACTTCCACATTTGTCTTTATTTCGACAGCGACCAGTTTCGCCAGGCTCGCTGGCATCAACAGACTGGATTATTTCAAATGAACTTCCATCAAGAGATTTCAGTTAAATCATTCGATTTAAGTACTATTTATAAATCAAATAACAAAATAACTAACCATCACGCTGTTTCTCCGAAGGAGTAGGCAGAAATAAAGGACCGCCACGCTGATCTTTCCAGACAAGGTTTTCTCGCTTCATTTTATACTCGTATTAACACATTAATGTCATGTATTTCGATTTCTCCAAATCCTCGCCTGGCATACATTTCATATTTAATTGATTTGATCGTGCCACGTTTCCCTCGATCTTCTTCTACCTATTGTTTATTTTCGTCGTTTTCAGATACTTTATTTACCATTCATTTTTTCTATGTATCCGAACCACCTTAATGACCCGTACCTTTGTTCATAACGCTTTCATTTGCACTGCATTCACTTCTTATATTTGGATTTGATTACTCACTCATTCTATTGTACAGCAATAACATTAATAATACAAATGAATACACGATAGGCTCTTAATAATTAAAATAATACAAATCGAAATAAATTTATAACATCGATAACGGGTTACGACAAAATTAATAATTATCAAGTTTAAAACAATCTATAATGGCAATGTTTCGAACATGACAAAATAAATATTTGTGTTATCAAAATTGATTAGGTTAGAGCTTGATTAATGGTATTTTTTTTCAAATAGCGCTTACAATTGTTGAAACAAAAGCGTAATTCAAATGTTCTGAATAATAATTAAATAAAACGATGTTTTTTAACTACTTCCACTTTTGTCTTTATTTAGACAGCGACCGGTTTCGCCAGGCTCACTGGCATCGACAGACTGGTCCAGTGGTATTTAAAATGAACTTCCATCAAGAGATTTCAGTAAAATCATTTGATCGACATTGAAATCGACTGGCGTGCATGACACGATGTGTGAATATGTTGAGGAAGCGAGAGAAGAATGTCAGGAAAGAACGGCGGTCCATTCTATCTGCAGCCCTTCGGAGAGATGGTATATTGGTTAGTCCGTTAGTTAGTTAAAAAAATGGACGGAAGTTTTTTTATATTCCCGCTTGTTTGGATCTCAACTGAGATGAAAGGAAATAAATTAACGTCTCACGTAAATATTAACCCGTTGCATGGAAAAGTTAAGACACCCCTGCACGGGAACGTTTAAGTTGTGTCATTAAGGCGACTTGTGTGTCATTGTTTTCACCCCGCCCCGCGCGCCGCCTCCGCCCACAGCAGGGTTAGTTCAACAGGTCCCGCAGTGTTCTGTACCCTACCCGCCTAATCCAGCTTGGGCGGGCATATGAGGGGCTGTAAACATTTCGGATTAGTGTCAGACTTGTAAATTATGAAGATAGCATCCCGGTTGTTTAGGAACTGGAATCAATATAAGGCGTGTACGGGCGCTTTAATGAGGCCATCATTTTTATGTGGCCCTTTGTCGCCTAAGGGTTGCTTTACTCGCAGGCTTTTTGTTACGAGGTTAAGGAAAATAGTTTATTAATTAAAGGGTGAGATTCCTCATATTTGAAATGGTGATTGTTTAAGTATATCATGTATTTATTTAATATTTATTTATATTCACTTTTAAAATTGAACAATTAATTGAGTTGTGGTGGATTTAATAAAATGATGAAATGTTTTTCTCCAACTATGTTTTTTCATCCACTCACATAGTTATCCCATACTTATTTTATCAATTAGAAAAAAAATCTCACGTGTTTTAATATTTTTTTCTTCATAAAGGAGTAATCATATTATTATTGCGCCTATAATATGTAAAAATAAATTTATATTAATTGAAAATGATATTTAGTATGGTTAAGTTGACACCACATAAGTTGATAAAGCCCAATATTAATCTATTTTCTAGAAGTTTTATTATATTTGTTATTATAATTTATATTAGTTGTTATCACGTGTTTTCCCTTTCTAGTGTATTATCAAATGTGATTTATCGTTTGATAACGGCTAAGCAATTTAAAACATAGTATTTCTATGAATATATAAAATCAAATAATAACATAATATAAAAAAATATACACAAAATGTAGGGTGAAAAAATGGATACGAGAAATTGTGCGCGAGGTTAATTAGTATGGTAGAACGGTGAGTCATGAACATGTCTTTTGTAACTCTGACGAAGCTCCGGCTGGAACTAAACTGGTTGGTTGTTGAAAATAATAAAGTGGTGTGAATACAAACTTATAAGTGTATCTTTATTATATTTAATAATGCCACACCACATATTAAGTGCTTCATACGAAAGTATAACAAAATAAAATTTCATTGATTTAATCAGTTTTTAGTTTTTTTTTAATAATTAACGTATTGACAAACATATAAAATTTGATCCATTAAAACAAATTATTGTCATTTGGATCGCGCTCAAAATATCGCTGGAAACATTTTTACATAGCTCTAAAATAAAATGCATGTACAAGGGAATGCTTTTGTGTGAATTTCAAAGGCGGCGAAGGAATATCGATGCCAAATAGTGCACTTTATTCAGGTACTTTCAATTGTCGCAGAAGTAGCGGGCCCGAGCGGGAGGGGTCGCGCGGGAGTGACTCCATCTGTGGCTAACAAGTAACAGCCCTCCTGGACCAAGTGTGGTACTGCCATGAATAATGTATCTAGTGGTGGGGCGGGCCCGAAAGGTTGACTTATAGGAAAACCGTGCTACGATATTCAAAGGGAAAATAATATCATTTGATTTTTTGCACCAATAAAAATGTTTTACATACTTTTGTGTGTGTTCTCTATTACCATCTGCTGTTTGATAAACTTTTAAGTTGTTTTTCAGGGTGAATCTGTCTTATGTAAATTCCATATTATGCTTCTTATTCTTTTCGAACTTAAGGGGTTAAAACTATAAAATACTATTGTAATTTTTCCCCCAAATTATTATTATTGATATTCGCCGTACATTTTTTATATTCGCCATCACTTTGTGTTGTGGATTCACATTAAAATATTTTTTTGCAAACATTGTATTTTTGCAATACTTTTTTGCACCTTTTGCAAACATGTGTCGGCCCACAGGCGCTGTCTTAAATGTTTTCTTCCAAATGTAGAAATTTAAGATAACATTTTCTACACTGAGGAAGGATGTCTATGACCCGAAACATATTTGTAAAATATGCTAAGAAGTTATTGTATGTTAAAATACAATGTTTTCAAAAAAATATTCAAATAGTTTACAATACACTGTATTTCTATTTTAATAACATACGTATATACATTTATGTTTCGCTCAAGTCACAGTTAATGGAATTATATACTTTTGGAACTTAAGTACATTCGTGTCTCGGTTCGTTTTCTTCGACCGACGTTTCAGTGTTCGTTGCAGACTGCACCTTCAAGAATTTATGAATAACAATATGATAGTATTTGCAACGATCTCCGAAATGTCACGTCGCACATAGGGGTATTTCTGCTTATTAGGCGGCCAAAATTATGTTCTTTGTATTTTTATTTCAAATCATTTATTTTTTTAAATAGAAGGTAGATTTAACCTTTGGTGAACATATTTTATAAAAAAAAAAATCATATGACTTAAGAGTAATTTATTGAGAGAACATACCTAATACATTTCGAAAACTTAAAAATCGGTGGACTCATTACGATGACGATTCCCATCTTTCTTCACCAGAGCTCCATTCAGTTGTTTTATGAAACTCCTCCCTAGATATCTCTTAAAACTCAATTAGAACTCTTTATTTAATTTGAAATAAGGTGGTTTTGGAATAGTAAGATTCATTGACCCTAAAAACATTGATTTTATGGCAATATGACTTTCAACATACTAAAGTATATATGATTATTAATATATTTAAATTTAACTTGTCAGTATATTTGTACGCTTACCTGTAATAACCGAATCAATCACAAAATTTTCCCAAGCGAACTCCAAAATAAAAATATTCACTTTTGAAATCACTTATTTTTCAAGAATTACTTAAAGAAATACGGGACACTTAGAACGACAATCTAATTCAAACAGACATACTCCAGCCCATGCTTTGTTTTGGATGACAGAAAGGTTTGCTAGTTGTTTGGTGTCTATTCAACATTCCCAAAAACTATTCTTTTCTCAACGGTTATAAATTCTACGAAATCGATTTATGACCGGCCGACCGACAGGAAATACCCCTTAGTGCGTCGGTCAAAGAGGTTTCTACGAGATACGATAATTTACAAAGTACATGTTTTAAAACATTCAATGACAAACAAGTTAAATGTTTTATACATTTTTCTTTTTTGCGGAGAGTCGTGTCTTGCACACCAATTCATATCCAGAAAAAACTTCACTATGCTAACAATTTCTTTACAGTTATATGTTTCTCATAGGTTTTGGAACCACCACATTCATTTCTGTTGAGATGACCCAAATTATTTCTTCAAGTTTTAGTTGCATATATGAACATTTTTTACTCTTCTTTACATGCGTCAAGTATACCACTTTTGTGACATTAATAATTATGAAAATTTCTGGAAAGAATTGCCATTTTAAGGGCTTATACATCACATTTATTTTTGTTGGATATTTAAAGCATTATTCAGAGTGTTCATATTTCTAAGCCCTCTAGATTATTTATGTAACTTTCAGTATTTAAGTCTTCACTCTTCTGGATAAGTTTTTTTACAGCTTCTTCTTTTTCTTAGCTGTTAGATAAATTATTTTGCAAATGTAATAAATGCATGTTTATCAGATATTTACACATTAAATAAGGAATATAAATGTTTTTTAGATTCGAATATTGCGTCTTTCAAAAAGTACTTTTATCATCCAAACATTAGAGTTACTTTTAGGTAGCGTAATAATGGGCATATCTGAATTGTGAATATTTAATGTAAAAATATCGGGTCATTAGCCGAAAACATTCCTCGAAAAATAATTTCTTCTCGCAGACGTTAGCGCAAACTGCCACCGAAAAGAGCACACAAAAGCGGAGCTAGATTTCCTCCGAAATCACGGAGCGCAATTATACATTAATGCCTTTGTCCCGATTGCGGGAAATAAAATTACTTTTGAATTGTGACGAAACCAAATTACAAGTGTTTTAAACGTTCTTTGCGACCGCGGGTCTGTAATTGATATGAGAGCCGCCATCCGCCGATTGCTCGCTTTGATCCCAACGGTCCGCCATTTTGCCCTCCAAACGTCAAAATTAATTCGATTACTTGCCGCTAGGGTCGGCGATAACCATCAACCCACAATGGACGCTTTTAATTTTGAATTTCTCTCCGTTGTTCCCGCCGAATCTTAGCGTTAATTTTAATGTAAGGAATTCGTGGGACCTATCCGTGAGCTAGTGTCGGGAGAATATAGGAAATTGAAACTAAGGCTACTACTAATTTGTATTTATTCGAATAATTGAAACCCACGCGCCTTCGGTTAAAACATTCCAAACATGAATGAAAATGACGCATAGCTCAACAAACACATCTACAATTTTGACAAAGCAACATTTGAAGTGTTTCTGAAATTTCAAACTACCATTAAATGATCTTTTTTTATATATTTCATAATATATTATTAATTTTTTTTAGTTCAGATATCTAAGATTGTAAACATTATAATATTATTATTACCAAATTCATAAGTTTCGTAGTAGCTCTAACCGATTCATAGTATGCACTTTTAGAGTTTAGGTTTCCAAACGATGTTATTTATTTGATTCATCATTCTCTGCCTAAGTTTAAAATTTAGATTGAATAATTTAAATAACTATGGATCCTATTCTTTAAATAACTATGGAACCTTTAAAAAATTATTCCATCAGACTGTATGGAAAGTCTTATCTCAATGTAAACTTATTAAAACACTTACACTACGGAAGGACGTCTACAGTTCGAAACATGTTTGTTTTTCAAAAATAATGAAATATTATAATATTTCAATTTAAATAAGGGATTATAAGAAAGTCTGCATTAGTAACAAAATAGGTAGTTGTAGACATTGTAGTGTTTCTAATAGAAAATAACGAGAACATCTAGGCATAATTTTTTTATTTTCCAAGATGCTAATACTAGCATAAAAATATACCAATGTCTATTTGACGGGGAATTAAATTTATCGATATCGACTGGCGACCTTTTTCGTCCCACACAATAATTTTACATCGCTAACACGGCGAACATACAAATTGGTACTATTTCCTTGTTACTAGGGTGAAATGGGCTCTGATAGTAATATCCTTTCGTGGGGCAGCGTTGGAAGCTTATACGATTGGAAATCTTTAGATAACTTTATAGACTTTGGACTTATGTAGCCGAGATATTAAAAAAATACTAGTGTATACAATTTTGGAATAATGCTTTCCCTACCAAGAGATTAATATAAAGCGGATCAAATGTTTCATTTAGAAAAAATAATATGGGCTTATGCTTAAAGTGACTTTTTAAAATATTAGCATATATAATTTTTTTTAGTTTGTTCGAACATAAAACTAGTAAAAGTTAATATTTATTTGAGTTCGTTTAAATACAATATGTATTAAAAAATTACAAAGCCTAAACACATACGTTAATTTTTACGACATCTAACTAGCTGACCATTAAACATTTTTTTTTAAAACTTTTTCGTAATAAAAAAACATCCATTCATATGTACCTTCAAAACCATTATTTCTTCATCTATGCGTTCCTTATATCCAAACCAACGCATTGATACTTTCATAATATTGTTCAGAATATTTTCCTCCGCTATATCAGCATTGAAAAAATATCTTCTAAATTCGCCATCACTCTGTGATTTTTTTAACATTGTGTTTTCACAACACTTTTTTGCACTTTTCACAAACATGTTTCTGGACTCAGAAGACCTTTACGGAAATTGAAATTTTAAAATTTTCCCACTGAAGAAGGACTTATATATCTCGAAACGTGTTTGTGAAAATACAAAGTTTAAAAAAATCGAATCAATTTTTTTTAATGTTTCAGAGATTTTATTATTGATTTTAAAATTTCTACACTGATTAATAACTTCGGTGTACCGGAATATGTTTGTAAAAAGTGCATTTTTTTGTGAAATTACAATAAAAATACTGTCTTCTGAGTCGTATTCCTCATGATTGAGGGTCGTGTCCATCCGCTCCATGTGCTCCTGTCACCCGTCAGTCTCCAGGCTGCAGCTAATGAGAGTCCAGTCAGATCACTGATTTGATCGGAATAGCGGCTCGGTGGTCGTCCATGTGGTCGCCTTCTCTCCACTTTGCCCATGACGATGAGCTTTTCAAGGTAATCCTGATCTCTCCGGGCTATGTGTCTACAATATTTCAGCACTATCAGAGAGCACATTCGCGAGAGTCTTGACATGATACC
Organism: Lepidostoma basale; assembly: GCA_022606425.2. NCBI lineage: Eukaryota > Metazoa > Arthropoda > Insecta > Trichoptera > Lepidostomatidae > Lepidostoma > Lepidostoma basale. The sequence continues at coordinate 1,401,419 of JAHDVF020000694.1, read as the reverse complement.
CAGCTGGTCAATGATTGACTGGTTTGTTCTTCTTGCTTCCAGGGTATATGCAGCATTCGTTCGCCAAAACCACGTTTCGATTGTATAATGTTTTAATAAACATGTGGTAAAATTAAATTTTTTTTTTTTTTTCGAAATTTTTTGATATTTTCTTATTAACATAAATACTCACCTTTGCTTGTATCTAAAAAAGAAAATAAAATGGGTATTACGTTCTAAGAACGAACACGAGCCTTCCGGAAGGACAGAGCAACAAACAAAGAAAATTACCACTCCGTAGACGCCCCTCGACTAGTATAATATAAATATACGAATATAGGGGGAACTTTCCTCTGGTTTTACTACCCACAAAGTAAATGTAACCTTTGAATGGGTATGATTTTATTTTTCATGCTTTGAGAGGCTGATAACAAAAAGGAAAAAAACGTTATTACTTCGTGGAATTCACTGTCGAATTTTCGTGTTCATTTAGATAGCCAACATTATTATTCTTAGTAAATTATGCTTAACTTTAAAAAATTTTAACTACTTAAATTTTTTTTTAATGATTTTGGCTTTGGAATACTCATATAAACAAATGCAAACATTCTGCAGATTTCTGATACTCAATTTTTTTCTTGATACATAAAATCTAGTCTACGTATTTTTTTAAATATTATATAATAAAATATATTTTATTTAAAATGTAATTTGGAAATAAGATGCCTCAACATATATGTTATATTAAATTGATATAATATTTTTTTATCAAAATCAATACATAAAAGAATTCACCTTACGTGAAAAATTTTATGTGGATGAAAACCTCAGTTTTTCTAGAATCAAAAAAAATACTTAAGGAGTTATCTGAATATGAAATTATCAAATAATAATGCTCTAGCAAAGTGAAACAAGAGACTACCCTAAACTATATGAAAGCAGTTAGTTTTTTAAATTTTTTAGATAAACTTAAGGCGTTAGCACTGTGGAATTTCTAAATAACAATTTTTTTATGAATTAAAACACTGTTTTTTTAACCATTAAGTTGTATTTTTTGACATTATCGTTCTCCCGATGATAAAGTGTAACTTCGAAACACGATAAACACTTATTTATTCATAAAAAAAATAATTTGTTTTGTTGTTGATTCGCTTTTCTCTATTATTACAGTGCGACCCAAATCGATGTAAACGATATTGCTATCATATTGATTCTCGTTATATGTGATAGATAGGATATCTGTCGCCATTTAATTATCACGTGAATTCTACACTAGACCAAAGACAGTGTGACAATAACACTACTGGACCTTCGTTGTGATTGTCATAGCACTACCCACTCTACTACGAAGGTCATCGTAGACTATTAAACCATTGTTCAAATAACAATAAATTTCGTGAAATCATTGTATATTAAGGATAAAATAGGAACGTTGATTTTTATTTGAGAGCGGTGTTAAATTTTAAAATTTTCATACAATTTATCATTATGAAACATAACTATGTTTATTGAGAAAACGTTTTAATGCTAAATTATGAATATCATAAAGTACTGTGGCTGTTCAATATTAGTAGGTAAATCTAACATAGCTTATTATATAAATCTCGTAAACGCAAAAAAAAACAACATCTTTGAAGCCTGCTCAGCTATTTCGATATGGAAATGGTTGCACTTGCTAGGTAAAAAACTCAACTTAAGTAAATCTGATTCAGAAGGAACTGAATGAAGACTCGTCTTGCTCCCGTAATTATAAAAGCCATAAAATACAATTTGAAGGATAATTATTACTTTTTTTCTACAATTTGTTACATCACGTTGTCGTCGATACAATTGGGAACTATATGACATCTAATAGTGAATCAAATGTGATCTGTTCCACCAAGGTAGGGCGTTTGAAATGAGGTTTGTCACGGTACAAGTATGGACGACGACAAATCTATAAAATACACACACTCCATGTCACAAGGACGGAGAAGACAAATGCGATGGTTGGGCTATGTCAGTTCTAATACACATAGTATACTCGCACATACTAGAATTGAGGAGACTCCTGTATTCATCAAAGGCCCATAGGGGCTTAAGATGCTAATGTTATTAAGTTCTTCTTTTTCTAACAGTGTCGTATCAGGTCTCCCCGACGTTGACAATCACTATAGCGAATGCTCTTTTGCTATATTGATTTCCCGGAAAGTGTTTCCGGAATGGTTATCTGTTTTCTTTACTTTTCTGTAGGAGTTATCTTCCCTTTGTTGGTAAGTCTCAGTTTTGTGATCATACGCCCTCTCCTTGTCTGCTGTAAGCCTGATGGTAAGGTCAATGATCACATTCGACTCACGGGATCACGAGGACCAATCTAGGACACCATGGACAAGGAAGTCTTGTTGCTGCCATGCAATGTGGTATTTCACGTTCTATAGATACATTTCTTCCTTATAACTTCTCGTCATTCGAGTCTCGATAATATAAACACGACTCAAAACCAAAAAATCAAAATAAAACCATTTGGTTATAGCCGACTTTCAAGAATAAGGCATATAATATTTTTATATATATTACATAAATATGTTCTCAGAATTTTATATTCATGTAATTAGATTTTACGATATTTGGATGGAATTTTCTTTAGGCCTAGAATTATTTTATTTTCATATTAAACTTACTTACATGAACTTTGTTGCTAGAAACAATTTAATTTTTTCCAGGAAAATAACAGTAACAGGTAGTAGTTATCCACCCACAACATACAAAATGTATATTGTAATATTTAGACCCAGGTACAAGTTATAAAACTGAGCTATTATCCGGAACAAATATTTATCCAGCCAATCGATATTCCTCCAATCGAGATCATCAGCATAAATAAAGCTCAACATCGTATTATGTGGTTACACGTCTCAAATTTGTTGGAAATACGTACATAATTTTATTTATTTATTTTCCCGCTTGTTTGGCCTTTCATCCTAGCAGACTATTTACGAGGTAACAAAAGATGTTCTTTACAAGCGAGAGGAAACGAGAACTCTGTTATTCAAGTAACAGCTTTTTTTACGAAGTTTAAAAAAATCCTTTCTATTTTGAGGGAAATTTCATTCCCATCTCCCATTATCCCGTGGCGTCCCGATCTTTCCTTCTTTTCCTTTCTTCTTCCTCCCATCTTCTCCGTAGGCGGGACTAACCCAGTTTAAGGCAGACATTGTCTTTTCCCTGTTAGTACTACATTCTCACCCACACCGCCGAAGGGTCGCTCTTTCATACACCAAGATTTCCTATTACGAAACAGATTATATGCGTTTAAATTATTTACAAAAATGACACTGTTTCAAAACAGCACATTTTATTATTATTATGCCATGTAATAATGTACATTTGTTTTCCTATTTATTGTATCTTAAGCTGTTATGTAAAACTCCATAAAAAATATTATTTTTTTGTGGAAATGTCTTTATTCGTGCAAAGTGCTTAAGCATAAAACGAATAATAATATTAAAAAAACTATTTTTTGCAAATATCATGTACCAATAATAGAATTTTACTTAGCTTGGCAGCTTTCGGAAAAATGCATTTCATCTTTAAAAACCGGAAAATACCGATCAACCTGAAAAAAAGTTTATGAAGCGTGTGTTCTGCCAGGTGCTTTTTATGGTTTCGAAATTATTACATTGTCCAAACAATGTTTCAAGAAACTACGAGTGACCAACCATGGAAAGAGCCATGTAAGAAATAAACCTAAGAGACAGAGTCAGAAACGACACGGTGAGAGAAAAAACAAAGGCCGCTGACATCATCCGCCGGGTAGGGATTCTAAAGTGGCAATAGGCAGGTCACGTAGCCAAAAGATTGGACGAAAAATGGACAAGAAGACTGCTGACTTGGAGACCGTGGACGGCAAAAAGAAGTGCAGGGCGACCGCAACTACGGTGGAAGGATCACCTGAACAGACCTGGATGCGGTTTGCAAAAGACAGTGACGTGGAAGCAAATGGAGGAAGCCTTTGTCTAGGAGTGGACGGAAATAGGCTGAAGAAGAAGAAGGAGATATCATGAACCATCGGTGGCATCATTAGTTTGACGTTTGAACAACACTGAATTATTCACTTTGGACTTTTGCTTGAATTGGGATCAACAACTCAATTTTGATATTTTGATTCTTGGCACCTTTGTAACATCCAGACCTCAATTGTGATTATATTTTATGGGAGTGAAATGTTTCGCCTTGATAAGACATTATTAATTAAATATCACCTTACTAGAGAATCGTCATTATCAAATTTAATATTGATGAATCCGTGTTATGCCAGTTTTCTTTTATTATATTTCTTATTTGATAATGTCCTAGCATTGAAAATATTACTGTAAATTTTTATTTGTCATATTACCTATATTATATACGAGTATTACAAATCATCTGATTTGTCACAGTTTTATAACTGGTACCATGTCAATGTCACTCCCACGTTATATGAAAAAACTTCTAGAAACGGACATCATCGTCAATATTGAATGTTTGTTATTCTTTCGAAACATAAGTTTTTATATCGATTTGCATGTAATATTAATGTCTTATAATCTGTTGTTCTCGATTAGACATGTACATTTAACAAGGGACAGAACGACTATAGTACGTTAAAAGGCAATATATTTCTTAAAATAAAATTTTGATTCCTTTTCAACATTGTTTCATTGACATATGTCAATGATTTACATAATCATGTTCAAAAATATACTCTCTACTGGCCCCAGCAACAAATGCCTAATAATTTCTGGAAGAACCCGAACTAGATATTAGATAATGATGCTTCAGTTCGTGAATAAATGTTATTTTAAGGAGATAAAAAACTTTAAGATATTAGTATCATCATCATAATCATTATTATCAGCTCTTAGTCGTCCAGTGTTGAACATAGGCCTCGCTTCCCGACTTCCACAACTCTATCTCTCACAACTCTATGTCTTTGACCTCCTGCCACTCTATTGATGTCATCAGACCATCTGACTTGTGGTCTGCCAGGTTTTATATGGCCGATTCTCAGTCGCCACTCCAGGGTGCGTTCTAGCCTTATGGCCGGCCCAATGAGGCTATTTTGCACGCTACGTCTGTAACTTTGGTCCTTTTTTGATCTATTCTTTTTGATTTTTTTCTCGCAGACTGGTATTTAACATCCTTCTCTTCATTGCCCGGTGGGGTACTTGGAGTTTCTGTATTGTTCTTCTTGTGAACGTAACTGTTACCAGCCCGTATGCCAGTACTGGAAGGATGCACATTGTCAAATGTATTTTTCAAGGATTAATTTGATCTCAATAGAGACGAAGATGCAACTGGATACTGAATATGGTGATCGAGGTGTTTACAGGACTTATGACCTGTCATTGGTTGGGTTAAGCGCACGCTTTATGTAATAACAACTTTCCCCATTCCACCTTTCTTATGACCACCATGTCTGACAATTTTTTTTTGGGAGTTGTATTTATGTTAATATCCAACACCACAATTCACATGTCAGTTTCAATTTACAGACCAGCGCCATCTATGAAGATTAGATTTAAGCATTAAGCAGAAGATCTTTATAACGCAATGTGAAAGGCTACCGCCATAACGCACTGCTAGATAACGCCCGGAAATGTCACTCCAATTTATATGCTAACTTGGACTAGTTTTTGTTTTATACAACATTTTGAATGTATTTTTCTTCAGGTGGTTTGCGAATCTTATGGAATTAAGGATATAGGACGGTTAACCGAAAGCAGCCCAGACCCCGCCTACGTTCGATCTCCATCTCCATTATTCTTAACACATTAATATTTCTTACGATGGTTATTTAACATGAGTTTGTATTATATTTATCAGTATTTCATGGGATTAGGCATGGTTAACCTTTAAATTTCACGAATTAAAGTAGCTTAAGGGTCTCTTTTCAGCAGAGGAATATTATGCGGGAAGAGCACACATGGAGGTAATTGAATAACTTTCTGGGCGGAGGCGAGGGTGGGGTCGGAGAGATAATACACTGCCGTTCCGGGGAGGAAAGTGAAATGTACTCATCCCTGTATTTGAATGCGATTTTTTTAAATATAATATTATTGATATCTGAATAGGTACGAATTCCTAAACGCACATTTCTCTTAATAATTATAAAATCAACAATTTTTCCCTAAAAACAGTGGGGTGGATCCGTGGAAATGAAATTTCTCCTCATATTTCTGAAGTTATGTACTTAATTAATTCTTCTTCTTCTTCTTCTCCTTATTGACCTTTGGTCTGTTATTGAAATCAGGCTGGCCTCTCTTGGGAGGTTGATTCCCAGCTATCTCTCCATCTCTTCGGCGGTCTTCCGGGGGGACGGCAGCCAGCAGGAATCTAATGCGCCACAGCGTGTGGGATTCTGGTGGGGTCCATCCTCTGCACGTGCATATTCCAGTATCTTCTGCGTTGTCTGCCCCATCTCACGACATCCTCCACCTTGCGGATCTCGCGGATAGACGTGTTCCTCACCCTATCGCGAATAGTCTTTCCTGCTATCATCCTCGGCGTCCTCATCTCTGCCACCCGTACTTTAGCCTTCGTTCTTGTGGTATCCGCTCTAGTCTCAATGCTATATGTCAGTATAGGCCTTTAATTAATTCAAAGATTACAAATAAATTAATTCGAATGAAAATATCTGTTTTCTTGAAGTTTTATTATAGTTGCACTACACGCAATTATTATTTTTATTTCGTAGAATCGCTCTTTACATTATGACAGCATGAGCCAAATCGATGTAAAGGGAATAGCTATCATAGTGATTCTTGTGACATGTGATGGGTAGCTAATCTATCGCCATTCTATTGTCAAGTGAATTCTACACATGACCAAACACAGTGTGACAATCACACTGCTCTTGCCGGGAATCGAACTCGGAACCTTCGGGGCGGCAGTCAATGCACTTACCACGCAGCCACGAAGGTTGTCAAGTAGTCTGTGACCTTTATTTTCTTCTGCTTGTATTGATATAATAAACATGGCTTTTTACCACACATCAGTTGATTTGCGTTATTTTATTTTTATTTTTGTATACACCAGGTTCTATGATCTGTATACACTTAGTTTTCAGCAATTATATTGATTCTCGTGACATGTGATAGAGATCTATTCTCTCGCCATTTTATTGTCACGTGTTAGAAAGTTTCAATCCTGGGATTGGTTTGCAGCAATTTCTTCTATTCTTCTCATCCATTCTTCCCTGTCTTGTGCGGTTCTTTTGAAATCTGCATAAGATGAGCAGCGCACGTCTACCAACAGGTCCTCCAGGTACGCTCGGCGTGGGCGTCCCCTAGAGTTTGTCCCCTCGTTCATACCCTCCATTTTATCACGTGTATTCTACACCAAACCAAAGACAATGTGACAATCATACTGCCATCGCCGGGAATCGAACCCGGGACCTTCGGTAGAGCAGTCAGAGCACTTACCTTTCTGCCACGAAGGTCGCAATCGGTTGTCGTTATGTGTCTTTGTACATGAAATTACTAATTAACATCTCAAAACTAATACATGCTTAACATACGAACTGTACACGTGCTTATTTGTAAACATACATTAAATGTAAGCAATCAGGGGGATTGTAAGTGTCAAGTCAAAATGATGCTCTATAAAGCTCTGGAATGATTATCCTGTTAAAGCTAATGACAGGCATAAATATATTAACTAGTTCCATACTGAAAGCGTCCTTACGCGGGAATGGTTCTTTGCACGCTATAGAGGTTCAAAGCCACTTGTTATACACATAAATATATTTTGTGACAAGATACAATCAATGAGTCTATTAAACGAAAAAGATAGAAAATATAAAATACTTTAAACCATAAATTTATATTTCGAAGATTTAAATTCATTATCTGTGTAAACATCTAGTTATTAAATTTTCATATGAAGCACTAACTTTGTGGTTAGACATTTTAAATTTATAGATATTAACCCATACAGCTCCTATGTCCACACGTTGTGGCCATTGGGTTTTTCCCACCAACTCCAATGTCCACTACGTTTGGCCATTTTTTTCTCAGCTATTTTTTTATGAACTTCAAATAGGAATCTTGCTATTTTTTTTAATGTAAAAATCAAATAAATACTCCAGAAATACTGTCTTATTATCTGACCATTCCTTTGTCATCAGGAATGTGGGAAAAATTGGAAAAAAACTTGGAGCCCAAAGGGTTAAATAATAAAACACTGTGTATTTAACCAAGCTATGGTTATTTTAATTGATGCTTACTTGTTTTGCTTAGACCCAAGCTTCATCATGGCAGTATATTAACTGTTATTATTATATATACTAGATATTTTACTGCCCTGATGAAGTTTGGGTGCTTGCAAAACTAGTTGGCTTTTATTAAGTATTTTTTAAACAGATTTTTTCTTTATTAAAAAAACTTTTTCAGCAACATTCAGCACATTTCAATATTCCCAAACACAATGCACTCAAGCATAATTAACTCAGCACTTAACTTATAAATGAATTTTTAATAATTTAAAGTTTACGAGTTTTTATTTTAAAAAAAATGAACGTTCGTAGTAAATATCATTTTTTAATGAATGGTTCAAATTTAAAATCGATAAGTAATTGTGAGAATTATTTCTAGTACGTAGGGTAGAAAAACTGAGTAATCGGTGTTTCCTCGAATATTCGAGGAATATAATAATATCATATGGTAGGCAGAGAAATGCCGACTAGGCAGCTTTTGGTAGTTAAACATATTTGTATAAATCTTAAATCTGTTATCAAAATATTCACAAATTTCTAGTATTTTAATTTTAAAATATGAAAATATGTTATAAATTTTGATTACAGATTTAAAACAATATATGAATAGATACAAAAGATGGTAGCGATAATCTTTTCGTAAGTATTTCCAAGAAATTCTTTTGTATTTTTTAAAGTTTCTTCTCTCATTACTTAGTTAGAGTTAATAATGTATAAAGTCTTATCAGTACCCTATTCTGCCACATTAACTCGGGTACAAAACATTAACACGTTTGATTCTCGACACATTTATTAATGCTTCAGCAATCCGATACATATCAAAAATTAAAATATTATGAAACTTCGTAAAAACAGATGTTTAATCAATATTAAAAAGAAAATATGGATTTTTACATCGTTGTTCAAGAAACAATAAATAAGCTAGTGTTATTATAAAATATTATGAAAAGGGTGTGTATTAGTAGATGTTACATTTTATTAAAAGGAAACATTCAGTAAATTGCTTTTATTAAGATTCATATAACATTTTGGCGCACCCTTTTGCCTTTCTTGTGCATACATATCTAGGCCCTTTATTTTTCAAAGGATGGATAAGAAAGAAAATTTGAAGGAAATATATTTATAAACGTAATGGTCCAAGTCACATCTGCGTCACGCCTATAATAAAAACTATCCTTAGCGTAACAAGAGAGTAAATGTCCCATCTTGGGTCCTTTTACCCTTTACCCCTCCTTAAGACCCTTAGGTCTGCCCGGAGGGGTCGAGATATGATAATAGTATCTTGGTTCTGAATTAAAAGGTCTCCTACACAAATATAAAATGAGATTAGCATCATCGGCAAAGGAAATGTTATTTGATTACCTTCTTATTATTAAAGAAATACAACGATTATGAAACAGAAATACTCGTAAGTATAATAGTATCGCCTACCAAAATAAATATCATAGCAGAATAACAAAAATGATTATAAATACAAAGGCGTAAATTTATTATATAATAATAAACATTGATGAATTAATTTACTGTAAGATTTAAATATTATTTTAAAATATTGAATATCAAAGAATGTGGTTACGTTACCGTATAAAAATCTGAATCCGTTTTAAATTTAAGCTGAATTGCTTAACCCCAGTAAAAACAAGGATATCAGGAAAAAAATGTAAAAAATATAATATCAGGATAGAGTAAAACGAAATTTTTAATACGAAAGAAAACGTCTGTTTTCTATAAGTTTGATTATATTTAATGTGAATGACACGGTTTGCCTGTCTAAGACATTATCAAATGTATATGTGACTTAAAATTATTTTTATCAAAAATAAATTTGATAATGTCATGGACAGGCTAAACATGTCATTCACATAAAATATAATAAAACTTATAGAAAACAGGTGTTTTCATTCGTATTAATTGTTTAAGATGCAGTTATACATCATTGTCCAAGAAACAATACATGAAACGAAATTTATTATAATATTTAAAAGCTGTGCTTTGACGAAGATAATGGGATTGTTTTTTATTATTACCGAAAACACCATTTAATTTGAACGCATGGCGAAACTTGTCACTTTCAATAAATATAATCTATTCTCTATAAAATAGTCGTATTTAAGTCCAACAAATAATAATATTATTATAGAGGGAAATAAGATAGAAAGTGTGAAAGAGTATGTGTATCTCGGTAATAAAATCAGACTCGGAAAAGAGAATCAAACTGCAGAGCTACCTCGAAGAGTTGGACTGGGTTGGGCTGCCTTTGGTAAACTGAGACATGTCTTTGAAAATGATGAAATACCGGTTTGTCTCAAAACTGTGTGTATACTGCCCATGATGACATACGGACTAGAGACGACAACTCTTACAGCAAAAAGTGTCCACAGGTTCAAGTGTACACAGAGGTCCATGCAAAGACAGATACTTGGTGTGAGCTTGCGTGACCGCATAAGAAATGAAGAAATCAGACGCCGCACCAGGGTTGCTGACATCATAGACCGAGTGGCAAAATTGAAATGGCAATGGGCTGGACACTTGGCTAGACAGGGTGGCAACAGATGGCCACCCAGGATACTCAGTTGGAGACCATGGGAAAATAGGCAAAGTGTCGGAAGGCCACCGATGAGATGTACCGATGATATTAATAATAATAATATGCTAACTTTTAAAGCGCCGTTTTTGTGATGTAATCACCTCAAGGGCGCATTAAGACGTGTTTTAAATCTAAAAATCTAAATGTAAGCGCTTAAAAAACGATTGGTTTAAAAGTATAGTAGAACAAAGTATAAATGTTTAAATTGGGTATGAAATATGAAAAAGATGGGTTTTCAATTTAGTTCTGAAATCTGTCGGATCATTTATGCATCTAAGGTGTGAAGGGAGATTGTTCCAAGCTGATGGACCGGCTACCGCGAACGCTCGATCCCCGAAATTCGTACTGGGGCAACGCTTCGGCTCAACTAATCTTCCTATTGCTGAGGAGTTCGCCGAGCAAAGTGTGGATTTCCGTGAATTTAGGCTGTCCGCTATACAGAGTTCAGATATATAACTTGGTGCCATTCCATGTAGCGCTTTGAAGACTGTCCAAAAGGGTTGGAAAATCTTGGATACAAAGGGGGCAGGATAGAGACGAGTGAAAGAAATTGGAAGAGGCCTATATTTAGCAGTGGAGGGAAGAAGGCTAGCAAAGAAGAAGAAGAAGATTCATTAATATTTTTACTTTGTAGACTTTTCTATTTTATAAACGAATATTTTAGCTTGGATGAGTTGTTTTATATACAAATGTATCTTTATTTATATCACAATTAATAGCGCCAAAATTACTTCGTTGTTAACCTTCAAAAAACAATATTTTATTCAAACCTATTTACCATTTGAAGAACACACAAATTAATATTTATAATTTTATTTATTTATGAAATGTACAAAAAAATACCGCTTGGATATTTTTAATCTTGTGTGGGTTTATCTAATACTTAAAGATACCCTTACAGCACGAACGACGTTTTAGGTTAGTCCAATTATACAGATAACATATTTTATTATATATGTTACATTTATTGTTCTCTGACACATATCATATACACATATCACATATCATATACACATATCACATATCAATCATATCAAAATATCCCGCATACATTGAAAAAAATAAAATGATCATATGAATTAACTTTTAAGTGCGGCTACACACAAATTTTTTAATTGTTTTTTTTTTAAATATGTATTTTATAATCGCAAGTGTTCATGCACAAAGAACATTTAAATTATAAATAATCCATATTCATTTCAATTAAATTTTAGCTGAACATCTTATCAACTGAATTGAAAACCTGTATAAACAGAATCATGAAACTGGCAAAAAGTAATGAAAGTATAATAAAATAAATTCATTAGAAATAAGATCTCTCTTAGACAAATGTGTGATAAATCTGTAAATGATATATTGTTGAATACAAATTATATGAAGTGAATACAGTGTGAATAAAAGAGTTGCGAATAAAATAATTTGATAAACTAAGGAAGTTTGAAGAATAAACGGGACAAGAAGTAGAGGAACACCGAGGAAAACGTGGCACCATTAAATCTATAAAATATTTGTTGACCAATTGATTAGTCGGGGAAACCAACGTGTGTGCATTACACGTTGTAAGAATGTTCAGGAATCAAGTAGAAGTATGTCGGTAAATAATAGTGTGGCGGTCGATTGGCGGACGAAACGGCGTGGTGGTTAGTAAGATAGATTAATACAAATATATTTAACAAAAAACATTTTGAGTAAGTAGTGTTATTTTTGTCCCAAGACAGCGATCTTATCAAGATAGTCCCATCCTTTTTACAAGAGACCTCAATTTCGGTGAAACCATTTCTTTACCCCGTTCTCGGTGTTTGTCTCTTTGTCTGACCCCGTCATCCCTTAGTAACACTTTTGTGAAACATTGTTTACCGGTTTGTCTCCTCGCCGAGGTTCCTAACCACTACAGATTGCACAACTTCGGAATCCTTTTCGTATTTGCACGTCTTGGGTGCCAGCAGATAGTGATTTTACCAGAATATATCCCAAAGAAATAATGATGTCTTATTTAAAATCAATTGTACATTGGTAGATATATAAAACCAAACTAATTAAGATACCATTTTCGGGTCCAGAAGAAGGTAGCGAGCGAAACCAGTTGAAGTAAATTTGATGATCGTATATTTTGTAAAGAAAATTATGAACAATCTCTGCAAAGATTATTTTATTCAATTAACAACATTAATATATTGAATGTCTATGAATAATGAATGCGACGTGAAATTTTCCATTTTTGTTGTTGTTTTATTGTCACGATATTTTTAATGACACTTAAACAAATTACAAAAAAGAACTGCTAGTATGTGGTAATTACATTTCTAATTAAAAATATACATTTTTGATATTATAAAATTGTCTGTAAAATAGAGTACACAAACAATTTTTTGTTACTCTTGTGAGATTAACTCCGGAATTTAAGGTTAACGAACCTTTTTTTGTCTTTTACTTATCATTTATGTTATTTTTATCTATATGAAACTCCGACACAGCTAAAAGGATATCTATTTTATTATTTCATGATATAACCGTCTTCGTGAGAGAGTAGCAATAGCTATGACAGCCACATCAAAGATCCCGAGCTCGATTCCCGACTCTGACTGTGTGAAAAAAAAAACATAATTCTCAAATTGTCATTGGTCTGGTAAAAGAAGTCTGTATTCAGGTCACAATAAAAATGGTGATAGACTGGAAAACTGTTACGTGTAATGAGTTAAAAAATGTATAAATTTATTGGGTTCAAATAACCTGTTGTATATAAAACATGTGGAAAGCATCGGGAAACTACCACATTTAAGGTCCGAGGGGCATCCCAAGAACCAGCAAAAATATTACATACTATCATATCGTGGGTATACTGGCAAAAAACGTTAAGTCGAAAATTGGCAGTTTTGACTTAGTGATGCAGTATTGTAAAGTTTACAATGCTCTACAAATTGGCAAAATACACGAAGTCGAATGAAACAGACTTTTTCTCTAGTTTTAAAAATAAATTTAACGTTAAATCGTACAAAAGGTATTTCATACAGGCTAAAAGCTTCAAAAAACTTAATATTTTTCGAAGAGTCTTGTTGAACATTTTTGTACTGGAAAAAAACGTTAACTCTACTTATTGTCTTTGGCTGAAAAAAATTCCCTCGATTGACTTTTGACAACGACACTTATATGTTTCAAATTTAAAGAAAACTTAAATGTTCGATTTCTCAAAACAGCGATTTTAGACTTAACGTTTTTTGCCAGTATACCCACGATATATATAACTGAACATGTGTCGTGGGATTATTAAAATAATTTAAAAGCCTTTCATTTGATTTTTACATAACTTCATTTTGTACGAACTTACCGGTTTCGCCTCCACCAGAGTGAATTTGATTGGTTCGATAAACTAACATAAAAGTATAATATCACTGATGAAGGACTTGCTAGTCCGAAACATGTTTGGTATTTAATTTTTATTTTTTGAATAAAGTGAATGTTGTATACTAAGTATATATAAAAAAATAGAATAAAATAAAAATTTCTACTTTATCAAACATGTTTCGGACTACCCAGCCCTTCCTCAGTGATATTACATAAATATTTTAAATATATGTATAATATTTCATTTCATTTCGTTTATTTTAATAAAAATTACAAACATTACAGACATATTTCCAGATCGTTTGCAATTACATTATGAGAATTTATAAGAGAAGAATAAAAAAATAAAATAAGCTTAAGAATTATAAATAATCATAACATTGATATTGCTTCCCTGAGGCAACTCACACTATCACGAAATATGTCGACCTCCGAGGCGACCCTATTAAGCAATAAGATTGACCTACCCACAGGCATAACCATTGGCAGGTTGGTTCTGCAGCGCGCCAAAAAAAAAACAATCTGTGCTGCCTTTGACGAAGGTAATTATTAGGGACAAATAGACCTACATCACTCAGGACATCCGAGTTTTGTATACGGTCGCCAATCAGCTCAAAGAAGTGAACTCCCAAGTGAATATTCTTCCTTCTCTCTAATGATTGGTATCTTATCATATCTAGCAAGAATTCAGTCGGAAAGAGCCACGGGTAATAACCGCGCTCCTTGACGTAAAGAAAGCGCAGAATTTTTTTCTGTACTCGCTCCACCATCAGAGAATATCGGATCCCAGGCGGTGACCAAATAATGGAACTATATTCCAGCCGACTTCTTACCAGGGAATTATACAACACGAATTATACAATATCACTGAGGAAGGGCTGGGTAGTCCGAAACATGATTGATATAGAATTATAATTTGTAAAATGTGAGTGTTGTATACAAAGTATATAAAAATAAGAATAAAAAATAAAAATATAAAAAATAAAAGTGTTTAAAAATATTTTTTAAATCTTACCATTGTTAACTAATGCCCAAAATTGAAAAAAAAATGCAAATCTCGGACATAAGGATAGTAAAACCATTAAATATTAAAAGTGAGATATCCTTTATTCATCAATTTACAAATATTGAATTAATTAAAAGCATTCTAATCCCTCACGAAGGACTTTCCACACATCCCGAAACGAGTAGGCGTGTTATTAATAAAACACGTCACTAATATTTTAATAAACAATTTATTTCCCGTTCATCATTTTAGAAATCAAAATCATGAAAGTGCTTAATGCGTTCGTAGTTAATGCGTTCGTAGTTAATGCGTTCGTAGCTCGTAGCGCTTCGTAGTTTTTGGTAAAGGGAATCGTGATCGGCTTAGGGGATTTCTATTAACGATAGGTTTATGGTACCGATCCACAGTGTAATTTGCCAAACCAATAAAAGGGAAATAACCATATTTTCACACGTAATTTCGAGGGAAAAAACATTCAAGTTTTTTTTTGTGACGTGGGATTTGGTCACCAGCTTAAAATATTTTCCGCGTATATGTGGACTGGAGGGGACTTAAGTCTGTAAGAAGGGTTGAATGGTCCTATAAAGATTTGCGGAAATGTCATTACTTGGCTATCACCTTTTTGTAACTTCGTTTTGCTAACTCTTAACATTATTTGGTAAATTTTATTAAAAGTTTGGTGTCTTTTCTCGGATTTCCGTAATGTGGGAGGGGATTGCGATGATTTACGTGTGTTCCGTAATGTTTTTTAACGAAATTACAGCGTAACAAAGACTTGGTTTTTGTATTGATTATATACACATTTAGTATAGGTACATATACATTCATTTCATGACGGGTTTTGCTAGTAAACTGGTTCTCTCTCAAAATTTCATAATAGAATAAACAAATGTGATACATAAAAACAAAGTTTTATAATTTAGCAGTTTATAATGTTGAATTATCATAGTGTTTCGGTTAAAACAATGGACTATTTAGAATAAAAAAAATCCTTATTTTTTTTATTTCAAATTTGATTAATGCGAATGAAAACATCTGTATTATAGAAGTTTTGTTGTAATTTATGTGAATTACGTGTTTCGCCTATATAAGACATTATCAAATGTTCATTATACATTTATTGTTGATAAGACATTTGATAATGCTTTTTACAATAAATATGGAGTTATACATCATTGTTTAATAAACAGTAAATTTATTTCATAACTTTATTCAAGCTTTAGGCGTTAACAATCGAATTACGTTTAGGCGTTAACAATCGAAATCCAATTGAGTTTGAGAAATTTGTCACAAGAACTTATATTTTTAAATAAATAAAATCTCTGTTAAACTGACAAAACCATCGCAATTTCATTATAATTTATAATGGAGTTCTACAAAATAAAAACCACAACAATAAATAAGCCTAATTTAATATTTGCTAACATCAACTGACATAATGTACTATAATTTTTTTACTTTATTTTCAACGTGTTTTTTTTACAACATGACTCAGAAAAATCACATATTCATTAAGTATTTAGAAGTCATAAAAAATCACATAAAATCCTGGATATTTTCAAATCGTAAATTATATATTTCAACGTGCTTATTACGATATTTTAAATTTGAACGAAAATCACGCAATTCCGTAGCTATCTTTTTATTTATACCGCATTTCCATATCTAAGAAATAAAATTACTGCCGGTATAATGATAGGAGCCCTCCCCAAAAGCTTGAATGAGAAATTTCTTGTGTCAGCATTACGCCTCTTTCACATAAAAAAGTTCTGGGTCAATTTGGCGTTAGCGAGTTATCATATGTAAATTTGTAAGGAACTTGTTGCTATCAAGTTTCTTTGTGAGCATTTTTGGGAAGAACATCGCAGAATGCTGATATTTACCGTGTTTTTAACATTGTATGTAAGATGTTACAGGGCACAAAACCTCGTACAATGAGCGGTCGTGTTTGTTCACTCGGAAGCTTAAGCAAATTTTATATTCCCTAGAAAAGTGCCCTGGGCCACGTTCTAGCTATCTAAGAGTTTTGTAAGTAATAGAATGCCCGCGATAGTAATCAGGCCGTCCATTGTAGTCTCGGGAGAGGAAATCTTTCCTCGAGTAACGATGTCACGAGAAGATATGAATATTTCACAATAAAAAGGGTTCTACATTGTTTGTTATCTAAACGCCTGTATCATTGAAGGGATATGGGACTCTTTGAGTGTAAATAGATCCATGTCAAGAATACGGAAGCCGTTCAGGTTAACTACGATATATTTCAGGATGTTTATTTTTCAACGTAAGGAAAATAACGCAAACTACGTGATCCAATTATATACCTTTACCTATAATCCAAATACGTGTGTGACGTAAAGATATCTCATTGTTCCATTTGCATATTTAATATAGTTTCATTTTATTTTACTTTTAAATTTGGGTACTAGATTTATGAAGTACGTGACTTTTTTGGGAATTAGGATTATTCTTCTCAGTATAATTTCAAAAATATATCGCGAGCTTATTAGGATAACTCACCATTAAAATACACGTATAAAAATCTGATACAATTTTTTTTAAAAATAAAAATAGAACCAATAAAAGAAAAATACCAAAATAATAATGATTATATGTGTAATTAATATATATGAAAACGTCTGTCTTCTAGCAGTTTTATTAAGTTTTTTTGATAATGCCTTATAAGGGCGAAACATGTCATTCCATAAAAAAAACTTATGTAAATAATTTAATATTGAGTTTTACACCATTGTTCAAGAAACAATATATGTGTACCTAACAATACTTGGATACCTGTAATATGTAACTTAAAAGGTTAATAAAATTACTAAACAATAATATTTAAAACGTCATATATTGTAATTGATCACCTTGATAACAATATGATCGATTTTGAAACAAAAGTACAAAATTTTATACAGTTAATATAGTTTTATGATAAAACTGAAATCTGTTCATCTTAGATCATTTTAAATAATAATTAAATAAAACGGTGTTTTCTGTAATAATTACTTCCACTTTTTTTTGTCTTTATTTTGACAGCGACTTATCTCGCCAACCGACTGGTGTATCCACTGACCAGTCTGAAATGAAAAAAAGCAAAAACTAACGAATTAACCATCACGCCATTTTCCCGAAGATAGACAGAAATAATGGACGGCCAAACTATTATTTTCTGTCATATTACTTTCGTTTCCGCAAAATTCATTATTTTCACGTGTCAAAACGATCTAAATGATCCTTTAGTTCTTTTGTTCATAACACTTTCATTATAACTGTATTCACTTCTTATATTTGCATTTGACACTCTATTATAATAGATTTACTACATATCCGTATAAGAGTCTCATTTCTTCTATGATGTTCCTACAATAAAACTATGATACCAATTATAATAAAACACATTTTATTCTATGACGAATTGCATTTTCGAATACAAGAAATATATTATCCCCGTGTAATCAAACCAAATTGAGAAAGTATATATATTCTTTGTTATTCTTTTTTTATTGTAGGGATCAAAAAAGACATAAAAAATATTGCCTTATATGATAGCTAGTAAACATACCGCATACGTTGGAGGTACGTATATGTTCTATGTATGTATCAAGTGTATGAACAAATATTAAAAAAAAAAAAAAAATTAAAATTGTATACTATTTAATAATCTTAAAATATTCGATTTTTTTGGCCAACTTTTAAAATGATTGATTTATTATACCTTCTTATTTTTCTTCGTGTCAATGGCAAGCTAGTTTAGGCAAATAATGATCAAATATTATATTTTTTTTCTTTTACCATTGTGGTGCAAGATTTAGCCGACTTGCGCCGTTTCCAGGGGCGCCGGGAATTATAGTTACATGACATGTGGAAGTACGATGAATTTGATTCCCCCAGAATTCATTCATTTCATTAAAATACGTATGTTTTATACTTTTTTCTGCATTGATTTATAAATATAAATCTTCGTAATATTTTCATTCACTCTGCCTTCTTTTCTAATGTTCTATGAACGAAAGTTTTATCAAATCAAATCAAATCAGTTTATTAACTCAAAAGACATTACAAACATGAAAATGTTTAAGGCATCTATTGAGTACAGGTAAAATATTATAAAAATACAACCAAGTACCAGGAACGCATTAGAGATGGTTCGACATTAGGAAGACAACATACTTTCTAAAGTCAAGAGTATTTGTCCCCTGAACGTACCTTCACTAATATAAAAGACGTCGATCTCCGAGGAGACCGCATTCAGCAGACTAATTGCTCTTCCCACCGGTGTCACCAGAGGTAGATTGGTTCTGGTGGCCGGTTGATAAAACAATCTGTGCTGTCGCTGTCGGAGAAATCTATCAGGGACAAAAAGACCAACACCCTCTAGCACGGCTGAGTTCTCGAAATATCCCCTGATTAATTTAAAGAAATGGGTTATGAGATGCCCATCTCTACGAAGCTGTAAAGAATTGGTTCCGAGCATTCCTAAAAGAAATGCCGTGGGATAGAGCCACGGATAACTACCATACTCCATACTATTTTATGAATATACGAGTATAATGCAAGGATAATAAAAAATATAATATAAATTCTTCTATGCATATTAAAAAAACCGTTTAAAAATACGTTGTGATTTGAGTAGATGTAACGAAATTTATAGGGCTTGAACATTTTATGTAGGGTAAGTTAAATATTTTATTCACATTTGAACAATTTGTTTTTGAAAACTTTGCATTTTCACAACACTAAGGTGCATAAACCTTTTACAAAATATGCTTCGGGACACAGACGCTCTTCCTTAGTATAAATTTTTTAACACGAAGGCGGATCGTGTTATTTTTTAAATATGATGTCACTATTATTATTATACATGGATAATAATTTACGAAAAATTTTATTATTTTTAAAATATATTTAAACTGAAAATATTTTTACTTTTTTAACAATACGAACTAATCAAAACATAAAATACTAACACAAATATGTTTCGGGACAAATAAGTCTTTCATCCGTGTAGTTAAATATCGTTTACACAAAATAAATATTTAAACAATATTTTCACGAATGTGATCAGTTTTGACCACGTTCATTAAAAATAGATAAAATTTAAATAATAAATATTTTTATTTGAAATTTCCTGGAAGAAGTTCATTTTTAAGAATGAAAACAAAAAAATAAATTATAAAAATTTCTTTATTATTTATACTAAGTGTGCTTCCACTTTTGTTTATCGTCGACCGGTTTCGGCAGCTTACTGCCATCTTCTGGTGAGAAACCAGAAGATGGCAGCAAGCTGCCGAAACCGGTCGACGATAAACAAAAGTGGAAGCACACTAAATATTTAATAATAAAGAATTTTTTTTCAATTTTTTTGTTTGTTTTCATAAGATAAAATTAAAATTAGCCGCTGCGTTCATGCAGCTTTAAATATTAAAATAATACTGATCCTTAAATATTTATATAGAATATATATGTATGAGATAAGATTTAAATAAATTTAAACTGATTTTTTTTAATATAAAATTGGTTTTTAAACACCATGAAAACATGTGTCTATAACAAACTGAATAGATCTTTACTACTGTAGATAAATAATTGAGGAAGGAATAAATACGATCCTCTTTAATTGGGCGGGAAGTAATGCCATTCACAATATACCTTTAATGAAATCGCTAGATGGCAGCTCCAGCGCAGGTGCGCCTCCCGCGCCCCTCGCCGGCTCACGAAAGAATCCCACAAGAACATTTACAGCTCGCATGGAAAGCAATTAAAGAGGGTGTATTTTCTCTAATAAACAACAGTTCACCGTTGTAACCAGACCGTATGCTAAAAATTCGTATTACTTACACGGTGCGCAATACTCGCTGGATTATGTGGTGTTACTTTCATAAAAAAAATGTAACCCACGTATTTTAATTATGCGGGAAATTGTAATGGAATGAAAGCTTATACCTACATGACTGCTTTGAAATAAAAACCGTATTTTAATTTATGATGCTTTTTAGGTCTTGTATATATTTTATAACCATTTAACGAAGTGGACGAGCGACGTGGTAATCCCAAGTAACTACTGATAAGACTCAGTCAAAAGGATAGTCTTGGAGATGCTATACAAGAAAAGCCGGAGAAGTAAATGAGACAAGGCTAGGAAGAAGAATAAAAAAGAGAAGAAGAATTACTGTTGAACGAATATAGGGAAAGTTGCACGTCTGAAGGAAAGTTGCACGTTGAAAGTTGCAAGTCTGAAAAAATAAGAGAATCTAGGCCCCGACTGTACGGACACGTTATAAGGAGATTCTATAAAATGACAATGTCGTGAAAAATGTTTTTGCATTGTTACTTAAGAGTAAAAGAGGGTAATATTCTTATACCAGAATGACATGAAGACTATGCACCTCAAGAAAGGCCTACAAGTTAAACACCTAGTGCCAATTGTTAAAGAGAGCAGGTCCAAAGATCGGGAGATTTGTGAGGAGATGAGCATTTAAACTTTTACTATGGACTCAGAAAGAAATCCCAAGATCGTGATGCACAAAACTCCAGAGGGCCGTCGACCACCGAAGAGATGGGGAAAAAGCTGAACGTTTTCATCACGGGACGAAATTGATATCCTATCTAAACAAATCGTACAATCTACATAGAGGAGAAAAGGAAGAAGAAGCTTCATATTTACCCACTTGATTGATTTGATTTTATGATATAATATTTAAATAAACTGCTGCATTCATGCAGCTTTGAGTATTTGATTAATACTAATCGTTAAGAATCAGGTCAACCAAACAGTATGAATTTTATATTACATACTTTAATGATCGTAAAAGGCAAGAAAGATATTAGTGATTGCAAAAAACTGATTATTAATCAAAGAATTCAATAGTTTTATTTTTTTTTTTGTAAAAGATTATAAACGAGAACGTTTTAGATTAGCGTGATTAAAAAGCAAATTTGTATTTTGTTATATTTTTAGATTCTCTCTCTTATAACGTGTTCTTGATTATATTTTATTTCGATATTTACAAAATAACACACAACCGAAAAGCTACGTATTCATTCTTAACATTTTTCACAATTTACATAAGTACTGTTTATGACGCCTTATTATTCCTTTTAAAGGGGAAACTTCAAATAAAGAAGAAAAAATAATGAAACTGCTAACCCGTAAAAAAAACGTACTTTTTTCCCGGAATAATATAATGGTTTTTCATTAACGAGCGCCTTGTTTGCCCTAAATTCTGAACGAAAACAGGCCAAATATTTACTATGCTACCCAGTTGCTGTCGTTAGTTGATGGAAATGAAAAAAAGTAACTTGTACCCGTTGGTATCTAATTTCATTTTGGATTGATTCTTGTCAGAGGTTAACAACCATTGTTGTGTCCAGAACTTCATTTCTTAACTATTTGCCCACTACGAATAATATAAGTCAAATTTAGGAATGCTTAGGGTCAACTCTCTGCAGCTTCGAAGAGTTGGGCATCTCATAACCCATTTCTTTAGATTACTCAGGGGATATTTCGAGAACTCGGCCGTGCTGGAGGGTGTTGGGCGTTTTGTCCCTGATAGATATCTCCGACAGCGACAGCATAAATTGTTTTACCTACCGGCCGCCAGAACCAACCTGCCTCTGGTGACACCGGTGGGAAAACAATTAGTCTGCTGAACGCGGACCCTTCGGAGATCGACGTCTTTCATATTAGTGAAAGTACGTTCAGAAGGCAAATTCTGTTAGTTCTGGAGAGTATCCTGTCTTTTTAATGTCGAACCATCTCTCGTGTGTTTCTGGTAGTGTACTATACACAATATATTATTTTACTTGTTCTCAATAGATGCCTTAAAAAATAATTTTGTAATGTCAATTGATGATATAGTCTGATTTGATTTGATTTAATTAATAAGAGGAGCGCATCAATTGTTGCCATAATGATTTGGTTAGGAATAAAATATCTTTTTAAAAGTGACATTTTTTTAAATGCGTCGACGAAGAAGTGATGACAGACAGATAGAAACATTTGCTTAGTGGTCTTAATTTTCAAGGATATTTATAACGTTAATATGGTGTTTAAATCACAAATAGCTTTAGAAAGACATAAAATGCATTAACAGTTTAAATAATGTATTTTATTTTGTTCACAAAGTTTCAAAACCCTTTTTTTATGAATAATAGTGATTGCAATGAAATTTGTACAGGTATTTTTTAATGATAAAGGAAATTTACAAAGATAACATGAACTTAGAATTTATAAATATTTAAAATTGTACCTAATAGGTTTTTAAAAAATGTATTTACGACACAAATTCAAATTAATAAAATTTCACCAATTAATACACAATTAAAATAATAATAAAAGTAATGATGAAGAGATAATGGATATGGAAGATATGAAAGATATGTTAACGACAAAAACGGTTCAAAGAAAAGAGGACGACGTACATTTAGATTTAGACTGAGACTTATCAGTCATCTGCCGTCAACTGCTTACTGAACGTAGACCTCTTCCAAAGCACGCCACTGCCCCCTATCCATCGCCACTCTTATCCATCCAGGTCCATCAATCCTTATAGCATCGTCGGTCCAGCGGGCAAGAGGATGTCCTACTCTACAGAATCCTGTTCGCGATCTCTACTCCACAAACCGTCCCCCCCATTTTGTTAAATTTAATGAGCCTATAAAACGTTAGTGAAGTGAAACATTTTTGTTTAAATCATTTCAAGATAATATTAATAGACTGCTCATTTTTTTTTCAGGAATAACACACCAACCTGAGTTTGGGGAGCCCCTGTCAAACTTGACGGTCCCTGTGGGACGAGATGCTATCTTCAGGTGTCTGGTAGTCCATCTTGGAGGATATAGGGTGAGCGTTTTAAATTATTGCAATTTATCTTTAAAAAAACGGTTCACTTTAACCAAACAGTAATTAAAGGCACACATAAATTATCAATGGAAAATTGGGGGAACGTTTTGCAAAAAAAAAAATATATAACAGTTTCTAATGGTGGGAACTAGTCCTTCCTTGCCCAGACGCAGTGTGTCTCACTGGTGAAATTTTGTTTTTCGATTATCTTATAATATTGTCGAATAAAATGTTTGTTTATTTGAATTGATCGAAGACAGTTAAAACGAGTTCGAATTCGAATATTTAAATGTTTACTTTAGAATTTTTATAAAAACATATATTTAAATATTTTTCTGTAAATTTCGAAGGTATTATACCTTCATAAGGAAAACAATGTAATCATTATGTTATAAATTACATATATATATATAAGATTCCGATAATAATAGTGTATAATACCTTCGATTTAATAAGGAGAAAAATGCGCTCGAGGGAAAACAGTTTTAAAATTATATATACGAGTCTAATAGATGGATTTATATTGTGTAAATGTCTCAATTTCAACCAATACATTTATATCAAACTTTATCAACTTTATAATCTCTTGTATATTAACCTTCACTTTGTGTTGTGAATTCGCAATTGAATAAATAAATTTTGCAGTTTGTATTTGTTCAACACTTTATATTTGCCGATGTAGAAAATTATTGGTTAGGCTTAAATGTGGCATCGATAAAGGTTGTGTCACAACTAAAACATTTCTGCAACAAGTAAAATAATATGTTTAAAAATAAAAACAGTAAATTAATTAATTCAAACTCTACTTCAGTGATAGCTACCAGTGGAGCGCTTCAAGACAATTGCAGTTTAGCGAATGTTTGAGCAGAGTGTTTATGCATTTTTAATTGCCAATTTTCCGCAGGTGGGCTGGGTGAAGGCAGACACAAAGGCCATCCAGGCAATACACGACCACGTGATCACCCACAATCCACGTGTATCCGTGTCGCATAGCGACCACTCCACGTGGTATCTGCACATACGGAACGTGCAAGAAGAGGATCGCGGCCAGTACATGTGTCAGATAAACACTGATCCGATGAAAAGCCAGGTAAAATATAGATAATTATATAACTAATTCATTTATGCTTAAGGATAATGAATGTAGAAAACAATGTCAAGAAAAGTTATTGATTCTACACGGGAAATTAATACAAATATATTATATGGAACTTTAAAAATTGTTATTGGAAACAAGAATTTATCAATGAAAGCGAAAATGGCCGTTCACAATGGAGTTCTGGTGTCAACCTTTATGTATGGAAGCGAAGCATGGAACTGGCAGAAGAAAGATCAGAGCAGAATAAATGCAGTAGATATGAGGTCCCTAAGACGTATGTGTGGTAGAACGATGTACGACAGAATCTCAAATGCTGATATTAGAAAGGAATGCGAAAGAAGGTATTATGAACAATATTATGAGAGGATCGTTGCGTTGGTTTGGACATATAAAGCGTATGGGTGAAGAAAGAATGGTTAAAAAAGTATACGTTAACGATGTAAATGAAGTACGGAGTCGAGGTAGACCGTATAAGACATGCCATGAGCAAATTAATCAAATTTTAAAGGTTGGTCATTGGTCATGTTAGAAACCGGAAGTATCGACCTGCGTGTATGACTTGCTGTATGAATGTGGAGGAATCTAGAGAGGAATATCAGGATAGAGTAGTGTGGCGGTCCATACTCTTTGCCTACCCCTACCGCATGATGTTTGTTGTTGTTGTTGTTATATATGTTTTTTCTAATAGACATTTAAAAGAATTTATTTATAAACGTTAGCTTATATTCTCTAATCAGATTTTCGGAATTTTAATTAATCAAACTAAAATGTTTGATTTTCACTATTAACCAATTTAATGAAATTTCTACAACCAGAACTTAAATAGGATAATTCGTCGCGGTATCCATGTAAAAAATATATCTTTAAAGTAGATTTTTATTAGGCCGCCAAATATCTGAACCTTGATAAAGATGAAACTTTTTTTTTAACAACAACAAACCATCACGCCGTTTTCCCGAAAAGGTAGGGAGACAGAGAATAGACAGCCACACTACTCTATCGTGATACACCTCTCTAGCTTCCTTCACATTGATTTTTCTGACTTCTAATATGGCCGACCTTTAAAATTTGATTGATTTGGTTATGCCATGTTTTCCTCGGTCTTCTTCAACTCCATAATCTACTCGTATTTAGATCGTTGACGTATACTTTCTTAACCATTCTTCCTTCATCTAACTGAAATGATTATCAAACATTTCACAATGCATAGCCATGCAAAACATGTCATTACCATAAAACATAATAAAACTTCTTGAAAACAGGCGTTTTCAATTTTATTAATAAAAACACACACATAAATTAATCAATGTTATGAACAAAATAATGAAAAGATCATTAAGATGGTTTGGACACATGGAAAGAATGCACGAATAAAGAATGGTAAAAATAGTTAGCTATGTAAATGGAACAAGAAATAGGAAGACCGAGAAAAACGTGGCACAATCAAATTAATCAAATTATCGAACATCGCCCGCGTGAGGAGTTAGAGACATCGTCGCGCGTGCATGACACGATGTATGCATGTTGAGGAAGTGAGAGAAATATGTCAAGAAAGAAAAGTATGGCAGTCCATTCTGTCTGCCTACCCCTTCGGGGGCTAGTTAGTTAAATTAATCAAATATTTATGTACAATTTATCAAATTTATTACGTATAAAATATTCAGGAACTGTTTGTCATATCTCTAGCGAGATTCACCATTTTATTTTTCATACAAATTATGTCCCTTCGCGTATTCTCTCGAATAATGTATTTGCTGTTCAACTTGAATAGAAAATTCAATAAAGAAATAAAAAGTGTGTTTGCTTTCCACAAATGTACGTCCATTATACCGGCAGAGGTAAGGGACCTTTTACATTATTTAGACCAGCTTTCTTCGCCGTCCACCCTGAATTATTTACAGCACAACAATCTTATTCTGAAGATTGACATTCTCGAGAATTTACATAGTCAATTATTTGTACGCATTCTGGGAAAGTAGGCACTAGGAAATTAGGCACGATTTGGACATGTTCCTTACAAAATTTAATTTCGAAATTCAGAGTCTAAGTGCTGTATTTATTATATATGCAAGTTTTCTTTTAAGCACTACCTTCGCTAGGATTTTTTTGTGAATCAGTTCACTATTTGTATATACATAAATACTAAGAAATAATGTTATTTATTAATATATTTTTAGTATTTCAGAACTTATGAATCATTTAAAAGCAATACATATATTTATTCAATATTCGCCTTCACTCTGTGCTGTAGATTATACGAGTACTTCGTATTTTTAAAATACTTTATTACATTTTATACAGACTCGTTCCGGTTACACATTTTAAAATTCGTAAATCGACGACCTTCGTGGCAGAGTGGTAACAGCTCTGACTTCCATACCGAAGGTCCCGGGTTCGATTGCCGGCATTGGCAGTGTGATTGTCTCACTGTCTTTGGTCAGGTGTAGAATTCACGTGACAATAAAATGGCGATGGATTGGCTCCCTATCACATGCCATGAAAATAAATATAATAGCTAAAATAAATTGTATACAGTAATTGGGTTAAAACGACCTGTTGTATACAAGGAAAAAAAAAGTTAGGTCGCAGTGAAACATGTCTTTTAAATTGTTATTAAAATAAAAAGTGTGGTTTTATTAATTCAACACAAGTATTTAAATTTTTTTTAACATTTATTTAGAAACGTGATTATATTTTGATCACAAAAATAAATAAATAAATAAAATATGCGTATAATATTGTTAATTTTAAGTTTATCTGAATATGTTGATGAAACATCAAATAAGTGCGTTGTCGTTGTTTAAGATTTCAAATATAATTATGAAAGTTTTTTTTTACATTTTCAATTAAATAATAATCTGACATGGTTTCCATTGAAACATTAAATTCGAATATTAACCGCCCGTTAATGATTACGTTACTAAAAAATAAACAAAACGAATACTCTGCATTTGAAGTATTTATACATTATAAATAAAGGCATCAGATGTTATAATTATTTAAAAAATTAATTATAACATCTTTGTTAATTTTAGCCACCATAAAAGTTTCCCCATTTTTACGATGATAAATTACCAAAGAATCAAACGATATAATTTGAGAAACACTGGTAGAGCAATGTCGCGTATAATTATGTAATTTTTATAACATTCGACTGTTTAATTTTTTTTCCTTTTACTCTCGCTAATTCTCTATTCTAGAGCGCGAGAAAGATAAATATCAAGTGTTATTCAGTTAAATCGAATATTGTGCAAGGCGAACTTAGACCATTGTTAGAAGCAAATCTCGCTTGACGATTTTTCATACGTTGTTTGGTGTCCGATTTTTTGTATTTATTAAGTAATAACACAGAAAAAATCGCTTTTGACTTATAAAGCTGTTAATTGAATAAAAGAGTATGAAATCATTTGTATTGTGCATTTATAAAGCTCCATCATGATCTCGATTTAAAAACTTCCGTGGTTTGTAGATTGCCTACACATAGGTGTTATTGTAATTGATTTGAATGAAAACATTTGCTTTCTAAAAAATTTATGGATAGAAGGAAATTAACTGCTATCAACATTTGATAATGCCTCAGAAAGACGAAACATATTTTTCTAAAAAATATTGTAAACTCTCTAGAAAATATACGTTTTTATTTGTATGCATTACTTAATATGGAGTTTATTGGAATCATTGTTCAAGAAACAATGAAGAGGTATTACAGTACATACTATACAACGAAAATATTAAAAATCTATATTTACCATGTATCAGTTGTTAATGCAATAAAATGTGTACATGCCTTTTTGTGTATTAAAATAACAACGGCTTAAAGGCTAAAGTGAGGTCAGTTTCAAGCTAAAATTGTTATTTAGGTGGTTAAAATTCCATACATTTAGTTTGAAATTCCAACCCGCCACCTCCCCTATTGGCCACCCGCGCTATAGCTACAGCTGCAGCCAATGTTCGTCTACTTGACCTCTTGCGATAGTAGAAATGTGTAACTATTCGTAAATAAGCTTATTAAGTTTGCATACAAAATGAACGGAGGCATTTTACTTCATTTAATATAGTGCCGTTACGCGAGATTAAATAAGATGAAGAGATTTTACATGTTTTTCTTTTAATTGATCTGATGAGCTATGACAGAGAAATTATGTCCACTGAAATGATGAGGTCCAACTGTTCCTCCATTTCTTAGGTGGTGAGAGGATTTCGTTAGCGGCTGTATATTAGAGTGTGTTATTATTGATTCTGGATATATGGTCCTTTTTTCCAGTATCTTCTTTTGGATTTACTTCACCTAATAATATACTTTGGTTTCAATAAAAAAGTGATCATTATTGCATTTGAATAAATACAATTTTCACAACATTTTCTCTTTATTTGAACTTGTTTCGGTTGAAACCAAACCTTCTTTGATGTATACATACTGGTAATGGATCATAAAAAATTCTACCTCTCGTTTAATTTTGTTGGTTATTAATTATTATTAATTATTTTTCCTATTTTTTTTTCAATTTAAAACACTACGAAACATTTGACTTTTATTTTTTATGTGATACTATTTTTTAAATCTTATAATTAGAGAGGTTATTAATTAATTAGAATCTTAAAATTAGGAGGAGCCAATTGGTTATATTTAATTACTCTACTAAAATGACAAATATTCCAAAAATGTTATAACGATGTTGAATTAGTTTGTAAATATCTGCAGATATTTAAAACAACAATCATAATACAAATTATCATTTTGATATAAAATTTCGACATAACGTTGAACAAACTACCATTAGGTTCATAAAACTTAAGTGTAATAGAATTTATGTTTTAATGTCTTAAGTTTACTAAAAAAATACAAAATAATAATATAAAGATTTGGGTAAATTTTTGTTAAATATTTTCTCAACAATCTCTCAACGCTTTATTTATATATTTGTTTGATCTTTGAAAGTTATCTTACTTGATAGAAATTAGCTTGAATTCCTTAATTAATTCAACTGAATTTAATATTTTAGGAAAACTTTATACACAAAACATAACATGCCTTTATATGTGTTATTTTACCATTTGTATGTTATGCCTTTCTAAGTTAAACTAATAATATTTTAAATACATATAACAGTACAATCCCAAAATACAATAATGTTATGACCACATGTCATCAGATTTAATTTGAGATTATTAAAATATGAACAAATTAAATGAGAATAGCTTTAAACTACAATTGAAGAATATAAGTAAACCTATAAGATATACTCGTATTAATTAGCTAGAAAAATTAACACCGATTTATTTAAAGAAATAATCGATTACGATTATTCTCATAATTAAAGATACATTAAGTTTTCTTTGTACGTTGTACAATATTTGGAGAATGTATTTCATGTAGTATTTTGAAGTTTTTATTTTTTCATTACAGGTAAAATCATTTTTACGATATCGTTTATGTAGGTTTATATCATTCTCCTAACGATATAGGTTAAACCTTCGAATTGAAAACCCAAAAAAATATATATAATGTTAATTTATAAAAAAATCGTGTATAAAGTATTTCAGTGTTAACTCGATAAATTTATCAAAAAATAATTAACAATTATTTTTATCCTTTCCGTTATTATTACATATAAGAACGTCTGTTTTCTAGAAGTTTTATTGTATTATATGGGAACGACATGTTTCGCCTTGAAAAAGCCTTTAAAAAAAATGTACCATAGGTGGCATCTTTAATCAAATCAAATCAAATCAAATCAGTTTATTTCATCAACAGACATTACAAAATTTATTTTTAAGGCATCTATTGAGAACAGGTAAAATAATATATTATATATAGTATACTACCAGAAACGCATAAGAGATGGTTCAACATTAGGAAGACAGGATACTCTCCAGAATTAAGAGTATTTGCCTTCTGAACGTACTTTCACTAACATGAAAGACGTCGATCTCCGAGGAGACCGCGTTCAGCAGACTAATTGCTCTTCCCACCGGTGTCACCAGAGGCAGATTGGTTCTGGCAGCCGGTAGGTAAAACAATCTGTGCTGTCGCTGTCGGAGATATCTATCGGGGACAAAAAGCCGAACACCCTCCAGTACGGCCGAGTTCTCGAAGTATCCCCTAATTAATCTAAAGAAATGGGTAATTAGATGTCCATCTCTTCGAAGCTGTAGAGAATTGGTTCCGAGCATTCCCAAAAGAAATGCCGTGGGATAGAGCCAAGGATAGCTACCATACTCCCTCATGTAGAGATACCTCAGAAATTTTTTCTGAACCCTCTCCAGCATAATGGAATATCTCGCCTCGTGAGGACTCCATATCACAGAACCACTTTCGAGTCTGCTCCGAACCAATGCGTTGTATAGGATCACTTTGCACCTTTGCACAGTTATTGGCCTTTATGTTTAACACCAATTGGAATCAAAAACTCATTTTTGACACCTTTTTTATGTCCAGCCCTTAATTTCATTCGTTTATGTTATTTGATATGTAGTTTAGCATCATTATTCAAGAAAGAATAAATAATATTTCCATTATTATTTCTTACTATTTCGAAAAGGACTTCTGTCTGTTTGTCTACGAGATGGAATGTTTAATTGATTTAACAAGATGGCCCGAGACCCATGGGGCGGAGGCGGGGACAGAAGCGGGCAGCTCAGGGATGTTCTCGGCCACTGGTTAATGAAGTCGGACACAGTGATAACATTGGTAATATTCCGGGGACACGGGACTTAATGGGAGCCGCTCGGACGTCGTGAAACCAAGCGGTGCTGAGATAGATGCGGTGCATTTTGGTTTAATATGCAAGAACACAACACTTTAATGACTACTAGACAAGTCATATTAATAAATACAAGCAGATTTCATTTCCTGAAATAAGGCTTTGGCATCACTTTTATTGGGTTACACAACTGTTTTTTTTATTTTATTTTTATATTATTTTTTTTATATAAAAGACTAACATCAAGGATTTATGTCAATGATATAAGAATTTATTTTACAATATTCAATTTGAGCAGGAAATAGCTCACTATTGTGAAGAAGGAATCTGGAGGAGCCAATCGTTCTATCCCCTAGACCACCACCCGAATAATTTAAATCATGAGAGTCTCTATTATGATAAACTTTTCCGTTCGTTCTGATTTATGATGTTGAGGATCTCTTAGGCAAATGTGCGTATGATAAAGTGTCGAATGAAAATAAAATTTTAGTTTTAATCATAAGAGTCTTTATTATAAACATTTCGGTCGTTCTGATTTAATTTCTGTTCATTTGAAACATATGATGAATTCAATGAATCAAATCAAATTAGTTTAATAAAGCATTGAGTACATGTAAAATATTATAAAAATACAACATAATACCTGGAACGCATTAGAGATGGTGATGATGATTCGACATTAGGAAGACAAGATACTTTCTAAAGTCAAGAGTATTTGTCTCCTGAATGTACCTTCACTAATATGAAAGACGTCGATCTCCGAGAAGACTGCATTAATCAGACTAAATGCTCTTCCCAACGGTGTCACTAGAGGCAATGATAGATCTCTTAGACGAATATGTAGAAAATGTGCGTATGATCAAGTGTCGAATGATAATAAAATAAGTGAATGCAGTGCGAATGAAAGCGTTATGAACAAGATGATGAAGGGATCATTAAGATCGTTTAGACGCATGGAAATAATGGATGAAAAAAGAATGGTTAAAAGAGTATATGATAACTATGTAAAATAACCTAAAAATAGAGGAAGACCGAGAAAAACGTAGCACGTTCAAATAAATGTCGGCTACGTGGGGAGTCGGAGAAATTGACGTGCATGCATGACACGATGTACGATTATTGAGGAAGCGAGAGAAGTATTTCAGTAAAGAAATGTACGACAGACCGTTATTCCTGCCTACCCCCTTGAGGATACGGTGTGATGGTTAGTTAGTCATTTATTAAATCATTCATTCTTTTTATTTCGAGAGTAATGCAAGAGATATCAATTATTATTTCTTATATATATTTTTATTTTATTTGATATTTGTTTTTTTATTTATTTATTACGAGTTTTTTATTTATTTGTTACTTAATTTCCTTATCTTCTATCAACAAACCAAATCAATTTGATATGTTCCAGGTTTTGCACTCATATATATGTAACAATAGTTGATTTCTTGTTTAACCAGCTCGGCTATTTGGAAGTGGTCGTCCCGCCTGACTTCATCCCCGAGGAGACGTCGGGGGATGTGATGGTGCCAGAAGGAGGTACGGTGAAGCTCACGTGTCGTGCGCGTGGCTCTCCCGCCCCGCACGTGCAGTGGCGGCGCGAGGATGGACAAGACATCACGGTGAGAGAGACCACCAGCGGTGTCAAATCCAGAGGTGAAATATGTTTTCTCTTCTATAATAACAAAAAAATTTACTAATGTATAATCGTGAAACCAATTTCAGTTTTGTAGGGAGAATTGTGCAACTGATTCAGGTGTTACTATAAACTGTTTTTTTAACATCTGAGACAAGTTATTTCTGGTGTACTCGTACATACGCACATCGAAAAGTAAATTAATTTTGAAAAATTTTCTTTAAGAAGAAATTCTAGTGTTTCTATTGTAATGGCTATCTCCCTACCTCGGCTAGCGCAGAGAGCGGGCCCTTAGATCTCCGGTTTTCTCGTGAGATACTTTCCGGCTGCTTGTCATTCGAATAGGGAAAGGTGTAAATAAAGACATATCACGGAATACATGAGGGTTTATTGTAACACATAAAATAGTTAAAATTATTATCTAGGGGCTAGAGATGTCGTACGAATACATAAAAAAAAGGCACGTGATGAAAGAATGAAGAGGCTGTTTGAGGCGATTCCTCGATGGCGTGCTCGTCAGGACATCGACCGGCGACGTCGTCCGTAGACGTTATCAGCAACGCTGACCAGAAGATGGTGGGTCAGCAATTCAATATTTAGAGTGTCACCTGGCAGGCACGAGGTTCCCTAACCTGTTGGTGCTGTCTGAAGCGGCGTGACGAAGTGGTCCTCGCAGTTCCGCATGGTGGTGAGGTCTACCACGTTGTCGAGACATGATGTGCGACAACACGTGGGCGGCAATTTCGGGAGAAGAGGATGGCTCGGACCGTGGCGGAGGGAATCAACCGCAGCAAGGTCGGGCTTGACCAACGGCCTGGGAGCGGATATGCACTTTTGGCATCGCCATAGTGCAGGACAAGTTGGCGGAAAACCTGAAATAATGCCACAGATTTTATGGGCACGATGGCAAGTACCTCAAATACCTTGCTCGAAGTTGTTCCATGGCGGATGAGGCTAGATGAAAGCGGATTATCCCATCGGGAAAATCGCGGGTCGAAACGGCGATCCTCCAATCGATGCCGCGAAGTTGACAGCTCAAAGCGAAGTGAAGTGGGCCCGTATGGGCTGCGCAGAAGGGGTTGCGCAGAAGGGGCTGAGAGTCAACTGCAGAGGGCGCACACATCGGGGTGAATTTAGCGCCAAATCCGCGAAGCGCGCGAACAAGAGTCTAAAGTAGCACTCTGGTGGTAAAAACGGGAACTAGGGGTTTGAATGGAGTCGAAAGCTAAACGCTGAATATTGAGATAACCGAAAATAAACAAGAAATAGTAATTGTTACGTTACACTATCAAAATTGATAGTTTTTATTTTAAAAATATTACAGCAAGCAAGATTTCTTGCTTGTTATTTTTTAAGGTAACAAAAAAGCGGTTATACATGTAATTATTAATTTAGATGTATTTGAAGGCACTTATGGTTTGTAAGAAAAATCCTTTCGTATTCGTCTATTTTGTGTTTTTACATTGATTTTCAATATTTTATTTGTTAATAATGAAATGATCATTAAGATGGTTTGAACTTATGGACAGAAATAATGAAGAAAGAATGGTCAAGAAGTAATGTATTTACGGAACAATAAAAAGAGGGTAATCGAGGAAAACGTAATTGTTTGTTTGTTAATTTTTAGTTGTTTATTTGTTTAAATAACAAATATATTAATAATAATAAAGAATTAGAAATAATTATACTATCATGTTCACACTCTTAGAAAGTGATATAAACAAAATAATGAAAGGAACACACATTGGTTGGGAAACAAAGACAGAATGAATGAAGAAAGAATGGTAAAAAATGTTAACGATATAAACGCAACTTTCTTGTTTCACTACTTTCTAGTACAATAGAGGAAGACCGAGGAATACGTGGCAGATCAAATAAATTAAATATTAATTAAATAAAACGATGTTTTTTAACTACTTCCACTTTTGTCTTTATTTAGACAGCGACCGGTTTCGCCAGGCTCGCTGGCATCGACAGACTGGTAACACTATTGTAAACCTAGTCCTTTATATACATACAGATCAGGGGTGGTAAACATGTATTTGTATAGAATCATGTTTACCACCCCTGATCTGTATGTATATAAAGGACTAGGTTTACAATAGTGTTACCAGTCTGTCGATGCCAGCGAGCCTGGCGAAACCGGTCGCTGTCTAAATAAAGACAAAAGTGGAAGTAGTTAAAAAACATCGTTTTATTTAATTATTATTTAAAATGAACTTCCATCAAGAGATTTCAGTAAAATCATTTGATTAAATTAAATATTGAATGTCGGCCACGTGAGAAGACGGAGAAATTGACGAGCGTGAATGACACGATGTATGAATGTAAAGGAAGTGAGAGAAGTATGTCAGGAAAGAAAAGTGTGGCAGTCCATTTTTTCTCCCTATCCCTTTGGGGAGACGGCTTGATGGTTAGTTAGTTATTTTGTTATGTTTACACTTGCCATAAAGTGAGAAAATCGTTATGTTAAAAAGCAAAGAATAATAATTAAAAAAACGATGTTTTTTAACTACTTCCACTTTTGTCTTTATTTTGAAAGCGACCGGTTTCACCAGGCTCGCTGGCACCAGTCTGTCGATGCCAGCGAGCCTGGCGAAACCGGTCGCTGACGAAATAATTATAACAAAAAAGTCGCAGTAGTTAAAAAACATCGTTTTATTTAATTATTATTTAAAATGAACTTCCACCAAGAGATTTCAGTAAAATCATTTGATTAAGCTAAATAATAGTCAGTTACTTTTTGTATCTCGATTAATGTGAAAAATTATCATATTATCCACTGTACTGCATTTACTTTTAAATATTTTTTTATGAAAGGGAAAGAGAGAGTTGTGGGAGAATTAGTTTGAGAAAGGGAATGAGAATGAACGGATATCTTGGACTAATAGTGCACAGTAGCCGCGTGGGCATTCCCTAGGGAGCCACTCAAATTGAAAGACTCCGAGAAGGAATTACGAACTTGTTACGAGTTAAGTTTGTCCTGATAAATTAGGTGAGAACAAAGAGCGTTATTGAGAACCAACTTGAAGTGTTGGTATAAACCTAATTACGCCTAACATTATTTACTTTTATTCGATACACTGAGCATTTTGATCAACAAATCATAACTCTGTGTAAATTATGTGTTTAGTTTAGATTAATTTACCGAATTTATGTTATATTGACGCGTTTTAGTTTACTAAAGGATACACGATTAACCGTTATGGTGCAGTTATAATAAAACCATGTTTATAGTTTTATTTCGATCTTCGTGGCCGAGTGGTAAGTGATTTGAGGGCCACACTGAAGTTCCCGGGTTCGATTTCCTGCAATGGAATTATATGATAGTCATACTGTCAATGGTCTGGTGTAGAATTCATGAAACAGTACAATGGCAATAGATAAGCTACCTATCACATTTCACGAGAATCAATATTATAACTATACCCATTAGTCTGTTCTGTTGCAATTTTATTATATTTTATTGAATTACACGTTATAATTTCCTAGAATAATATCTTTTGTATATTTTTTCTTGAACAATGACGAAAATTTTCGTATTAAATAATAATTACCAAAAAAACGTGTCATTTGCAGAAGTTTTCTTTTATTTTATGAGAAAGACATATTTCACATTGCTAAGGCATTATTGTTCACAGCGGATGGCCGAACAGATAGTGACGTCGAAAGAATAGTTGGTGCAGATAACAAAGTGAATGGAGCTTTTAAAATAGTTATTAGAAACAAGATTTTATCAATGAAGTTCTGGTCCCAACCCTAATGTATGGAAGCGAAGCATTCAACTGGCAGAAGAAGGATGAGAGGAGAATAAATGCGGTAGAAATGAGGTCCCTAAGACGTATGTGTGGTAGTACGATATACGACAGAACCTCAAATGCTGATATAATAAAGGAATCTAGAGCGGAAGAAGGTATTATGAACAAAATTATGAAAGGATCGCTGCGTTGGTTCGGACGTATGGAGCGCATGAATGGAGAAAGAATGGTTAAGAATGTATGCGTTAATGATGTAAATGGAGTACGGAGTCGAGGCAGACCGAGGCATGGCATGATAAACATGGCATGATCAAATTAATCAAATTTTAAAGGTTGGTTATATTAGAAGTCGGACTCGCTGTATGCATGTGGAGGAAGCTAGAGAGGTGTGCAAGGATAGAGTAGTGTGGCAGTCCATTATCTCTGCCTACCCCTATGGGAAAACGGCGTGATGGTTTGTTGTTTTTGTCGTTGTTAAATTAGAACGTGCCTGGATGGGGATTGCTCAGGATAGAGGGGAGTGGAAAATTCGAGAGTAGGCCTACGTCCAGGAGTAGACGACCACAGCAGGCTGAATAAAGAAAATCATTTAAATTAGTTTAATTAGAGTTAACATAACACTTGTTTAATAAAAAAATCCGTACAGTTGAAGTAATACATCAAAAATTCGATTCCCAAAGGGGGATCATACAATTTTTATTAGTATATTCTGGTACCATGACGAAGCTCCGGCGGGAGCGAAACCTGTTGGCGTTAATAACAAATAAATTGGTTAAGATATACATTTTACAAGTGTGTTATAATATTTTTTAAATTTTACATTGCCTGAAATCTCGTGGTGAAAACGAGGAAAAACTGCCCTTCATGCTTTAAACGGATTATTTAATCGAAGGTTATTGTATCGGACGTATGCGAATAGTTTATTATTTTTTTATTATTTTATTAATTTTCTATTATTTTATTATTTTTTATTATTGTATTTCATTATTCACAACTATGTTAATTTTATTTAATTAATGTTAGTAATTTTATATTAGGTCCTTACATATGAAATTGGCGTTTTGCCGTACTGGCAACTTTGATTTCAAATATCTTCTCTTTGGTTAGGAATTCCAAATTCAAATTTATACAGCTATTTACTCAAGTATTTGTGTTTTGAAAATTATAATTTATTTGTTTTTTCCTCAATTGTTTTTTTTCTTTGCGTCACTCAGTTTACAAAATGGAAAACTTGGAATATTGGGTTATTTACGAGTACGAGTTCCACCGTGGCACCAGTGCTGCAGAAACGGCTCGAAGGATTAATGATGTGTATGGCGACGGTGCCGCAAAAGAAAACACAGTGCGTTTTTGGTTCCAACGTTTTCGTTCTGGAAATTTCGACCTGCAGAACAAGCCCCGTGGACGGCCGGAGACCAAAGTTGATAATGAAGAATTGAAGGCTATTGTGGAAGCGGATCCATCGCAAACCACGTCCGAGTTAGCTGCAGGCTGCGGTGTTAGTGATAAAACTGTTTTAATCCACTTGAAGCAAATTGGGAAGGTGAAAAAGCTTGAAAGGTGGGTACCTCACGAATTGAGTGAAGCAAATCAACAAACGCGCGTTGACTGCTGCGTTGCATTACTCAACCGGCACAATAATGAAGGGATTTTGAATCGAATCATTACCTGTGATGAAAAGTGGATCCTGTATGATAATTGGAAGCGCTCATCGCAATGGCTGAACCCTGCCGAACCAGCCAAACCATGCCCCAAGCGAAAATTGACTCCAAAAAAGTTACTTGTGAGCGTTTGGTGGACTAGTGCTGGTGTCGTTCACTACAGCTTTCTTAAATCTGGCCAGACGATTACGGCAGATGTCTATTGTCAGCAACTGCAAACCATGATGGAAAAGCTAGCTGCTAAACAACCGAGGCTGGTTAATCGCTCTAGGCCACTGCTGCTTCATGATAACGCTAGACCACACACTGCACAACAGACGGCTACCAAATTAGAAGAGCTTCAATTGGAATGTCTAAGACATCCACCGTACTCTCCGGACCTTGCCCCAACAGATTACTATTTTTTCGAAATTTGGATAACTTTTGCAAGGGAAAAAATTCAACTCCGATGGGGCAGTCCAAACCGACTTCAAAGATTTTATTGATTCCCGTCCGAATGGTTTTTTTAGTAAAGGGATCGATGAACTACCTACGAAATGGCAAAAGTGCATAGATATCAATGGAACATACTTTGATGCAATAAGTATATTATATTTAAAAAAAATCAACTTTATGTTCCTCCCATACAAAACGCCAATTTCATATGTAGGGACCTAATATTTAATTTAAGTTTTAAATTGCTTGTCATTTGTTAAAATAAATAAGGCGGTCGGTAAGGAGTGGAAGCGCATAGTAACGAAGTTGTGTGCAGTAAATAAATCCAAATATTCTCGGAAAACATTAGCCGTTGCCGTCGCGCCATTGGTAACAGCCAATCATAAACGCCGTGGTAACAGCAGCTGCGAAGAGTATACTGAAATTCTCAGAAACGATAAAAACCGTTAACAATGCTATCGCTAGCTGCCGCGGAGGCTATATAAGCCAGTCGTGTTTGGACTCGGCCCTCACTTTCTTCACTTTCACACACGCGTTCACACGCTGCGCGTCTGGAGGCTTTGCGCTCCTACCTACGTGAAAACCAGTCCTTGTAAGGGATTTGAGCTACTGCCACAATTCTCTTTGCTTCAACTCCCGCACCGATTGCCGCAATATAATAAACTTGGTTTTATTACAAACAATTATCATCACGCCGTATTCTCCGCTTTTACTATCTACACCAAATCGAAGACGAGCAGCAGTCAGCGGCCTAAATAAAAATTAATAGTACGGGGGGAGCAATCTGTCCCGTACAGTTATATACAATCAATATGACTCTTGTTAACTTTTAAATGCACCAATATTGAATTAAGGATTTAATTAGATATTCAAAAGGTTTATTCAACTCAAATTAATTAAATCCTTTGATCTCAATTCAATGCGCGTGCATATTAATTCTGCTCTTGCCAGCTGACCTCGCATATCCAAAACAATAATTTCCAATATTCGTGTGCATATACTGATTCCATTGGTCAGTTTTCCACTGCATTAGAAGCTACCAGGTGCTCAATCCCCCATTGTCTGCTTTCCATTATGTTGTGAACTATTCAGATAGACAGCCCTCGATGTTTTAACTTCCGCGTCCGCCCTCCCGCGGGAGCCAGCGGTAATACGTTGCACGTTACATTGTGGTGCTGTGGCGGGAGAGGGTTGGGATTTTACGGACTGATTTAACTGCCGCACAATGGGATAAATCTTTTATCCATTGCAAATTGCATTGCAAAAATTGCATTAACCAAAACCACAAAGCCGTCGCTGTACCATTTTTTGAACGTTCACGTAATTTTTATGAAACGAAATTAAGCTTCATATAAAATATTTATTCCTTCAATTTCACCATAAAACAGGCATTCTCTTAATCGCTGAATCATGTATCGGTTTTAATCTGTATATAAATAAGACATAATTTTAGTATCTTACCAGATTATTTTCAAATGTTTCAAATGAGAAGGAAAGAGTTTTCCAGAAATATTATTTTATCTGAAGCGAATGTCATGTTTCGCCTTTTCGCCTTCATAATGTGTCAAGGCATTTGGTAATGCCTTAGCATGGAAAAAGGTATCATTCAAATCTAATGA
Organism: Lepidostoma basale; assembly: GCA_022606425.2. Taxonomy (NCBI): domain Eukaryota; kingdom Metazoa; phylum Arthropoda; class Insecta; order Trichoptera; family Lepidostomatidae; genus Lepidostoma; species Lepidostoma basale. The sequence goes on along the minus strand of JAHDVF020000694.1, from coordinate 1,360,524 downwards.
TATGTAACTTTTAGAAGACTGACATAGACTTTAATGTCATTGTTCATGGAAGAACAAATATTGTAATATTTATTTCTAATGTTTCAACAAATGTTTGCGATCAGATATAACAACACTTTAATTTTAAAAATAAACATGATCCGATTAAAAAAAAGCTGTTTACTGATTCGCAAAACTTTGGTTAAGCCACTTGAGAGAACTGAAAACAGAACAATCATGAATGACTGTTGTTTTATTGAATTGATTAGTTTCCACTGTGCTACCTTATATTCTTATAGTTTCAATTTCAATGTATTTACAAAATAATTATTTAACGCTTACAGAGCGGTTGACTACATTTGCAGTCCAAAAAAATATTTCGAACTACAGCAGACTATATGTGCAGTTTATATTTGAATATATTTTATAAACCTTGTTATTTTAAATCCTTACTACTATACTACTATAGTCTGCCATAGTTCGAAATATTTTTTTTGGACTGCAAATATAGCCAACCGCTCTACAAGTGTTAAATAATGTGTTTTGTAAATACACTGAAATTAAAAGTATAAGAATATGAGTTAGCATAGTGGAAACTTAGTGATACGAAATATTATGATGATCTAGGACTATCTGTCTGAGGTATAATTAATGTAGCCAATCGCTGTTCAAGACTACTGCAAATAAAGCTGCCGCACAATAGGGGTTAATAACAGTTACAGATACGCAGGGAATCGAAACCGGTTGGCAGTAAGTTAATGGTAGTGTGAATTCAAATTAATGACGGCTTATCCTTAATCGTTATATAATCTTCACTAAGTAATCAATCACATTAATTATGGTTGTTTATTCATATATATGGTCAGCTCTATTATACGGAAGTGAAACATGGACTCTAAAAGTGAACGTAATGAATCGGTTAGAAGCATTCGAAATGTGGATACACAGAAGAATGCTTCGTATACCTTGGACCGAAAAGGTCAGTAACGTCGAAGTACTTAGGAGAGCTGGAGCCAAGAGAGAGCTGTTGTCGAATGTCAAAGTGAAAAAGGTCTCATATTTGGGTCACGTGCTGCGTGGAGAAAAGTACCGCCTCCTCCGACTTATATTGGAGGGTAAGATAGAGGGAAGACGGGGAGTTGGCAGAAAACAGATGTCCTGGCTGCGCAACATTAGAGAGTGGACCGGAATGAGGACGGTGGATGACCTGTTTCGGGCAGCGCAGGACAGGGAGGTTTTCGCCGGAGTGATCGCCAACGTCGGGGGGACCTGACACGGCACAGGAAGAAGAAGAAGATTCATATATATTTAAATCATAATTTTGCACGTTATAATATAAAGAAATTTTTCTATTGATTCGAACAACTATAGCCGGTCAATCTTGAAACATATTATATATATTTAGATTTTTTAATCATGGCAAAAAAATAAGTCAATATCGTAAATCGGCACCTGCTACTAAAATGGTTAATTATTATTATTGAGTATAAAGCTCTTTAACCCCATCTGTTGACTAAAAGTCAATTTACTCTTCTTCCATAATTCATACATTGATCATATTCCAAGTGTTTCTATGTCATGTTCACAACAAAACTCGCACTGTAACATTTTGTAAACCGAATAATATTTAGTAGGTAACATGATTGTACGAATAGATTGTATGATGTTTCGCGTGTAGGTACAACTAAAACACCTTCTTGCTTATCTATTTCAGGGGTGACTTATAACTATTTTCAAGTTAAGTGGATTAATACGAATAAAAACGCTAGTTTTTTAGAAGTTTTATTTTATTTTATGCGAATGACAGATATTTAAGATTTGATAATGCCTTAGAACGGTAAAACATGTCATTTCCATTAAATATAATACAAATTCTAGAAAACTGACGATTTCATTTCTATTAATTATTTAATATGCATATTTACGTCATTGTTCAAGAAACAATAAATAAAAAATATAGTAGTTTAAATCCACATTCATGACGTAATACAAATACTTCTTCTTCTTCAAGTGCCAGGCACCCCGATGTCGTCTATCACCCTGGCGTAGGATTCTCTGACTTTAACAACTCCCCCACTCTTTGAATTCTGGACCACTCTTGGATACTTCTCAGCCAGGTCATCTGGGGTCTTCCAATACCGCGAATACTATCAATCTTTTCTTTCGTGATGAGGAGCAGCAAACCGTTTTTTTTTTGTTATAGATAAAGTGTTCCAAATTTGTCAGTTTTCTAATATTTGTGTTGTATAACAATTCTCTTTCTACTCTAGCTCTTTGCAACACATTTTGAAAGACTTGACTGAGAAAGACTTGGTGAGAATATATTAAATTGAAATAATGTAAAATAATCCAGAATTGTTGAGAAAACGAAAGAAAGAATCTCTCCCAAAGCACGCCACCGCCCCCTATCCATTGCCGCTCCCATCCATCCATGTCCAGCAATCCTCTTCAGATCGTCGGTCCAGCGGGTAGGGGGACGTCCAACTCTACGGAATCCTGTACGTGGTCTCCACTCCAGAACCCGTCTTCCCCATCGGCTGTCGGTTCTCCGACAGATATGACCAGCCCACCGCCACTTCAGCCGTAGAGCCACCTCAGTCACCTTGGTTTGTTATCGAATAAATTCGTTTCTAAATCTGTCCCTCAAGGTTATTCCAAGCATGGCTTTTTCCATGGCGCGCTGGGCGACCTTGAATCTGTAGACTAGACCTTTTGTCAGTGTCCACGTCTCGGCTCCGTACGTCATGACTGGCAGGACACACTGGTTAAAGACTTTAGTCTTGAGGCATTGTGGTATTTTGGAAGTGAGGACATGACGTAATTTCCCAAAGGCCGCCCAACCCAACTGAATTCTTCGGTCGGCTTCTTTCTCGAAATTGTTTCGTCCTAATTGTATGACTTGACCAAGATATGTGTATTCTTGTACCATTTCAAGAGCCGACCCATCGACGGTTACTGATCTCGGGATAATATGTTCATTTTACATGACTTTCGTCTTGTCCAAATTCATCCCGAGACCCACTCCATGCTCTCAATTTATATTTAATATTAATGTAAACTCCCGTAAGTAGCGATGGGCGGAACACTTCGCTCATGACCCAGATGATAAGTGGACAAGTCGACTGCTCTGCTGGTGTTGGAGGACGCCAAAGCGTGAAGTTAGGCGCCCACAGTTGCGTTGGCACGATAATTGCGGAAAAATGCGGGAAATGCCTGGATGCAGATCACTCGGGATAGAACTAACTAACTAACTAACCATCACGCCGTCTCCCCGAAGGGGTAGGCGGAAAGAATGGACTGCCACACTTTTTTTTCCTGACATATTTCTATCGCTTCATCAACATTCATACATCGTGTCATGCACGCGCGTCGATTTCTCTGACTCCTCACATGGCCGACATTCAATATTTGATTTATTTGATCTAGCCACGTTTTCCTCGGTCTTCCTCTATTTCTGGTTCCATTCACATCATTAACATATAATTTTTTTACCATTCTTTCTTCATTCATTCTTTCCATATGTACAGACCATCTTAATGATTCCTTTCATTATTTCGGGATAGAAGTGAGTGGAAAATACGAGAGAAGGTCTACAACAGGCTGAAAAGAAGAAAATATAAAATAATACTTCCAGAAAAACTTTTAATTTCATCGATATAAAATAATTCATGAAATGTATAAAAAAATGAAAAATATATTCAAACAAACAATGCGTTGTGATTCTTATTTGATGGCACGGTCTGGTATGATTGTACGTATAAAACTGTAAAAGCATTAGCCCCTGCAGGCCATTCGCCGCTGAAAGGAATCTGGTTCATATTACGCGAATGTAATAAAATTCCGTACTTATGTCCTATGCGCTCTGGAACATTTTATTTCCTCTTTTGTTTTCATTTATTCAAATTTGAGCGCGAAAAGACAGCTAAAAGGCGAAATTCTGTTTTGTTTCGTGGGAACGGCTAATGCAGATGTTTGGATTGCGATAAACAAAACATCAACCTCAATTGTTTTTAATAGATGAAAAGATTATTCAAACAAAAGATTTTTAACGAGAAAGATTGCAATTTAAGTCGTTGGCGTAAGGAAATCTTGTTATTATTGTATTTACGACTGTTTTTTGGATTTATTGCCGCTGTAATCCAATCTGTTTTCAAAAGTTATAAGAGCTATGGAATTTTACTGTTTTTTATTGGATCTGCTTACAAATTTAATATAATTGTAATCTTTAATATACCATAAATTATTTCTTCGTTGATTCAAAATAAAAGTAGATTTATATTCTGCCTTAAATGCACTTGTATTTTATTTTTCTAACTAAAAGTTATTAGATTTAAAAAATATGTTAGAAGTTTTATATCATATGAATAATTAAGCAAGATATGTAAGCAAGTATGCGCTAGCTTCTATGTAAGAATAATTCTCTAAAGTTTTTATAATATAATATTTTTACGCCTTTATATTATATAAAAATAAAATAAAGTGTGCAAAGCTAAAATTTTAACAAATCGTCCTTAAAATGTATAGTGTTAACTTTATTAACACATTTAGATTGTATTTTTATAACGACTTAAATTTTGATAATTTTATTCACTAATGACCTCCATCATCTAAGCAAATTACTATTTATTTTTCTTCTTCCACTCGTTGCAGCCTGTTATTTCAGGATTCTCCTCCTGTGATGCTGAACTCCAGCTTCCCATCGTCTTCTGAAGTCCATTGATTTTGGAGGTCTCCCTGGTGGGCGCGTGCATCTGGTATTCCATGGAGACCAATGATGAAATATATAACTATTAACACTGTAGAAAACTTATTGAAATATTAAATTAAACATAATAACACTTCACGCTGTTCTTTAAACTGGACCGCCACATGAGTAACATGAAAGTTTATTAATTTCAATAATAATTATGCAAATGTAAGGAATCATGAAATATTTAGAAAAATACTGAGGTGGCTCTGCGGATAGGCGGGCTGAAGTGGCGGAGGGCTGGCCATATCTGTCGGAGAACCGAGAGCCGATGGGGAAGACGGATTCTGGAGTGGAGACCGCGTGCAGGATTCCGTAGAGTTGGACGTCCCCCTGCCCGCTGGACCGACGATCTGAAGAGGATTGCTGGACATGGATAGATGGGAGCGGCAATAGATAGAAGGCGGTGGCGTGCTTTGGGAGAGGTCTAAATTCAGCAGTGGATGACAGACGGCTGATGATGATGAAATATTTATTTCTATGAAAATTAAGTACCTACACTGATCTTCTCTTTTTGAGAGTTTATTATCATACGCCTGAAAATTTTAAATATTTTTTATTATTATTTGAATTCAATATTTGAAAAGCATTAAAATATTGGTATAATGCCAAAACTTTACTAGTAATAAATACAGAAAATTGATAGACTTCTTGTACCACCCTTGTTAATCCAGAATAATAAGTTAAAGATCCTGTCTTAACATTGAATCCTACTCCTCGGACAGATTAAACTATTGGAAAGTTGTGAATCACTTAATAAATCGACATGATTCTTCAGTCAGTTAACGGTATTCAAAACCCCCAGAAGATTAACGGGGGTACAATGGTGACTAGAGAGAACTTTCAGGGTAGGCACCGCACTACCCTAGCCATTTTCGATTAGCCCATGAATAATATAGTTCTTGATTAATTACATTATAAGGAAATACGTATAATCAAATAAACGACCAATAAGTGTATTAACTAATTTTATTTAGCTCTAAGTTTGTAATAAAATTCCTCTTGTGATGAGATATGTCCTCACAAGAAGTCTAACAAGTTTTTGAGAAAGAAGAAAACTTGTTTTTCATGATGTTTAATTATATTTTCTGGTAATGACATTTCACCTTGCTAATGTGTTATTAAATATGAAACAAACTTTAACAAGGTAAAACTTTCCATTCTCGTAAAACAGAAAAAAACTCAACTTAAGTATGAAGCACTTAATATGAGGTGTGACACTATAAAAGAAAATAAAAATGCACTTTTGATATTTGCATCTAAACCACTTTATTTGTTAACACCAACCGGTTTCGCTCCCGCCGGTGCTTCGTCAGGGTGAGTAAATAAACTTGGTTATATATAGTTTATTCGGTTTAGATACAAATATTAAAAGTGTATTAACCAAGCCATAGAGGGCTCCCTCCGCTTATCCGAAGCTGTTATAGGCGCAGCGGCGCCTTTCGTCAGCTTAACTCGTGCACTCCCTAGGCCCGTCCGCCGTCCATGCGGGACTTAGGTTAAAAAAAAAAGGTATATTTGCAACCAAGGGGGACTCAGACCACATTTAAGCTACGCTACTCTCCCTCGATGTCCCGCCGTATACACATAGCAATACAACAGTAAAAGAAAATACACAATTGATACATAAATAACATATGTTAGACAAAGAATAAAAAAAGAAATAATGCACAGCAGGAGGCACAGTAGGGAGGGAGGAGACAAAATGCAGGATGGGGGAAATAAGAAAATTTATTTAATATGTGGAATAGGGAATTCAATTGCATTCAATTGAAGTATAACCTTCCTATTAAAAGTGTATTAATATTTTATTTCCGGAAAAAACTTTTAGAATGAAGATATTTCTGCGTATTAATTATTTTATATGGAGTTTTATACATTTAGTTCGGCCATCTTCTTAATCTAGTATTCATTAAGTAAGTTTATTTAATGTATTGGTTATTGACGTATAAATGTAAAAAAAATGTAAAATATCGTTTTTCTTCTTCATTTTTATCTTCATATAATCAAATCGATGGGAACCTACACTTCTAAAATTAAATAACTTAAAAAAAAAATTATCCACTTTTTCGTGTAAATTTAAAGTTCAAATGTGTAATCGAAATTCCTAAATAGAATGGCTAAATTTATAACAAAATTAATAATACACCTTAGCGGAATTACATTCTCGGGCTCGTAACACAAAAGGATTACTTTAATAAACAGGGTTACATTAAGTTAATGCTCGAAAGATATTTGGTTAATTGTCAACTGCGTAGTTTAGTCTGCGGAGTAAAGTCTTGTCAAAGTTACATAACGTTTCTTGAAATTGGCCTCGCCTAAAGCATAATGAAATTCCCGATATGCCGCACAAATATTGAATATTGTGAATTGGAACATCGACTTCCGTGATAATATTTGCCACCGTTTGAGATTGATCTATAGCAAACAACTTAGTTTGCGATACCTCTTACATATTCACAGTCGTAACTGTTTGGAAACAAAACAAATAATTTAAAAAAAATTATACAAACTATGTAACCATCACGCTGTCTCTTCGAAGGGATAGGCAGAAATAATGGACTGCCACACTTTTCTTTTTTGACACGCTTCTCTTGCACACAAGTAAATTTCTTCGACTCCTAGATATTTAATTTATTATTAATATTTAATTTATTTGATCTGTCACGTTTTCCTCGGTCTTCCTTTTTCTCTAGTTCCATTTACATCGTATATTTAATTACAATTCTTTCTTCATATATAAATTCTTCGTAAGCCTGTCTCCATCCATTGCTGGACGCAAACCTTGGTCTCTCGCCAGTGTTCTCCAGATATTTCCCGCTGTCCGCACAATATCTTCGCTCCACCTGGTAGGCTGTCTCCCGACACTTCTTTGGCCCAATTTGGTCTCCATTTAGTAACCCTCTGACTTCATCTTCCATCATCCCGTCGGCACACATGCCCAGCCCATTGCCATTCATTCTTTACATGTGTCCAAACCATCTAAATGATCCATTCATTATTTTGTTCATAACACTTTTATTCGCACCGCATTCACTTCTTATATTTTCATTCGACACTCTATCATACACTGTCTTTTGACACATTCGTCTAGGAGAACTCATTTCTACTGCATTTATTCTACTTTCATCCTTCTTTTGCCAGTTTCATGATTCGCTTCCATAAAAAAGGTCGGTACGATAATACCATTGTGCACTGCCATATAAGCTTTTTTGGATTAGGGTTTGTTTGCGATGACAACTTTATGTGCACCATTCGCTTTGTTGCCTGCTCTAACCCTTCTTTCAATATCCCTAGCTCTATCCACTAGCCAATCCTTTGTAAACACGGGGACATTACGTAACCTCGTTTGACAGATTTAATTTATATGTATTTTTAATATTCATTACATGCAATGAAATTCTAAAATATTTTTTAATAACCGATATTAATATAATTTTTTTTTTTCATATTTTAATATTTGAAAATGCTTTAGACTGGCAACATATATATGTCATTCACATAAAATATAATAAATCCTCCAGAGAACAGGCGCTTTAATTTGTATTAATTAATTAATAACCATTTAAAAAAAACTTACCGAGAGAAAAATATGTTTATAAGTCAATTTATATTTTATACGGATATTGAAATGCTTTTAATATGGAATCAGGTGTTATTGTTATTTAAAAAGGTATAGGATAAAGTATAGGTATAAAAGATATAGGTACTGGATTCACCCAGCTAAGGGAAGGTCACCCCGACAGAAAATCCTCCAGAGAAGGCAAAGGGATACCACTCTCGATATTTTTCCCCGGGTCATCACTTGGTGATAGTCAACGTTAAGGAGACCTGAAAGGACACAGAGAGAAGAAAATAGGATATAGAATAATAAGATATAGGAGAAGATATAGATATATCTTCTTCTTCTTTCTTTGCTAGCCTTCTTCCCTCCACTGCTGGATATAGGCCTCTTCCAATTTCTTCCACTCGTCTCTATCCTGTCCCTTTTGCATCCAAGATTTTCCAACCCTTTTGATAATATCATCGGTGGCTTTCCGACACTTCGTCTATTCTCCTATGGTCTCCAATTGAGTATCCTGGGTGCCCATCTGTTGCCACCCTGTCTAGCCAAGTGTCCAGCCCATTGCCATTTCAATTTTGCCACTCGGTCCATGACGTCAGACGTAGATATATGTAATACGTGATATATGTAAGATATAGATATATCTAATATAATGATAGTATATATCCATAAATATTTACAAAATGTATTTTGAATGTTTTATATAAATATTTAACATACATAATATTACAGTAGACATTTTAGGATCGAGAGACTTATAAGTGGGGCTTGTTGCTTTGATTAGGGATCTAATTACGCCAGTGCTGTTATGTTATCTTGTTCTGGGGCATAGGAGAGAATAAACATCAAATCACCTTGAAAATAATACTAACTTAATTTTGCTGGGTTGGCTCAGAAATTAAGATACCCAAGTAAGATTTTAGATCAGTTTATATCATATTACTGCTACCTGTGATATTACTAAACATGGGATTATTAAGGGAACTTTCATACGTGAACGGTTGCGTCGGCTCTGGTGTTCACACAAGGGAGGATTCATTTTCATATTATGGGTAAGAATTTGTAAATGGGAATATCCAAATGGTTTTAGAACTAAACTTGTTGAACACTATACATAAAATAATGTTAACAATGAAGTAAAAAAAATACTTACAACATTCAATTTATAAAATAATTATTATATTTAATTATAGAGTTAGACGTTTCACTTTGCTAGGACTTAGCCAACTGTGTTTGATAATGAACAAAATCTTAACATGCCCTTGCTAGGCAAACATTGTCACTAGTAATTTTTTTTTTTGGAAAATATTATCGTTAATAAATATTTATAATAATTTAAATCATTACTCAAGAAAAAAATATACAAAATTCTTATACATTTATCAAATGCGTTGCATGGGCAATTTATTACATTTTATTGTTAGATAAGTATTGTATATAAACGAACTGTCTTACATTTTTTTTGTATACAACAGGTCGTTTAACCGTCGCGTTGCCATGTGGTAAATTGAGTTTCCACTGCCAATTTAAAGTTGATTTTCTTAAAACCTATGGACCCTAATATTATAAAAAAAATTGTAATCCTCCATTGAAGTGTTCTCAATATTTCGTAATAAAAAAAAAGCAAAAAATTACTTCCTTCATCCCAAAAAAAAATATTTTCTAAGACTGCCCTCACCTTCATTCGTGTTAAGGTAGAATTTGTTTTGCTAATATTTACAACTTTATCAAAAGTGACAAATACTTACTCGCTGTTGAACGTATTATAAATTATATCTTTGGCTTTTTCAATATGTACGTAATAATACCGACTGTAGACGGAAACGCAGGACGTAACTTAATAATATCAGAACTGTGAAAATATTAACACTTTACCAAAAGGGACAAATATTAATACGTACTCGTTGTCTTGAACGTACTATACATTTTGCCTAGGTGCCTTTATCTTCGCCCCGCCGGCCGCGGGCCGCAGACAAGTTTATTCCTGATTTTTAGTCTTTCGTATGCTATGACGCATTACATATCAGAAATCGCATGGTTCCAGAAAAAAATTAATAATGATATGTTTTTCAAATAATCCATGTATGTTATAGATATCGATCTATTCCTAATGAAATTCCCTACAAGATGACATAAATTAAATTTTGATTCATCTAGTCATATGCTTGATATTTAGATAAAGTTAGCGGTAAACTGAACTTACCACATGGGAGCAAGCGTTTTGTTTTGAACACGGTACGTTAAGGGTTAAACCCAATTACTGTATATAATTTGTTTTAGCTATTATATTGATTCTCATGACATGTGATAGATAGTTAAATCTATCGGCATTTTATTGCCATGGGAATTCTACCAGACCAAAGGCAATGTGACAATCTCACTGCCAATTATTTACACTGTTTATCGTCGTTATTAGTGTCACGTGAATTCTACCAGGCCAAAGACAGCGTGATATTTTTTTCACACTGTCTGCGCTGAGTATCGAGCCCGAGACCTTTGGTGAGACAGTCGTTGTTGTTATCGCTCTACCACAAAAGCTGTTATATTTATATCAAATTATTAAAATTTCATTCAATTACTTTAAATATTAAATTTATCATTTAATCTAACTATGCTAAGGTTTTGAGAATGTTTACTGATTTTCTTCTTTTTCTTCCTTGTTGTAGACTTATGTTATCTGTTCTCTAGAGGGTTGCTCCTCCTGTGAGGTGGATTCCCAGCTGTTCTTTCATCTTTTATGAGATCTTCCTCGAGGACGAGTCCCGTGAGGCTGATTATGTGGCCGTTCTTTGGACATGACCATACCAGTCCCTCCTTCGCTATCTTCTCCATCTTATAATATCCTCAACTCACATATCTCTCTAATTCTGGTGTTCCCCACGCGATCTCTCGGTGTCTTGCCTGTTATCATCTTCATTGTCTTCTAAGTATTCTTAAATATGGTAAAAGCAACAACAACAACAAACCATAACACCATTTTTCCACAGGGATAGGCAGAGAGAATGAACCGCCACTATTCTCTACCCCGACATACCTATCTAGCTTCCTCCACATTCAAACAACAAGTCATACACGCACGTCGATTCTTCCGATTACTAACATGACCAACCTGTATTATGAACAAAATTATGAAAGGATTGCTGCATTGGTTCGGACATATGGAGCGCATGGATGGAGAAAGAATGGTTAAGAATGTATACGTTAATGATGTGAATAGAGTACGGAGTCGAGGTAGACCGAGAAAAACATGGCATGACCAAAATTAAAATTTTGTCGAATAGTAAATGTTTTCGATGTATAGTTTACACAATACACACTTGTGTTTGGTAAATGTGCGTGTATCCGTGTTAAACCACAATCTCGCAATAAGCTCCGTATGTATATTGATAGAAACTAATTAATAGTTAAGTGACATCGGTATGGAATGTTCAGTGTTTAAATTGATCCTTAATAACTAATTATAAGGCGCTCTACTATTGTGAAGCTATACGTTGGTATTTACATACTCTGAATTTCGAATAATTGGATGCTTAAGTAATAATTGAGGAGGTATTTAATTTGTAGAATTCCGGGTCCCTCTGTAATTTTCCCTTTACAGAGGAACTGCAAATAAAAGAAGTGAATGAAAGTGTTTTGAACAAAATAATGAATGAACACAAGTTTGAACACACGAAAATAATGAATAAAGCCAGAATGGTGTAGAAGTTATATGTAAACGACGTTAACGGAGCCAGAAATATATCTGAGGTCTCTAAAACAAAAGTGTCGCAAATCTGTATATGATTGAGTGTAAAATGCAAATATAAAATGTGAATGCAGTGCGAATGAAAGTGTTATGAACAAAATAAAGAAATGAGCATTTTTTGACACTTGTTAAGAATAAATGAAGACAGAATGGGGAAGACAGCGTAGCAGATGATAGATTTTTACAGTGAAGAAGGTATATGTAAATTACGTCAACGGAGCTAGAATTTGAGAAAGACCGAGGAAAACGTGGCACAATTAAATCAATCAAATATTTAATGTCGTGAAATTTCTCGTGAAATCGACGTGCATAACACGATGTATGAATATAAAGGAATCGAGAGATGTACGAGTATGTCAGGACAAAACAGTGTTGCGGTCCATTCTTTATGTTTACCCCTCCGGAGAGACAGCTTGATGGTTTGTTTATGGTTGTTTCAATATAAAGAATATATTCAGAAATGAAGACGCCCAGGGACGGATCTGGCAAGATAGAGTCCGTTCATTTCGGCGATAATGTTTGCAATAGTGTGAGTGACAGTGCGTTTACCAAAAGCTGCTTTTATTTTAATAACACAACAACAAAAAAATATCACGCAGTTTTTCCAATTGATTAATTCATAAAAATGTTGCTCTATAAATCATACAATTTATTTTTATTATTATATTATAGTAGGCAGAGAGAATGGGCCGCCACACTTCTCTATCCTGACATACGTCTCTATATTCCTTCACAATCATACAGTGAGTCACACATGCACGTCGATTCTTCCGACTTCTAACATTTAAAATTTGAATTATTTGGTCATGCCAAGTTTACCTCGGTCTACTACAACTGCGTACTCAATTAACACCGTAAACATATACTTTCTTAACCATTCTTCCATCTTTGCGTTCCACATGTTCTAATCAACCCAGCTAAAAACTTACTAACTAACCATCACGCTGTTTCTCCGGAGCGTTAAGCAAAGAGGATTTAAAAAATATTTATTTAATACTAAATGACGCGGTTGGGTAAATTTAAACTCTTTGGGTCGTAGTCTTCGGGGAAATGTATTGGGTTGTGATTGTTTAATTACCTGGTCAACGTCTTTGAAGTTTTTCGTTTGAAAGAGGCTTTTTTAAAAATTTTAACGTCATCGTAATAACAAAGTATAATAACAAAGATAAGTATTTAAATACATTGTTCGACAAACACGTCAGGTTTGTAATTGATTTTATTCAAAACAGTTTGTTATTTGAAAACTTGAAGAATAAATATTTCCTAAAATTGATAAATATATGTCTAAAGTCATCATTGCAAATATAAATATTTCCAAAGATGGCAGTAGTTAACGGAGTTCTAGTGCCAACCAGTGGCGGAACTCCCATAGAAGCCCAGAAGCCCGGCTTGCGTAAGAAATTTTGAATCAAAACCTCTTCTGGCTTACAGAGGTTCAGCTCTTGTGGCTATTCCTCTTACGTCTGATGGGAACATGGTTGGAAGGTGATTTGGGAGGACGTTGGTTTATGCGGGGACACGATTTCTTAGATATGGGGGTTTTGATCAAAAATTTCTTACCCATGCCGGGCTTCTGGGCTTCTATGAGAGTACCGCCACTGGTGCCAACCCTTATTTGGGGAAGTGAAGCTTGGAGCTGGCAAAAGTAGTATAAATGCCATTGAAATGGGATTCGTGAGAAGAATGTGCGGAAAACGATAAATGATAGAATACAAAATGATAAAATAAGGAAGAAATGTAAGGCAGATGATCCTAATGCCGTCTCCTCGAAGGGTTAGGAATAAACTGTCACACTTTTCTTTCCTGACATACTTCTCTCGTGGATGCTATATGGGGTTCTTATACATTTTTCTTCTTGTTCCAGTTACTACTTTCCAAGGAGAGATCCTGAAATTGTCTAAAATAACCAGGTCGGAGATGGGAGCCTACTTGTGCATTGCGAGCAATGGAGTGCCGCCTTCCGTAAGCAAGAGAATTAGGGTCAACGTTCATTGTAAGTTGTCAATATCATTATTCAAAATATATTTGATTTTCTGATTTGATTAAGTGATTCATTTGAAAATTCTGTAATAAAATCTGAAATTATAAAACTTAAAATTTTATAAACATGCCAGTAAAATAAAAACTGTTTTTAAAATATCCCCTTTTAATATCAAAATAAACAAATACTTAAGAAGTTATAAATATCTTTGTTTGATCCACTATTTATTAAAAAATATTTTAAAAAAACACGACATGTTTCGGAGGATACCTCCATCTTCAGATGATGGAGATACATGAAGATGGAGGTATCCTCCGAAATATGTCGTGTTTTTAAATATTTTTTTAAGGATTAATTGTATCTCAATAGAGACGAGGATATAAATTATTTGGAAACAAAATATGGCAGTCGAGGCGTTTACAAGACTTATGACCTGTATTTGTCTACAAGTATTTGTGTACAAAAAAAAACAAAAAATATATTCTTAATAAATAGTGGATTAAACAAAGTTTTTTTCAATTTCCTAAGTATAAAATATTACTTTGGAATTCAACAGTGTTAGCCTTAGCGTTAAATAAGTTTAATTTAAATAAGTTTCTTTTCATTTCTTGAAATACAGATTCACATTTTTAAAAAATACTTAAAATTTTAAAATTTTGTCATGCAAATCGCTGTTTTTCCGAAGTTTAATGTTTTGAAAAATAGTAAGCCCATATCGTTTCCCTATTGGTAACGAAATAAAACAGTAAGGGAGAAAGTGGTGAAAAGCAATTCCAATTTTTAATTTTTTAACAAATAGTACGAATTAAAACGTCTGTTTTCTAGAAGTGTAAATATATTATATGGAAATGACATATTTCACCTCGCTAAGGCATTAGCAAATATATTATGAGCAACTATAAAACATGTCATTTCCGCAAACTATAATTAAACTTCTAGAAAATAAAGGTTTACAGGTAATTCACATTAATAGTTTAATGTTGAGTTTTGCATCATTTCTCAAGAAATAATAAACGACTATTTTGATTCACAATTATTGTATTTATTGTTATATATTTTTTTAAATTTTTAAATCTGTCTTTTATCTTCAAGTTTCGAATACGTAATTTCTACATTTCATCATTTTATTCATTCAACGATACAAACTTTAATCATGTAGAAAAAAATAAACTCAGAGTGAAAAAATACGCCGTGTCGTATTATGAAACGCTTTTCATGTTTAATGTTTATGTATTTTTTTTAATTAATAAGAGCTTTGATTGATTGCGTTTGTTTATTTCTTTCTGATTAGTTCACCCCGTTATCCAAGTGCCAAATCAACTGGTGGGCGCCCCGCTCGGTACTGACGTCACCCTTGAGTGTTACGTGGAGTCCTCCCCTAAGTCGATCAATTACTGGGTAAAGGACAGCACAGGTAACTCAATTGCGTAACTTTCATATTTTTAACAATCGCCTTTCTGAAAAACATTTTTGTTTCTTATGCAAATGTTATTCTTGATAAGCAAATATTTCGACACCGAGGAAGACTTCTTTGTCTCGAAACATGTTTGTGAAAAGTGCAAAAAATTTTGAAAAAAATTATTTAAACGAAAATATTTCGTTTACTTACTTATCAGCCATTACAAAAAATGTTTTTTTTTTATTCTAATATTTTTATCGTGGATATTCTGCGAAAAAACACTAAGTCAAAATTACTACTTCTGAGATAATTGAAGTTCAAAGTTTGTAAGGATATAATATATATTTTTTATATTAAACATTACTATCACAGTAAGGTATTCAAATTGAAGTCACATTGTACCTACTATAGTCACTTTGTGAGAAATGTTTTTTTTTTCTTTAGTTAAGTTATGCAATCATTTTATCTTATGTACAGTAACTATAACATTAGGTAAAATAATAATTAATTAGTAATAAGAGAAAATAAAGAAAACAATAATTGCAAAGTTTGCCCATGAGTAAAGCATTTAGACATCACTTACTAGACATCTCCAGGATATCATGTTGCCGACCAATAATCTCACATTTTTTCATGTCAGTACTGCTCAATATTCAAAATTTATTGGCCCCAAACAGTGTCAAATGCCGTTCTCCGGACCATGGCAAGCGAAAAGCCAACTAGATAACAAGTCGCTAGACGCAAATGGTAATGAATCGGTCACACTCTGAGACGGAACCCAGCCTGCATCGCTTAGGGTGCACTAGACTGGTCCCTTATGGGGGGAAAGAGAAAGCGAGGCAGACCTAGAGCCACCTGGAGAAGAACCCTGCAGGACGAAGTTAAGGCAGCAGGCCTCACTTGGGATGATGTTAGGCATCAGGCATGCGATAGAGTCGGATGGAGAAGGTTCCTTGAGGCCCTATGCACCACGGAGGTGTGACAGGATAAAAAGAAGAAAAATAAAACTGCTCCATAAGCTCCGCTGAATACACACAAAATATTGTTATTGATAATTTATCATCAAAAATGTATCCAGAGAATTTGCATTAAGTCCCTAGGTGTTTTTTTCCTGAACGGATTTATATTATATTGACTTATTACATAAAATATCTCAACTTGTAGTGTAGATAGGATTTTTTCAACAGTATAACATCATCATTAAGTCAAAACAGCAAAATTTTGACTTAGTGCTTTTTCGCAGAATACCCAATATATTAATTATTTTATTAGCCGTGTTCGTTGCGCTTTAGTTGGTCATTATTTAACTGCAGTGCCCAGGTACTCATAATTCAAAGGATATTCAATTAACATATGCGATAGCGAAGCAATTTGTGTTGGTGTATAAATTATCGCAGGGAGTAATTATTTTAAGACGTCACCACACGGTCTGCGGTAGAAGGGTAAAGTAAAGAGGAGAATAATCCCTAATGCTTGCATACAGTTCGAAGTCTGTTGGGCGTATATTGTGGTCAGCCTTCTTCTTGTGTTGTACATGAAAGCTGTTTCACGGTTTAATTAAGTATTCAATAATTATATAACATTTTCATTTTCATTAAAATTCGATTTGGACTCAAATTTGGAAGCGGGAATTCGCTTATTTTTTCAATACTAAAAAAACTTCTCAAATATCACTCTATTTTATAACAAGCTAACCATCACACCGTCTCTCCGAAGGGGTAGGCAGAAATAATGGACTGCCACACTTTTCTTTCCTGACATATTTCTCTCGCTTCCTCAGCATTCATACATCGTGTCATGCACGCGCGTCGATTTCTCTGACTCCTCACATGGCCGACATTCAATATTTGATTTATTTGATCATTATTTCTTAACATTTTTTTTTACCATTCTTTCTTCATTCATTCTTTCCATATGTCCAAACCATCTTAATGATCCTTTCATTATTTTGTTTATAACACCATCATTCGCACCGCATTCACTTCTTATATTTTCATTTGACACTCATACACAGAGTATCCACACATTCGACTAAGAGATCTCATTTCTAGTGCATTTATTCGACTTTCATCCTTCTTTTACCAGTGCCATGCTTTGCTTCCATACATAAGGGTCGGTAGAAGAACACCATTGTGGACTGCCATTCTAACTGTTTTGGATAGGTTTTTTCATTATTTTCTTCCATTATTTTAATTGTATCTTTTTAAATCTTGACTTATATTCCCAGAAGATAACAGTGTGTTTCGGGGAAAGGTCGAAACTACAATAGAAGAACTAGAGAATAAAATATGAATGAAAATTTATTTAAGATAAATTTTCATTTTTGGTAATTTAATGTTTAGGTGTTAGTTCATAAAAATAATAAATATCAAATAAAAAAAAATCTTTGAGGGAATAAAAATTTTCAACGATAATTTTAGGGTTTTTTAATTGAAATTAAAAACATTTTGTGATAATAACTATGACACAATATTTTTCTTCTTCATTTTCTTTTTGTCCTGTCACATCCCCGTGGTGCATAGGGCCTCAAGGAACCTTCTCCACCCGACTCTATCGCATGTGTGATGCCTAACATCATCCCAAGTGAGGCATCAAATCAAATCAGTTTATTAACTCAATAGACATTACAAACAGGAAAATGTTTAAGGCATCTATTAAGTATAGGTAAAATATTATAAAAATACAACAAAGTACCAGGAACGCATTAGAGATGGTTCGACATTAGGAAGACAAGATACTTTATAAAGTCAATAGTTTTTGTCCCCTGAACGTACTTTCACTAACATGAAAGACGTCGATTTCCGAGGAGACCGCGTTCAGCAGACTAATTGCTCTTCCTACCGGTGTCGCTAATAATTGTAAAATAGTATTTCTTTGATTAAATATAAAACACAAATGGTATGAGAATATATAATATTAGGTCCTTACATATGAAATTGGCGTTTTGTATGGGAGTAACATAAAGTTGATTTTTTTTTAATATAATATATTTATTAAATCAAAGTATGTACCATTGCTATCTATGCACTTTTGCCATCTAATAGGTAGTTCATCGATCCCTTTACTTAAAAAAACATTCGGACGGGAATCAATAAAATCTTTGAAGTCGGTTTGGACTGCCCCATCGGAGTTGAATTTTTTCCCTTGCAAGAAGTTATCCAAATTTCGAAAAAAATAGTAATCTGTTGGGGCAAGGTCCGGAGAGTACGGTGGATGTCTTAGACATTCCAATTGAAGCTCTTCTAATTTGGTAGCCGTCAGTTGTGCAGTGTGTGGTCTAGCGTTATCATGAAGCAGCAGTGGCCTAGAGCGATTAACCAGCCTCGGTTGTTTAGCAGCTAGCTTTTCCATCATGGTTTGCAGTTGCTGACAATAGACATCTGCCGTAATCGTCTGGCCAGATTTAAGAAAGCTGTAGTGAACGACACCAGCACTAGTCCACCAAACGCTCACAAGTAACTTTTTTGGAGTCAATTTTCGCTTGGGGCATGGTTTGGCTGGTTCGGCAGGGTTCAGCCATTGCGATGAGCGCTTCCGATTATCATACAGGATCCACTTTTCATCACAGGTTCAATTCAAAATTCACATTCGATTCAAAATCCCTTCATTATTGTGCCGTTTGAGTAATGTAACGCAGCAGTCAACGCGCGTTTGTTGATTTGTTCACTCAATTCGTGAGGTACCAACCTTTCAAGCTTTTTTACCTTCCTAATTTGCTTCAAGTGGATTAAAACAGTTTTATCACTAACACCGCAGACTGCAGCTAACTCGGACGTGGTTTGCGATAGATCCGCTTCCACAATAGCCTTCAATTCTTCATAATCAACTTTGGTCTCCGGCCGTCCACGGGGCTTGTTCTGCAGGTCGAAATTTCCAGAACGAAAACGTTGGAACCAAAAACGCACTGTGTTTTCTTTTGCGGCACCGTCGCCATTCACATCATTAATCCTTCGAGCCGTTTCTGCAGCACTGGTGCCACGGTAGAACTCGTACTCGTAAATAACGTGATATTTCAAGTTTTCCATTTTGTTTTCACAAAGAAAAAAAACAAATGAGGAAAAAACAAACGAATTTTAATTTTCAAAACCTAAATACTTGAGTAAGAAAGAGAAGATATTTGAGATCAAATTTGCCAGTACGGCAAAACGCCAATTTCATATGCAAGGACCTAATATAATAGTTAAATATAAAACACCCCTCACTTCAAATATAATACATGATTATATGCTGACTTATGGCATTTGAAAATATAGAAATTTGAATCAGTTTTGGGTACTACCTCACCTCTTGAAGCTGGGTCACGATTTGCATAAGAGATTTATCTGCCGCACAGTCGAAAGTCCCCTCAAATGTTCTCGAGTGATTGTCTCCACTCGTTTTCATCGTAGCAAGAGCCATGGGCATATAAACAATGGAAATTAAATAAAGGCACTTTCCCAGGCTGTGACGATTACTTGTTAGAGATAAAATTATTATATTATTCACTCTAAATCCTCTCCGAGTAAGCACTTCTATAGTATAATAGAATTTAAATATTACACTTTATAAAAGTTCACGATTATATATTTTTTTTCAAAAAATTACGTCTGTTTATTGGAGTTATCCGCTATTTAGCATAGTTTAAACTAAATATAACGTTAAACGTATGCCCTTATTAAAGAGAACCGAAGAAATTTCTTCTCGTGTCAATTTTAAACTTAGAATTAAGATTGATTTGTTAATCTACAACTCACTCACGAAACTAGTAAGACGTTGTATTTTCACAATACTATTATATATTTTTCGATTTGTAAACAGGTTTCGGATGTGACACAAGCTTTTTCGATGTACAAATTTTAATAATAAAATAAATACTAGAAAAGGGTGAAGTATAGTCTATGGGTGGGGATTTTTGTTAAAATAACTTCTGATTAAAGGGGGGGGGGGGGGGGTTACGGGAAATTTTCGAATATGGGAACTAAAGTTACATTTAATTAATTGTTTTTAATATTAACGTTACTTTTAACGGTTTTTATTTTCTAAAATTTCAAGATAACACAATGTTAGATTTTTATTTCGTCATCATCAGCCATCTGTCATCCACTGCTGAATGTAGGCCTCTCCCAAAGCTCGCCACCGCCCCCTATCCATTGCCGCTCCCATCCATCCATGTCCAGCAATCCTCTTCAGATCGTCTGTCCAGCGGACAGGGGAACGTCCAACTCTACGGAATCCTGTACGCGGTCTCCACTCCAGAAACCGTTTTCCCCATCGGCTGTCGGTTCTCCGACAGATATGGCCAGCCCACCGCCACTTCAGCCCACCTATCCGTAAAACCACCTCAGTCATCTTGGTTTGTTGTCGAATAAATTCTTTCTAAATCTGTCCTTCAAGGTTATTCCAAGCATGATTCTTTCCATGGCGCGCTGGGCAACCTTGAATCTGTTGACTAGACCTTTTGTCAATGTCCACGGCTCGGCTCCACTGGTTAAAGACTTTAGTTTTGAGACATTGTGGTATTTTGGAAGTGAGAATATGACGTAATTTCCCAAAGGCCGCCCAACCCAACTGAATTCTTCGGTCGGCTTCTTTCTCGAAATTGTTTCTTCCTAATTGTATGATTTGGCCAAGATGTATTCTTGTACCACTTCGAGAGCCGACCCATCGACGGTTACTGATCCCGGGATAATATGTTCATTATACATGACTTTTGTCTTGTCCAAATTCATCCCGAGACCCACTCGTCTGGATGCAGTGTTCAGTTCATCTAGCATGCCTTCTAGCTCCCCCACAGATTCCGCCAGAATAACAATGTCATCCGCAAAACGAAGGTGAGAAATGTATTCGCCATTTATGTTGAGGCCACGTTCAGACCTGTCCAGAGTTTTAAATATATCTTCTAAAGGACAAGTGAACAGATTCGGAGATATCACATCCCCTTGTCTGATTCCCCGTTGCAGCCCAATCGGTTTGGTCTTCTGGTTTTGGATTTGCACGGACATTATGGCGTTATAGAGGCATTTCAACACCTGTGCGTAATTCCAATCAATCTGGTTTCGCGGCAGAGACTCCAGAACAGCCCAGGTCTCGATGGAGTCGAAGGCTTTCTCATAGTCCACAAAGGCAAGGCATAGGGGTCGATTATATTCTTCTGTTTTCTGGATAATCTGCCTAACGGTATGGATGTGATTTATGGTGCTGAAGTTCGCCCTGAACCCAGCCTGCTCCGGAGGTTGGAAATCGTCAAATCTACGGTTTGTTATGACCCTTGAGAACAACTTATAAACGTGGCTTAGGAGTGAGATCGGCCTGTAGTTTTTTAACAAAATCTTGTCTCCTTTTTTATTTACGTCTTGTTTATTTTAAATATATTTTTTTATTATTTTTTGTTTAATTTTCATTATGCGTTATTAAGTAATTTATATTTATGATAGTGTCGAATTCAAATATATGAAGTGGAACGCTGTGGGAATGAAAGCGTTATGAACGAAATAATGAAAGCGTCGTGAAGACGGTTTGGACACACGAAAAAAATTAATGAAAACAGAATGGTGATGAAGGTATTTGTAAACAACGTGAACAAAGCTAGAAAAAGAGGCGGCCGAGAAAAACGCGGCACAATCGAATCTATCATATATTAAATGTCAGTCACGTGAGGAATCTGAGAAATCGACGTGCGTGCATGACACGATGTATGAATGTTTTGGGGGCGAGAGAAAATTTTCTAGAAAGAACTGTGTGGCAGTCCATTCTTTCGGCCTACCCCTTCGGGGAAACGGTGTGATAGTTAGTTAATAACTTAGTTTAAGTAGTGAATTTTTATTAAAAAATAAATTACAAATTTTATGTTTTCATTGAAAATTTGATTTGATTTGATTTGCCTACTACAAAAGATATTTACAGTTTTTTTTACATCCATTAGGTGTGCAATACTCTCGTGTTTAAATAAACAGACGCATTTCCATTACGGGAGCAAATATTCCCAGCGCACTAGCCCGGATTCGGGTTAAACCCGATCTTTAACGGGAAAGGTATTTGGTGTTGGTAACCATCAACGAATTTTCCACCTACCATCCCCTTTAAAAGGTCTTTTTGTGCTGTGTTAATAAAACAAACCGCAGTATTTATTTACCTTTCTGGATATGAGTGAAAAATAACAAGAAATCTTTTAACGGGTCTGTTTATCTATTATATAATATTTGTATAATGTAGCTCAATAGGAATGTTTTAATATGATTTCTTTTTTGAGTGTGTAAACATCTTTGATTTTTTTTTTAGTGTGTAAACAACACTTAAAAAAAATACTTTGTAAAATAAAGGCTGTCATTAGAAATTTCAATGAAAAAGTTCATTGTAAATAATGAAAATAAAAAAATCTGTAAAAATCTTTATAAAATATGTATTTAGTTAAAATCTGACAGCTTGCTGCCATCTTCTGGGTTCGTCACCAGAAGATGACAGCGAGCTGCCAAAACCGGTAGAAGAAACAAACATTCGTGCATTTTAAACAAGTATATGAAAGAGATGAAAGGGTTGGAAGCAGGTGCAAAAATGAACGGTGTATCAGTAAGTAAGTGTGTGTATTTGTTGTATGCGGACGACGCTATGCTACTTGCAGACAACGAGCATGAACTGTAAGCCCTGGTGTCTAGTACTCGTATGTATGAGGTATGCAAGCGGTACGATTTGATGATGAATGTGAATAAGTCCAAGGTAGATTTTCGAAAAAGAATAAAATATGACAGTCTGCCACATTAATGTAAACGGTGAAAATCTGGAATAAGTGCTAGGATGGCTGTGCATAATGGTGTTCTTGTGCCGACCCTTATGTATGGAAGTGTAGTATGGAACTGAAAAAAAAAGAATGAAAGTAGAATAAATGGTGTAGAAATTGGATCACCAAGATGAATGTTTTGTAAATCTGTATATGATAGAGTGTCAAATGCAAGTATAAGAAGTGAATACTGCGAATGAAAGTGTTATGAACAAAATAATGAAAGGGTCGTTAAGATGGTTTGGACACATGATTAGAATGAGTGAAGACAGAATGGCGAAGAAGGTATATGTAAACGACGTGAACGGAGCTAGAAAAAGAGGAAGAACGAGGAAAACGTTGCACGATCAAATCAATCAAATATTAAATGTCAGGTACTTGAGGAGCCGGAGAAATTGACGTGCGTGCATGATAAGACGTATGAATGTAGAGGAAACGAGAGAAGTATGTCTCCGGGGAGACGGCGTGATGGTTAGTTAGTTAGTTAATTTAATAACATTAAAAATAATAAAATAATAATATATTTTTACATTGCGTAAACTGCATATTTAAATATTGTAAATATACTAATTGTATCTTGTACAGTAGTGTTATATTTCATATTAAATAATAAATAGAAATGAAAATGTTTTTTTCAGGAATTTTATTATAGTTCATGAAACGACATGTTTTTTACCTTTCAAAGGCAGCAACAAATGTTCATTCGATATACTCGTACATTTGATAATGACTTGGAAAGGCTAAGGGTGTCATTTATATAAACTGTAATAAGACTTCTACAAAACAGACATTTTAATTCGTATTTATTATCTACCTTAAATGTTTATTATGAGAAAAATGCAATTTTACTACAGTTTTGTAATACTTTATGAGAATGACACGTCAAGCCCTTCTCTAAGTTATTATTAATTGTTGTTATTTAAAATTGACTTGACAAAGCTTAATATGTCATTCGAATATAATATTATTAATCTTCTGGAAAACAAACGCTTTCATTATGATTTAATATTATATTTAATATTATATACAAGGAAATGCAGGAATGTCGTAGAAATGAGATCTCTTAGACGAATGTGTGAATACTCTGTGTATGATAGAGTGTCGAGTGAAAGTGAATGCGGTGCGAATGATGGTGTTATGAACAAAATAATGAAGGGATCATTAAGATGGTTTGGACATATGGAAAGAATGACTGAAGAAAGAATGGTAAAAAAAAAATATATGTTAACGATGTAAATGGAACCAGAAATAGAGGAAGTCCGAGGAAAACGTGGCAGGTTCTAATAAATCAAATATTGATTGTCGGCCATGTGAGAAGTCTGAGAAATTGACGCGTTGAGGAAGCGAGAGAAATATGTCCGGAAAGAAAATTGTGGCAGTCCATTCTTTCTGCCTACCCCTTCGTGGAGACGGCGTCGTGATGGTTAGTTAGTTATATAATGATATTTTCATTTACACTTGTCGGTTAAAAATAAAATAAATCTCGCAACGAACATACGCATAATTGGCATACAATAAACTAAATGAAATAGGAAGTCCCACTCTTGTGGAGACCAAAGAATCACGTAAGAAATTTGGGAAGACCTCAAACTTATAGACAAATAGACCATGAAATAATATAATGGAAATACCTGAAAGAAGCCTATCTTCAGGAATGAACGTCTATATGCTAAAGAAATAAAATAAATAGAAGAAGAATATAAACTAAATATAGATGAATGCCGATGACGCTCGGATATGTAAACCAGACCAAAATTATTAACGGGCCTTGGTCAAAAAAACTTATCTACAAACAAACTGGTATTGTGTTGCCTTCTACAATGCAGAGCTTCGTTGATCACACGAATTCAGTACTTCTATCTGCACATATAAATCCAATTTACTTTTCATCGGTGCTGGTTTGATTTCGACATGTTATTTTGCTATTTGCTTTGTTTGAAAAAGGAATAACAGACCACCGTTCCGCCTTCGTTTTGACAAAATATACCCGTCATGGACGCTGTATAAATCCAACTCCTATCCTTGATGTTACGTTAGCATATACTCGTATTCATACTAACGTGTGGTAACTATACAACTGAGTCAATCACTTTATCACAATTAAACAATATAAATATGTTTTTTTTATTTTAAATAATTATAAAATAGAACTATGAATTTCATACTCATGGTTGGTTTTAGATAAGAGATTTCGAAATTATAAAATTTATATTTATTTTACAATGTTATATTGTTTTATTCATTAGTATACGAGTACTTGAATCTTGCAACGGAAATCTAATTTAAAATGCAATGATTGCAAAGTTTTATTATTTTAATAAAACCAAAGACTTTTTGAGCGAATGGATTTAATATCCAATGTCCACAGAAGTAAAAGCTCATTAATTTGAAAAATGAACAGGTTGTATCCTGGATTGAAGGTTAAGCATTATCTGATTTAGACTACATAACGGTGTACTTACTTACACCTCTTCTTCTTCTTCTGCTTCCTCAGCTTATTCCCATCCACTCCTGGACAAAGGGCTCCTCCATTCGCTTCCATGTCACTCTGTCTTGTGCAGACTGCATCCAGGTTATTCCGACGTTTCTGTTCACATCATCCTTCCACCGTAGTTACGGTCGCCCTGCACTTCTCTTTGCCGTCCACGGTCTCCAAGTTTTTACACCTATGGCCATACAACTCTTGAGGAGTTTTAGCCTCTTTGATGATTCAATTCCAAGCTCCTAGATCCTTCGGCTTTTGCTCCGAACAGTTCGTTTCGCCTAACCTAGCTAGATAGGCCAGAACATTTTCCATTAAACGATGTCTAGGTCTACCTAGACATTTTATTCCGGTCGGTCTTGATTTGTATAGGAGTTCTGATCTCTCGTGCTGAAAAGGCCCGTGTTATAAATGTAAATGACAAAGATTACGGTGAAAACGGTTTGAGAAAACTGTTTTTTGTGATAACATATTTTTATGAAGATGGAATTCGTCAGTTAATAATTGTTAAAAGTGTTTAATGTTGTAAAACCATACTATATACTACTCATGTGAAATGGTTTAAGTAATCTTAATGAGTTATTCAACTTTTGAAATGTGTGTTTATTTCCAGGCGAACTGATTATTCCTTCAGAGAAATACGAGATGGAGGTACACCAAAAGAGCATGTTTGAAGCAAGGATGTCCATGTCGGTGAAGAAAATCGGGCTTGATGACGTGGGCAGCTACACATGTGTGGCTAAGAACTCCCTTGGGGACGTGGAGAGTAAAATTAGACTCTATGGTAAGTATCAGAATATTTTTACAAAAAATTATCTAATATTATTTTTTAGTAAAATATTCTATGTTTTTTTTTAAAAGTAAATCAATAAAAGTAAATAAATAAAAATAGTAAATAATAATTTTTTTAAAAAGTAAAGTCACGTAAAATATTGTTGCATATAAAGCTTTGTTCAAGTGGAATTGAATTTTTGTAAGTTCACGTAAGCTTGATTAAATACATTTTATTAAAATAAAAAAGTTGAGTTACTTCAGATTGTAATTAATTTTTATTACAGCTATAATAGTTTCGAAAACACAAAACATATCTGACGTTAAAAAAAATATTTTAATTTGGCCTTTCTTGATTTATTTAAGTTAACGAAAATCGATTTTTTATTTACCAAAAATATACGTACACGAACTCACAGTGTTTCATTAATATTATTTCAGAAATTCCTGGCCCTAATCGGAGTCGTCAGCCAGAAGGAGGCTCTTCTGGAAGACGATCTGAAGAAGAAGAGTACCCTGACGAAGATCAAGACGAAGCAGAGCTAATGGGAAGACAAGACGAGGGGGAGCAGAAGAATAGGGTTTCTGAAAGGCCTAACAAGTGGACAGGAGGTAACCAAGGGAACTCCGTCGTCGGAGTCCGAGAGCACCACTCCAAGGGTAAAGACGACAGCCAAGTACACCTCACGGCCTCTGGAAGAGGAGAAGCATCAATATCGGCGAGTACGCCAGCTCGTGTTCAGAAAAAAACTTTCATGGTGTTGACCATTTTGTGCTTGTTAGCTAGATACTAAATTATAAAGTGCTTCAATAGAACGGTTTGGTTTATGCTTATTCAAATTGTATGGAACGAATATAACTATAATATGATTGATTGATGTATA
Source organism: Lepidostoma basale (assembly GCA_022606425.2). NCBI lineage: Eukaryota > Metazoa > Arthropoda > Insecta > Trichoptera > Lepidostomatidae > Lepidostoma > Lepidostoma basale. The sequence goes on along the minus strand of JAHDVF020000694.1, from coordinate 1,333,218 downwards.
TATTAAGGGAAGAGTTTCATTGAACTAGAAATGGTGTATGTACTAAACAAGTACTATAAATAGGTGAAAAGTTTAGTGTTTTAGATGATAAACAATGTATCATTCATAGCTTATAAATAACTTAATGGTCGGAAAAAATATTGTAAGCTTATGCATACATTGTTGAAATTGTGCTGAATTTAAATTGTACAGTGCTGTTAGAAGTTATTGGATATTTCATTTGGATTTATTTTATCGAAAATTATTTCTAAATTTAAGATATATTTTTAATTTAATTACAATTTTAAATATTATTTTTGTAGTAAATGACGATGCTTTATAAATGTTATGAATGTATAAATGTATTGTAATATCTCACAAATTAAATTAAATTTAAAAACGTTTATATAAATTAATTTTAATTAAAATATATTAGACGAAATACTGATCTTCTTTAGTTAATAAGTTATTACGCTTTAGTTGTTGAGCTAAGAAAAGGATCTGTGATTATTTGATTATTAAGTCTGCTTTCACTAATCATTCGGATTAATTTGGTAATAACAAAAATAAAACAATGAATTATTTTAAAATATTCGTTTATCTTAATATATTTGAATGAAAAACTAATAAATCGCATTAAACCAAATTTGAAAAAAATTATTATAAAGGACCTTCATAAGGAGGTACAAACCAAATTGATTTAAAAAAAAGTTATTCATTGCTCTGTATTTATCATCATTCCAAGCTATTCATTTCCCAACTAACTTATTACTTTACCGTTATAAAAATATTAAATATACTTTTTTACTATCTAGTTTTAAAAAATATTTGTCATAATAAACGTTTATAATTTATCAAACGTGAAATATCGTTATTTGGATTTTTAATTTTATACAACGATTATTATATCGTTGTTTTGCAAAAAATATATATGTATTTAAATTTAAAAAAATATGAAAATTGAAAAAAATGTGTCATTGGCCAAATTATAATTAGAGATCAACGAGTTAATTAATTAAACTTTGGAAAAAATGTCAATAATAATTTTCAACAACCTCAAAACAAATTGAATATTTTTGTTTTTACTGTGTATTTTGTTATTTTTCATTTTCGTTTTCATGTTTCCAAAAGTAATGATACGAATGAAATTTTTCGTGTTAATATATATTAATAAAATGAAAAAAATATTTTTCTTCTTATTATTACAATAATGATACAAAAAATTACTTGTTATATTGTAAAAAATATTATAATATATGTTATGGTAAAACCAATATTATAACATCGAAACTAAAAATATACATATTTATGTACATACGTACAAACTATTGAACTTTTGTAAATATGATACAATTAAACCTAATCATATATAATAAAAAGACATCTTTATAATATACATAATCGATTTTATGTGTAAAGCAACATTTTTGATATAATCATATATCCAATCAATAGGGTGAAAATCTAAGACAATACACAAGAGATTCTATGCTTACAATGTTTAATTAAATACTTGTTAATAATATACATACATACTCAACTACAATATATAAAGCCAATTTATTCTTGTTTAGATAATGAAAGTAGTAATAAAAAAATATCCCATTTCACTTACTAATTAAATAGAAAATACGTTATCTTAAATCAATTAAAAAAGTATTCTCTGTTTAAAAATATATTTCGTCAACCATTGTATTAATAATGAAATTAAAATATCACACAAAGTGAAAAAAAAATACTGAATGCTTATTGTAATATACTTACGTGGTTATATGTGAACCTCACATAAATAAAAATATATATTACTTAATATATCACAAGATTTTCTCAACCATAAAAAAAATATATTTACTTAGGATGCCACATTTGAAGATCTGCTGTGTAAATTCTAGAATCAAAATGTATATGTACTTATAAATACCATGTATATTTATGTAATAATATATTCAAATAAAAAAGCTTAAGTGTACATGAAAGAGTTTTTATTCCCGGTCAAATGATACATGAACACATTTTCATAAAATAAATATGTTGGAAATAACCTACAGTATCAAAAAAAAAAATTGTAACGTTTGCTTATGTGGGTTTTTATAACATACCAGAAATAAGTTAATAGTTGATAGATTTCATGATAAAAAAAATATTATCTGAAATTTTATGAAAAATACATTTTCTGGGACCATGACTAGAAGATGGCAGCGAGCAGCCGAAACCGGTGGAAGAAACAAACATAAGTGAATTTTAACTTATATTATACATGTGCATTTTTTATTTTTTTTATTTTCAATATTTCGATTTCAGATTCAATAATGTTTAAAAAAAAATCTTTTTCATTTTTGATAGCTTTTGGCCTCTTACACCCCGCATTAAGTTCCTTCTTAAGAAGTATACTGCCAGCTGTTCTTCCTTCTTTTTTAAAGTCTAATTTCATGAGGTAAACCACCTGCTGTTGCTTACTTATTATATATTAAAATAGGTTTAATCATAAAAAGGTACAATGACAATTGCTTTCATAATGAACTAGTGTACTAGGATATATTACATGATTATTATTTGAAGAAATGATAGGTAAGATCCGCCCTAGTTGTTAATCTACCACCAAATATGCTTTCGCACTTTTCGAAAAAAACGCAGTTAAATAAAAGAAATAATTATAATAATAATAAAAATAAAAATATAGGAAATATCTTAAGCGACCAGAAGTTGTTAGCTAGCTGCCGAAACCATTAGAAGCAAAAAAAACAAGTGAGTTGAACTAAATATTATACATATTTTATAAAGGAACATGTTCTTTTTTTTTTTCATTTTTTATTAGAGAAATTTTAAGTGAATGAAAGAATTAAAAATAAATTACATGGGTGATAATAAATCAAGTGAGAAAAACAAGGTCATTTGGATATTTTTCTCATAAAAAAAAAATCAATATTTTTTTTAAATGTGCACCTTGAAAGACAATACTTAATTTGTAAATTGTTCGCATTAACTGAGAAGCCTTCTAATAATACTTTTAAACAAATAGTAATAATGAGTAGCCAAATCCAGAGTTATCGTAACACATAATGTCTGACTATGCAAAAAATACGATATTCGGGGATTATAAGAACAGCCAAGTTATGGGAAATATTATCATATTTTATTAACACTTAAACACACAGATTTACAATGTCATCATCGACCTACAATCAATAATTTATTGAAATCCAATTCTATTTTATGCATTTTAAAATAAGTTCTTACTTACTTCCTATGGCCATACAACTCTTGAAAAGTTTTAGCCTCCTTGATGGTTTTTCGCCAAGCTCCTCGATCCTGCGCCTTATGCTCCCAGCAGTCCGATTCGCCCAACCTAGCCAGATCAGCCAGAACATTGTCCATTAGGCGCTGTCTAGGCCTTCCTAGAGGTCTTACTCCAGTCGGTCTAGACGCGTACAGGGCCTTGATTGCTCTGGTCTCTTCGGCTCGGCATACGTCCCCAATCCATGCTTTTAAATGAGTATTGCCAATTTTATGATATGTTCTTATCTCTCTTTGGAGCAATTTAAGGTTTTAATTTATACATTCACATAAAAATCAGTTCTTATATTGCTCTGATGAAGTGACAAAACTAATAAGCTTCAAATATGATAACCATACTGAAGTTCAATGTAATTTGATTATATTATTTATAAATTTAGAAGGATTAATAACAGAGTGGCTTCATGGCAACATTAAAAAAATATTAAGTAAAAAAAAAACTTTTATTTAGATTAAAATACAATTTGTCGTCGGCGAAATTTTTTTTTAGAAATACTTACTACTGATAAAACGTTTCTATAAAAAATATGCGAAGCAACGTTAGTAAGATTAGAATGATTATTCTGCTACAAAAACTAAGTTATCATAACCACCCTGTTGTACAATTACACCCCGATCCGGAAGTTTGTAGAATATAAATGCTGAAGTCTCCCAGCGTGGTTTCCCGAGACAAACGGCTAACAAGCCACCCCGCGGTGGCATCTCCGGGGGTCGATTTACAACTCCCTATTTATATAATACACGAATCCTGTTTATAAAACACAACTAAGGCTACTTACTGCGCAAGAATGTTGCGAGAGAATAGAACAAACTGTTATGATATTCTCACACCAGAGAGAGAAGGAAAACGCTCCGATTCAAATAATAACTTCAGAATGTTGGACGTAAAATGTATTACTTGTTTAAATAGTTTTTGTCATAATAATAGTTGTATTTAATTTTATTGCATGATATATGATTATTTTTTCGTTTTTCTTTAGGAAAAGCTCCCTTAATTGAATTTGTTGTCTGTTAGTGAATTGAACAAGCGAGTATCAACAATTAAACCCTCCTGTATTTTCATTGGACTGTATTAATAACCGTGTTACGATAATTAGGGTATTCTTAATCTATTTTTCATATGAAGCACTCACTTTGCGGTTAGATATTTAAAAATAAATAAATCAAACATTTTGTATTTAACCACAGCATGGTTATTATAATTTATGCAAACTAGTTTCTCTTGGTCCTAAGCTTTATCAGGGCAGTATAACAACAACTGCCCCGATATAAGTGTTTTATTTATTTTATATTTTTATTCTTAATTTGAAACTTCTCGATGTTAATAAACTTTTATATTGTTAAAATTTAAAACACCGTTATAATATCACAATTTCTTTTTATTAACTGAGAGTGTCGCGACAGCTGTTTCGCCAACTGATGTTGGCATCATCACGTGTTACAATAAACTTTTATGTGCGAGTAAATCTTGTTTTAATTCATAAAGAAATACATTTCAGAGTTCATGCGTGATTACCCTCCTTTCCCATTATTGTTGTATTATTCGTGGATTTGTAAATATTTTCGACCCAACCCTTTGCAATCCTTAATTATTATTTTATTAATTACCATCAACTGCTTAATTATTTGAAAAAAATACTTAAAATAGGAGTCTCAGTTAAATGTTACAATGAAGTAGTCTAGAGTGTTTAATTAATTAATTTATTGTTAATTAAAAAAAGAACGACTTAATTAGAGTCTAACATGACATGACAGAAGTTGGAGTACTTAATACTGTGACGGACCTCACTCGACATTATAGTAATAAGGGTTAAATTACTAAAATTGATAACTTACAAATTTAAAATTAAGTTTTAAATTTCAACACTAATGTTATTTTATTTTATAAACGATTCAAAATGTAAAAAAAAAATGTATTATAATTGTCATTAGAACATACACATAAAAATTAGAAAAATCTCTAAAATTTATTTTAACAGTTGAAAATGTTATTGTAACACCTGATGACGTCATCATAGGTTGATGAAACAGCTGTCGCGAAAATAAAATTGTGATACCATCAACAGAGTTTTATAATTTTATAGTTAATAATTTTTTTTATAGTATCTAGCGGCTGTTTATGCCAGAGAATATTTAGCGCAATTTGCATAACTTTTGTTTCCTTATATTCATTATTGACAAAAAAATCATAAAAATTTTCCAACTTAAGTATCTACGTATATAATAATACAACAAACGTCCCTCTATTCATTTGGAAGTCTAGAATTTATTCATAACTTTTACGTTCGCAACTCATGCTGAAGTTTTGCCGAAATTTAATTTTGCATAATGAGAACCCGAATGCTACACTTTTTACCCAATAACGAAAATATCTACATTTGACTTTTTTTTTGGTGGTAAGATGAATTACATTCATAATGTCCCTGACTTTTTAAGCCAAAAATTCGCGAAGACATCTTCGTTTTGTACTTCTATTTTCAGCATTTTTCCCCGACAATTTTATATAATTTGAACAGTTAATAACTTCTGACAAACTTTTATCATAGAGAACACTTTTGAAAACTAATAAAGATTGTGCTTTATTTACTTTCGATTCCGATTTTTCTACAAATTTAAAATGAATATCAATTTTATAAATTAATTATCTAATTTTTATTGTTATGCAATATTTCAAAATATGAAATGCGTTCTAAATTAATGAAATATTATTATAATATTTATGAGAAAATTTTGAGAATTGTTGCGAAAATATTTTATCTCCTACCGGGCCCTCGGCGTCCCTTAATTTTCCTCTCCAATATCAGTTGGAGAAGGTGGTACTTTTTTTATTTATATATAATATAATTATTTTTTTATACATAAATTATACTCGTTATATGAATATTTGTCACAATTTTTTTCTCCCATTCTCAAATTCCGTGAGTTTTTTTTTTTAAATTATGTATGTACATTGATAAAGGTTATATTATAACCGAAAAATGTCTGTGTTAAGTGAAATAAAGTGTGGTTATGCAAAGTGTTATTATATTTATTCAAAATAAAGCTTATTAAATTCGTGTCTGCTGCATTGTATTATACAGCGAATGAAATATATTGAATTGAATGGACGTTTATATTTTATTGAAAACATGCAAACACTCCAAAACGGTACACAAAAGATGAAGATAATGGCGGCGCTCTAATTACCCTTTAATATTATAATAGATTTCACGCATCATTTCCTCGAAATCCGTTTGAGTGATTTTGTTCTGTAATAACTGAAATCGATCTCTAAGATGGCCGACAGCTTTTCGTTGATAGTGCGGATAATAGCTTTAAGTGAATTTAACATAATGGACCCTAAAGATTAATGGTCTTTTAATTATCGCCCTTCCTTCAGGGCAATCGATAAGATCACTCGATCGTTTAATCCACAGATTCCCAAAGTTGGCAACACCGCATTCCTGTGAGAACTATGGAAGTTAAAAGGGATCAGTAGCAATCTCAAAAAGTACATTTTAAAATCATAATACAACAATTAAATAGGATTAACATACATTTTATTATTTCAAGTTTAATGAAAATACATTCAGCTTTTTTGCTGTGTTTTCGTTATTGAAAATCACCTCTATTTATAATAATTATTAAACATAATAAAAAAATGTTGTTTCCTTAAAACTTTCTTAACCTTCATATTAAGTATTTTGTATTGATTTTCCAATAAAATTTAATACTTGCTTTTCAAGAGACGGGTTTTTCGTTTCTTCTCCTTTATAAAAATATCAAGAGAGAAAAAAAAAGAAACTCATATAATTTTTTTTTTAAAAGGTACTTTTTTAATACTAAAATGTAATATTATATTTTAATTACCAGAAGAATTATCTATAACTTAATATAAACGATCAGCAATGTTAGAATGATTTAACAATAAAATATTTGAAGCACGTTTGTTAATATCGAATGGATTGACGTAAATCGTGTATTTTTTTTAAATATTTTAAATAATCTGCTTTACTTTAGGAAAATAAGCTTTAGTAAAGAAAAATTAAGTAAAATTTACATAATACTATATATAACTCACTAACTAACCATCACGCCGTCTCCACGAAGGGTTAAGCAGAACGAATGTACCGCCACACTGTTCTTTCCTGACATACTTCTCTTGCTTCCTCAACATTCATACATCGCGTCATGCACGCACGTCGATGTCTCCAACATCTCAGGCCGGCAATCAATATTTGATTTATTTGATCGTGCCACGTTTTTCTCTGTCTTCCTCTATTTCTTTTACCGTTTACATTGTTAACATATATTGTACATTTTTTTCATTATTTCTTTATCAAATTATTTCTATGTGTCCAAACCATATTAACGATCCTTTCATTATTTTGTTAATAATTATTACATTTGCACTGCATTCACTTCTTATATTTTCATTCGACACTCATACCTAGATTTTCCTCACATTCGTCTAAGAGATCTACATTATGTTTAGGTGTGTATATTTATTTTATTATATAAAATAAGTATAGATTTCAAAGTGTCCGATAATTTTTAAATGTAAAAAGGAGCTCAATGAGTTTGGAAAACCTGTGGTTTTATCCATACAAATTATCAAGAAGCAAGGGTATCGCAGTGGCGTAGCAGAAAAAGTTTCAACACAAATGACGCAGCAATTGAATACTTATATTTTTGTACAAGAATGAGAAATATTTAGGGCCATTTAAAACCTAGTAATAAGCCAGATCAATAATTCAAAAACCGATTTTTAAGCAAAATTTATATTTTTTATTGATTCTTGAACAATGATGTAAAACTCCATATTAAATAATTAATACGAATAAAAGCGTCAGTTTTCTAAAAGGTATATTATATTTTATGGAAATGTCATGTTTCGCCCTTCTAAGGCATTATCAAATGTGTAAAAATTTCAGCTCGATGCTGTTTATATACACTAGTTAATGGAGTAGAATATAGTAATTGGCTTTATACATTTTTAACAATTAAATATTTGGGTAGCCCTAGAAATACTGGAAAGTTTTTCTTGGAACTCGTTAAGAAAATGAAAAAACTGACGATTTCATCGTATTAATTAGAAAATAGAATTGATAAAATTTGGCTTGATAATTAAAAAAATAAAAACCTCGTAAGTATTAAATTTAAAGTGTTCTAATCATGATCCGTAAACGTGAAATTGTCTGTTGCATAGACAGCTCGAGTAGCTCATCATCGCACAAGCACTTTACTTCAGCGGGGAGTTTTTTAACCCTTGCGGTTCAATCCGCTATATTGCTCTTGTAATGTAAATTGATTGGTATTGTTGTTAATCGTGATTGATGTAGTGCTTGTGGGGTAATTATTTCACCGGCCATTAAGTGATGAGCCGATCGCCGATAGGACTCTTAATATGATGGATGAATTTGCGTAATGGATTTGATAAAAAAATATACCCCGCACTCATTTCCGAGTGCCCACTAGATACCCCACACGTCGGCTTATGTCAAACATTCTGACTTTGATTTTATAAGCGCCTTATAATAGGCCTCTATTAGTTTACTCAAATGATGTGCCCTTAGCATGTTCGTAGCTTTCGTCGCCATAAAAACATTTACTAAACATACACATTACAAATATTTATGTAATGCGAGACTTGTTGACAATTTAGAAAATGTTTGATTTGTAGAGAGTAGAATATGATACTTTCGTATGGCTAGTTTTCCTCAAATATATATTTTTTCTTTTAATAGTCCTTCATTTATGTGTCTTTTCCTTTTTTATATACTTTGTATATACAACACTAACTCTAAAAAAAAAATTACATATCAGACATGTTTCGGACAACGGGTCCTTCTTCAGTGATTCAGTTTTCTTCAGTGATGACAACCGGTCCTTCTCATAAGAAGAAGAAGGACCGGTTGTTCGAAACATGTCTGATATGTAATTTGTTTTTTTTTTAAAGTAAGTGTTGTATATACAATGTACATAAAAAAGAAAAATACAAATAAAACATCTACAACACGTATGTCGAACATACTCGTAGAATATTTTATTTATTTATGTGTTTATACTTACTGTTACCAGACTGAGAGACCAAAGACAGACCAGAAAGGAAGACCTCATGAAAACAGAAGAAGTAGAGGGAGACTTCCCATACGATGTTCTGATGATATAATGAACATTGCTGGTGACTAGATACAGAAGGCTCTAAATAGGAGTGTATGGAAAAGTATAGGTGGACCATTGTCCACCAGTGGATCGCTGTATTTTATTCACCTAGTTATTTAAGGTATGGTGAAAATTGCTCTTTACGTGTAAATATAGTGGTGGTTTGACTTCCTTGTGAACCTTATAAGAAATTAAATAGTAATAAATTAATAAAACATGAATGTCGGCCTTGTGAGGAGTCAGAGAAATCGACGCACGTGCATGACACGATGTATGAATGTTGAGGAAGCGAGAAATATGTCAGGAAAGAAAAGTGTGGAAGTCCATTCTTTCTGCCTACCCCTTCGGAGAGATGGTTACTTAGCTAGTTAGTTTTTAATTAAACATTCGTGCATACGTTTAATAAAAATTCAAATTCTCCCAATTAAACTAACTAACTAACCATTACGCCGTCTCCCCGATGGGGTAAGCAGAAAGAATGGACTGCCACACTTTTCTTTCCTGACATATTTCTCTCGATCCTCAACATTCATACATCGTGCCATGCACGCGCGTCGATTTCTCTGACTCCTCACATGGTGAGGTCTCCCTCTACTTCTTCTGTTTTCATGAGGTCTTCCTTTTTGATCTGTCTTTGGTCTCTCAGTCTGGTAACAGTAAGTATTAACACATAAAAAAATATCCTACGAGTATGTTCCACATACGTGTTGTAGATGTTTTATTTGTATTTTATTTATTAATACAAGAGCAATTGCAATTCTGAGAAACCTGGGTATTTTTTGAGTATTTGGAGTATTCAAATCTTTAGTTTTGTTTCATTTGTAAGAAAAATGTTTTTGTTCTTTTGAAAAATATCCGAGTTACAAGATTCGAGAGTAAAAATCCAAAACTTCACTATCGAAGTAAACAGTCGTGGTTGTGAAGGTAATCTAGAATAGAATACTTAGTGTAGATGACGATGGATAAACCTGCAATGGTTAATGACGACGATAAACTTTTCCAAGAAAATCATGGCCTATATGTCAGGTGCAAATAACTGTGAAGATTTAGGCCAATCAATCGTCTAACAAATAATTAATATTTTTAATTGATTTTTATATATTTTCAATATTTTTAAGTACATTTCAAATAATGAAACAAAAAATATATGCAAAATTTCTTAATTATTATATATTTAGTATGCTTTCACTTGTGTTTAACGTCGACCGGTTTCGGCAGCTTGCTGCCATCATCATTATTTAGAAGTTAAATACCTATTAGTAGAATGTAGAATATGAAATTTCCAGACACCAGTAACCGGGCCACAAGACATTTGACATATTTAAACTTAAATAATCCAAATACAATAGTAAACAAACTAATCCGAAACGCAATAAATTTACATTATATGGAATCATCTATGTAAGTGCTATTTAATTATATAGAAAACAACAACACTAACAACTTAATAACAGTAATTGATTATTTAGAATCATTAAACAAATTTAACCCTCACTCGTATTATATAATCTAAATAAATGTTGATGTAGGTACCAGAGGATGGTAGCAACCTGCCGAAACCGGTAGCAACCTGCCAACGTTAAATACAAGTGTAAGCATACTAAATATTTAATAATAAAGAAATTTTGTATGTACCTATACCTATATATTTTGTGTTTTCATTATTTGATAATCTAACAGGTAACTATATATTATATATGATTAAGAAATCCGACACCGTGTAATGGTGATAAGCGAAGAAATATAAGGAAAACTTTCGATGATGGACACATTTTCAAGGTATCTTACCCTTGCTAACTAACTAACTTAAGAAGTATGTTTACAAAGGATGGGAGGGTGGAGAAGGATATTGAAAGAAGGGTTGGGGCAGGCAACAGAATAAATGGTGCACTTAAAGTTGTCATCGCAAACAAAGCCTATCCAAAAAAGCTAAGATGGCAGTGCACAATGGTGTTCTTGTGCCGACCCTTATGTATGGAAGTGAAGCATGGAACTGGCAAAGAAGGATGAAAGTAGAATAAATGCAGTAGAAATGAGATCTCTAAGACGAATGTGTGGCAAATCTGTTTATGATAGAGTGACAAATGCAAGTATAAGAAGTGAATGTGGTGCGAATGAAAGTGTTATGAACAAAATAAGGAAAGGGTCATTAAGATGGTTTGGACACATGGAAAGAATGAGTGAAGACAGAATGGTAAAGAAGGTATATGTAAACGGCGTGAACGGAGCTAGAAATAGAGGAAGGCCGAGGAAAACGTGGCACGATCAAATCAATCAAATATTGAATGTCGGTCACGTGAGGAGTCGGAAAAATCGACGTGCGTGCATGACAAGATGTATGAATGTAGAGGAAGCGAGAGACGTATGTCAGGACAGAACAGTGTGGCGTTCCATTCTTTCTATCTTACCCTTGCGATTTGTAAAAACTGACGTAATAATAATTTTGCCCATAGACACATGTTCTTATTTCTATGCTAATCCAGCATTGTTAGGAAAATTTTAATAAAATTTTATATTTTGTATTTGTATGGTCTTATACAATATTTTGGGAAAAATAAAACTATTTTTTGCTCAACGAACGGTGAAAATTTATTGTCTTTGTTTTGCTTCTTTTACAATAATTGTGTAAGTTAAAGCTACAGTATATAAAATAGTATGGTGGGAGCATGTGGATACATCCCAATGATTAGTGGCTAGCGGGGTCAGTCAAAGGGATGGTACTCCGCTATTTCTGCTGCTGTACCTCGAACCATTGTGTTTTCTCTAAGCTGTGGTTGGCTGCTGCTGTACTCTCGGCTAACAAAGAACCGTGTCAGGCGGGTTCATTTTAATTTCCGTACTTTGATAATAACCGATATGTAGGTACGTGCGGCCATATTTCCATCGCACCGTTCCCATATTGTGCAATGAAAGCTGAAAATGTGTTCGTTGTAGAGTTGGAATTGAAATATTGCGATAAATCTAATACTAGTCAAAGGAAAAATGCCTGGTATCGTACTAGCCAACTTATATTTGTTGAAATATATTATATTAATGACTATAATATAATTATTATACCTATATAACTAAAAAAATTCGGGTGAAACTATATAAAAAAGGAGTTTGATAATGCGCTTGTTAATCGAACCATATCAAACTATTATAATGATAATAAAAACACTAAAAACAAAATAATTTAACTTATTTATATGAATCATAAGTATATGAATAATACACGTAATAAGAAAAATGCACAATGGTTCTTGTACCGACCCTAATGTATGTAAATGAACCATAGAACTGGCATAAAAAGGATGAAAGTAGAATAAATGCAGTAGAAATGAGATCTCTTAGACGAATGGGTATACTCTATATATGATAGTGTCGAATGAAAATATAAGAAATGCTTGAGGTGCGAATGGTGGTGTAGAACAAAATAATGGAAGGATCATTAATATGGTTTGGACACATGGAAATAATGAATGAAAAAATAATGGCAAAGAAAGTATATTTTAACGATGTGAATGAAACTAGAAATAGAAGTAAGATCGAGAAAAACATGTCACGATCATATAAATCAAGCATTGAATATCGGCCTTGTGAGGAGTATAAGAAATCGACGTGCTTGCATGACACAATATATGAATGTTAAGGAAGTGAGAAACAGTGTGGCGGTCCATCCTTTCTTGGAACCCCTGCAGGGAGATGGCGTGATGGTTAGTTATTTAGTTAGTAAGTTAACTAAAAACCTTAACAGATAAAAAAATACACGAACGTCATTCTTATTTTGTATAACCACTGCTGTATAAATCTGAATTACATTGTTTTTAACTGAATTTAGAGTTTTTAAGATACGATTTATTTTAAGTCACTAGTAATTTCATTTATTGAAGACGAGGTGTGAGAAAAAATGTGTCTTTAAAACATTTAAAAGAATACACAAGTTATTTGGCGGTTAAATCTTTATTTAAACCATTTCTGAAAATTTATAATGTCATTGCAATAAACATAAAAAATACGTGTAATTTATAAGAATTATTGCTTGTATAATATTGTGAAAACAGCATAAATTTCGACTTAATATATTTTTCATTAAAATCTTAAATCAATCTCTCTTAAGAGAGAGAGAAAGCCGATACATGTCATTCCCATAAAATGTAATAAAACTTCTAGAAAACAGTCGTTTTCATTCGTATTAATTAAAATAATATTATTTTGATATACAAATATACGTACATATAAGCATAAATACCCGTTAAAATATGGCGGTTATAACACTAATAAATATATTTAAACACTAATCCTGATCGCTGGTTCCCATCGTTATGAAAAACACTAAAGAAAGTTAGTATCGTATCCTCATATAAGCGCTGTTCTGGCCACAGTTAATGTAAAATGAACCCTAAACAACGAACGTTATCGCCTTTACACTCCACTTCTATCACTTAAGCTAGTTGACGTATAATAAAACCCAAATCCTAAGCTCGTTTTGTGCTATATTACTGTACCAATCACTCGGGACTAGAAATTTATATTAGATCAGATACTAAAATGAAAAGACATATTTTAAACGGTGAAAGATTAAATTAATAGTTCAAAGACAAAGGCATATTAAAGTTAATGTTACGAACAACGTTAATTTATTTTTAATCACATGAGATGATATCAGACAGAGATGAGATATAGATATGAGACGTAGAAATGATACATATAAATGAGGCATATAAATGAGACAAATAATGGGACATAGAAATAAAACAGAGATGAAAAGCGGGACTAGAATTTTATATTAGATCAGATACTAATATGAAAAGACATATTTTAAACGGTGAAAGTTTAAATGAATAGTTCAAAGACTAAGGTATATTAAAGTTCATGTTACGAACAATGTTAATTTATTTTTAATCACATAAAATGAGATAAGACATAGAGATGAGACAAAGAGATGATGTATAGATATGAGACGTAGAGATGATACATAGAGATGAGACATTTAATGAGACAAATAGATGAGACATAGAGATAAAACACAGAGATGAAACATAGGGATGAGACATAGAGATAAGACATAGAGATGAGACATATATAGATTTGAGATACAGAGATAAAACATAAAGAAGAGATATATAGGTATGACATATAGATGAGAAACAGAAATAAGACATATAAATGAGACAAAGAAATGTAATATAGTGTTGAGACGTAGATATGGGACATAGAGATGAGACATAGATATGAGACAGAGATGAGACATAGAGATGAGACATAGAGATGAGACATGGAGATGAGACATAGAGAGATGAGACGAAGAGATCTTAGACAAGAAAGAAAACCACCTTAAGGAGCATTTATTACATAATATTTCATTAAAAAAATGTATTCCAAACCATCTTTTTCATAAAATGTTATAGGGTAGCCCTCGCGTTATAGGGATGCATACGCTTTGTTTGTATGCATCGCTAGGTAAGCCGCGAGGCCGCGCCGCTGCAACGGGGTTCATTATCGAGCGATCTGCTATCCTGATGCATCACCGCACACCTAGGCACATGTCCACACAGCGAACTGCCGAGAACAACAATGCTGAGAAGATCAGTTTTGCTTTTCGATTAAATGGTGATCTCAGTTGGAATATTAATTACACCTTCATTAGTGACAGCATAAAGCAGTAAATAATATACTCACCTTAAAGTAAAATAACCATTACGCCAAATCCATCGGTTTTTCTATTGTTGTAAGCAATCTGGGACTACGGATCTCTTCCATTCAGTAATTCTTTCTAAACGAAAACGTGCATTATATATTTTATTCATACTTAAATATTACAATGTACTGCTAAGCACATCGATTTAAATATAGGGGTCTTTCACCCGCAAAAGTTATAACTCAACAAATCAATTTTATAAGCATGATTTAGTATTATTTTCTGCTATAAAAGAAAGGATTTAGTCGCGTCTTGGCCATACAGATAAAAATATTAAATTTACCGCCTTCATGACCGTAACTAGCCATTTTGAACGTTTTACAACTCTCCCAGGGACACAAAGGAACCTCGGAGACTTGGATGTTCCCGGGAGCGCAGAAGTCGGAGGCGGTGTCCGCTGACGGCGTAATCAGATATTTGCCGGGCCATTTAACCCGCGCTGCGCGGTCCGGTCCGGCGCGGGCGGGCGCGCAGCCAACGTCTGCCAGGGGACAAGGAGCGTGAATTACGGTCAGGAATTATATGTGTGTAGGCATAAATGATATTGATTGCATTTCTGATTCCCTGAAACATAATACCTCCCGATAATAAAATTAGTTTTAAGAATCTCATTTTACTAACTAACTAACTAAGCATCACGCCGTTACCCCCGAGGGAGACAAAAAAAAGGATCCCCACATTGTTCTATCCTTACATACTTCATTCATCGTGTCATGCACGCACGTCGATCTCCGACTCCTCACGTGACCGACATTTAAAATTTGATTGATTTGATCGTGCCATTTTTCCTCGACCTTCCTCTATTTCTAGCTCTGTTCACATCGTCTACATATCGCACCGTGAGTGTAAAACCGAAACAAGTGCAAATATACAGTTTGGAGATATGGGAGTTTAAGGACTTCATATTGCTTGGAAAAACTGTCTTTTTTTAAATAAACCAATGATTTTCGGTTTAAAGGTATATTACTTTAAACTGAAAATCATTGGTTTATTAAAAAAAAAAAGTTTTTCCAAGCAATATGAAGTCTTTCAACTCACATATCTCCAAACTGTATATTTGCACTTGTTTCGGTTTTACACACACGGTGCGATATACTTTCTTCACCACTCCGTCTTCATTTATTCTTTCCATGTGTCTAAACCATCTTACTTCGACTCTTGAATCTCGTTTAAGAATACCAATTTTAACAAAGAAAAATAATTCATTGTTAAAAAGCATACAGCTTAATTTTTTTAATTTATTTTGCGTTTTTCTTAATACAATTACAAAAAGAATTCAGCTTTTTGAAATGCTAAATTTGAACTATCACATATATCGATCATATTTTTCATCTGCTACGCTGACGACGCACGCTGCAATAATCTTATCTTTCATCTGCTACGCTGGCGACGCTGTAATATTGACTGAAAACGAAGACAATAAAAAAGGCTATTGTTCAGATTCCACACTGCTAGTTTAAAACGCAACATGGAAATTGCAACGTCCAAAACTAAAAGCATGATACTATCAAAACAATATGTTAGATGTAATTTAACCGCTGAATATACACAAATTAGACAGGTGATAGAATTAAAATATCTTAGTGTCAATGTACTATTGATATTCTTGAAGGGGTGAATAGCCAGGTAACGAAAGCTTCGGTTGTTTCTAGATGCCTGAATAAAATCATATGGAAAAACAAAGACATGCAACTGTAGAGTAAAGTCCAAATCTACAATACTTGTGTTAGACCGATAATGACATATGGCATCAAAACAAGAGCTGACACAGTTCACACTTAATCACTTCTTAGAACCACAGAGATGAAAACCCTCAGAAAACCAACAGGCAGAACTCTACGCGACAGAATTAGAAACACCACGATCTAAGAAATGTGTGATATCCAGAATGTTGTCGAATGGGGGAGACAAAGACCACGTGGAGAAACCACGTTAGAGAGACCACGTGGAATGAATGGACTCCCAAAGACTACAAAACTTTGCATTACACGGTAAAGCAGAGGGAAGAAGGATGCCTGGAAGACCCCCTAAAAGATAGAATGACAGCTGGGAGTCCACTTCAAAAGAGGTGGTAAACTCTGCACAAATAGGCTCTAAGAAGGAAAAGAAAATTTATCATCATTATGTAGGTATTAAACATTATTTTTCTCTATATATAATATTATGTTTCTATTCTAAACATACATATGCCATTCAATATTATTTTTATTACAATGACAGCTTTGAAAATATTTTTAGTGAATATTTATTATTAACACATCAGCACCTTTTAGTTCTAAACATTACATTTTGAATGTATACAAATACTTGTAGACGAATGTTGTATTACAAAAGCGTGCGCTTAACCCAACAAATGACAGGTCGTAAGTCCAGTCCTGTAAACGCCTCGACCACCATATTCTGTTTCCAATTTGCATCTTCGTCTCTATTGAGATAAAATTTATCCTTCTAAACATATTATTTAATGGAGAATTTTTAAACATGTTTTCTTAACATAAACTCTGTTATCTGAGAACTCACGTGGATTTTACGATTTTGTGCACACGGTAGCATTATATATGTAAGATGATAATTAATTTTTCTTTCTTACTTAATTTCCTAATAGTGCAAGGAAAAGTTTTCTGGAGATAGTGGGAATTAATTAAATATTTTAACGATAGAGCTCCATGCAACTCCTCTCACCACGCCATCAAACCCGCCTTTTGTTTGAGCTCTCCCTCTGTACTCTAATGGGTAATTCCTTACCAGTGGTGGAACGGAATATTTCATTCTATAATGGCTTCTCCATTAAAACTACACCATTTATTAGCTTAATAAACATATACGTTTCAATTGTTTAGTGATGATTTTTCTGTAAACAAAAATACTTTAAAGTTCTCAATTACAACTTTTCTAGATGAAAAAAACACTCATTTAATAAGTGAGCATTTTGTTTGATACGATGTTTTTTACTTTTAAAGTATAAACGAGATGCTACTAAAACATAATATGAAAACAAATTGTACTCGTATACTTCATTGTTCGGGTATAATCATTAAATTCAATCATTATTTAATAAAATTTTAGACAACGTCGATCCTTTTTATCATTTCCCATTACTTTCTACATTTAGTAAACAGAAAAGTTTTATATGTTTATAAATGATGTTTGTATCATCATCAGCCGTCTGTCATCCACTGCTGAATGTAGGCCTCTCCCAAAGCCCGCCACCGCCCCCTATCCATTGCCGCTCCCATCCATCCATGTCCAGCAATCCTCTTCAGATCGTCGGTCCAGCGGGCAGGGGGACGTCCAACTCTACGGAATCCTGTACGCGGTCTCCACTCCAGAACCCGTCTTCCCCATCGGCTGTCGGTTCTCCGACAGATATGGCCAGCCCACCGCCACTTCAGCCCGCCTATCCGTAGAGCCACCTCAGTCACCTTGGTTTGTTGTCGAATAAATTCGTTTCTAAATCTATCCCTCAAGGTTATTCCAAGCATGGCTCTTTCCATGGCGCGCTGGGCAACCTTGAATCTGTAGACTAGACCTTTTGTCAATGTCCACGTCTCGGCTCCGTACGTCGTGACTGGCAAAACGCACTGGTTGAAGACTTTAGTCTTGAGGCATTGTGGTATTTTGGAAGTAAAAACATGAAGTAATTTCCCAAAGGCCGCCCAACCCAACTGAATTCTTCGGTCGGCTTCTTTCTCGAAATTGTTTCGTCCTAATTGTATGATTTGGCCAAGATATGTGTATTCATGTACCACTTCGAGAGCCGACCTATCGACGGTTACTGATCCCGGGATAATATGTTCATTATACATGACATTCGTCTTGTCCAAATTCATCCCGAGACCCACTCGTCTGGATGCAGTGTTCAGTTCATCTAGTATGCCTTCTAGCTCCCCCACAGATTCCGCCAGAATAACAATGTCATCCGCAAAACGAAGGTGAGAAATGTATTCGCCATTAATGTTGAGGCCACGTTCAGACCAGTCCAAAGTTTTAAATATATCTTCCAAAGCACAAGTTTCGGAGATATCACATCCCCTTGTCTGACTTCCCGTTGTAGCTCAATCGGTTTGGTCTTCTGGTTTTGGATTTGAACGGACATTGTGGCGTTATTATAGATGTTTGTATACACGGAAATTATTTTATTTTCTAAACTATCCAACCATCATACCGCCGTCTCTCCGAAGAGGTAGGCAGAAGTATTGGACCGCCACACTGTTCTTTCTATATTTATTATAGTTCTCAACGTTCATACGTCGTGTCTTGCAAGCATATCTATTTCACCGACTCTTCACGTAGTCAAAATTTAATATTTGTCATCGTAATAACAATTATATTGAGAGGCAACAAGTTATTTAATTTCGTCAATTTATATAATTCAGTTTCACGTTGAATGAATCCTCTTCCAAAATCTACGCCCTAACAGAAAACTACATTAAAATATGTTTTTTTAAATCAAATTAAAAACGCGTATTATATACTGTATATAAAATATACAAAATCACCCTCTACCGGAAAGTAACATTTCTCTCTCTCTTTATTTAGAAGACTAACACCAAAGATTTAAATCAATGATATTAGAATTTATTTATCAATCTTCAATGTGAGCAGAAAATAGCTCATTATTACGGAGAAGGAATCTGGTCGTGTCCAGGCTCGAACCCAAGTCCCGATGATCAGAAGCCAAGCGTTCTATCCCCTAGACCACCACCCGATTATATTCACAATAATTAATAAGCATGAAATATACAGAATAATATTTTATGTAATTCACGGACAAAACAACATTTTCTAGGTATGAATTTTCATGATTAACGATATTTTGAGGTGAATAAAAAGTATGGCAAAATGGATAATTTCTTATTATATACAGCAACATTAAACAAAACTTAACAATCTTAAGGATACGATTAATACGATTTAAAAAAAAACTTTCTGCATTGTCATTAAATAAATAAATTATCTAATTCCAAGTATGAAGAATCTAATACAGTTTCACGAAATATTTATTATAAAAGTTCATAAGATGTACGTTAACTTGAATCGTCAGTATTGAACTGTAATCCAAAAAACCCTCTTAGTATTTTTGTATACGAGTATAATGGATCGACAGTTAAAATCAGATTTTATTTTCAAGGCAGAATTAAATTCAAATCAATCTCAATTCATTGAGAGTTAAAATTTCAAAGCCACAAGGCAATCATTAAAAATGCTAGGGGTGTAAATGGAGAAGGGATGATAAAAAGATCTAAATATTCATCATTCCTATTTTGGGCTTTACTCCTTAAAGAGAAAACCGCAAAGACAAATTACAAGGTTGAAGTTAGGGTAGGAGCTCTGGGTGGTTATTCTACCCCATTCCATGAAAGTGGTTTTATAAGAGATGGAAAATTCTAAGTTGAAAAATACATCACATGATTAAAGGAGACCTATCAAAGAAGAAGTTCACAAACGCGAGACCATAGTTAAAGTAATCACACGAATTGAAAATTTCCGTCTGTTACATTGTCAATTTACATATTTTCAAAACACGTCAAAATGTCAAATGCAATAATATTTTACTACGGCTATATTATGCACAACGTATTTCAATGCATTTGACACTTCATTGTAAATAATTTGTTACAGTATTTACTTTTCATATGCAGTGAAATTTATGAGATAATTTATGTCGCATTCCAAAACACTTTCCTGTATATAAAATGAAGAAGAAAAAAACATTATAAAACAATAATTCTGTTAGGTTCATTAAAGTACTTGATGAAGTAAATTATTGCAAAAAGTTATGATAAATATAAACCAATTGAGTAGATTCAGGAAAAGATACTGAAGAGATCATGTTGCCAGAATGGATAGTGACAGACTCGCACATACAGCCGCTTAAGAAATCCTCTCCGGACACCGTCTACCTGGAAGACCACCTTAGAGATGGAGGGACAGCTGGTCCTCATCATCCCAGCAGATATGATTTCTATGCCATAGATCATCAGTTCTATTAAAAAAGTAAAGAATAAGAATTTGATATTAGAAGATAAAGAGCAAACTTACAATTGAAAATTCCTTGTTATTACAGATTTATTTATTTATTGATCATTTACCAAGTACATGGTTTTAATACTTCCCAACTGGAGTAACTCGTTCAAGTGAGGCTATTATATATCATTTTGATAAATATAAGCTATTTACCTCGACTCGACTATTGCAACGGCAATTACGCGAACATACCCAAAAAACAAACAAATAAACATCAATCTGTTTTCAATGCGGCAGCACGCCTTATAAAAGGTGTTCCAAAAAACTTGCATCTTTCACAACATCTAAAAGATCTTTACTGGCTCAAGTATCCTGAAAGAATCCAGTATAAACTATGCTGGATGGTTTTAAAAGCGCTTCACGGAATGGCACCAGCCTATATATCTGAACTTTGTGTTGCTGATAGCCCTAATTTGCAGAAATCTACGCTTCGATCAGCAAACTCTTCGGCAATAGGCAGATTAGTTGAGCCAAAGCGCAACCCCCAGAAAAATTTCAGAGATCGAGCTTTCGCAGTGACAGGTCCCTTCGCCTGGAATATGCTTCCTGCACGCCTCAGATGCATTGACAATCCGACAGATTTTAAATCTCACCTAAAATCCCACCTTTTCAAAATATCGCATTAAATGTAAACAACGGTTATCTGATTGCTGGTGTCACATGCAGTTCTCATGACTAAAAACAAAGCGCCCTTGAGGTGAGTTATTCACGAAAACGGCGCTATACAAATTAGCCTAATTGTGATTATTATATTATCAAGTTTTCACAGTTGTGAATTCATCTGAAAATTAACAGGTATCGAAAAATCTTGAAGTTAAACAAATTCGTATTGTGAATTTTTTTTTATACAGAAGAGCAATTCTATTTACCTGTTGGGTGCACAAATTAAAATTCTATCATGTGAAGGAGTCTCATGCCCACGCAGAGTTGCCATTGAAATTGTACACCTTTATAATTTCTTGTACTTATAACCTTCTCTCGCAAGTTACTTTTATTCAAATACCCAAAATTACTTTACCTACGTGTATAGTTTAAGGTAAAGTATTTACATTTAGCTAAAGGCTTGAGAACATAATAAATGTTAATACATACTTAGTTTCACTTCCACCACAAACCACGTTAATATTTCTGGATACAATATTTCAAAGGTTGATTAACATGTCACTCAAAGGTATACCCTATAAGTTAAACGACTTACGTCATGAACAGATTTTTTTCGGCTAATATCAAGTTCCATATTTTCATTATCTTGAATATTTTTAAAACATATTTTACTACATGTATTTTTGATAAAAACAGCTCCTATTTTGGTTCTATTCAGATTTTATCAAATTTAAACTGTATATAGTTATTTCTCTTTTTTATATACTTTCTTCTAAAATAATTCTTTTAAAAGATCTCACATCTGGGTCATATACTGCGTGGGGAAAAGTACCACCTTCTCCAACTGATATTGGAGGGGAAAATTGAGGGACGCCGAAGGCCCGGAAGGAGACAAATGCCCTGGCTGCGAAACGTGAGGGAGTGGACCGGCATCCGAAGTGTGGAGGAGCTATTCCGAGCGGCGCAGGACAGGGACAGGTTCGCCGAGGTGATCGCCAGCGTTGGTGGGACCCGACAGGGCACTTGAAGAAGAAGATATACTTTTTATATACAACACTTATATTAAAAATTTAAATTACATAGATATGTTTCGACAACCAGTCCTTCTTCAGTGATATATATTATAAAGATACATTTTTTTAAATATTATAAAATTGTTTACATGATCTGACAGATGTTATAAAGATTTAATTTGGAATGTTTATGCTTTTGTTATAACAAATATTATGATTCAATTTAAAATTCAAAATAATATTTTTAAGTTCTTATTGGGGTTCAGGTAATTACTTACAACAAAGGAAATAAATCAAAGATTGGACTTGACTTTAAATTTATTTGATTATTTATAATATTTTCTTTATTTTAAATGACTTTTTTAAATTCAAAAATTTCGAGATTGCTCAAAGTTATATTTCTGTGTGTGTGTTTGTGTGTGTGTGTTTGTGTGTGTGTGTGTGTGTATGTGTGTGTGTGTGTGTGTGTGTTGAAATATCAAAGTGTTTCTGCCAAAACAATGGATTATCTGATGATATTTTATCATAAATTGTTATATTTATGTAATTACGCGTCGTATAACAAATGTACGGTTTTCATTTTCGTTTTTAAATCAAGGATTTCCTTATCAGCAGTCAATAACTCTATATATCAACGCTAGCTTAGGGGACATACGTAAATCATAATGATATACATATAAAGAATAACAATGTTTAATTTTTGGAATGTGAGACTTTAAACTTTTTTGAAATGGAAATAAAAAATGTGTTTATTGAACAGTTAATTAAACAGTTGTTGTACTCAGTATAAAACTACTTAATTTGTGAGGATGAGGGCTTACCGGTTTTGCACTATGCGAGCTTCCTCGGGGTTTAATACATACTGAATCTTTACTACTTTACACATAGTGAATTAAAAAAAGGTGTTTATTATTGAGAAAAAAATACGTTTCCAATTATGATAGATTGCAAGGATTTTGTTTAATATTAAATAATTAATTAGAAGCTTTTCTTTATCAGTAAATATCCACAACAATACCACAAATTCTCACAGATTTCGCAGGTTAATCGCACGAGATATATAAATTGGTAAGTAAATTATGAATTTGATTCAAGAATCTCTGGTAGCTAGAAATGTTAGATTTATTTTTAAAGTCGAAGTTTATTACCATCAATGTTCAATTATTTTCAATTCAGTGAATCAAATAAAACTACCATAAAGCTCATCTCTTTTTTTAGTATTCATAATATTTTTTATCAAAGGTCAAAAATTGATTTCGTTTTCTCAATAATATAATAGCTTTAGGTCTGTTGCACAAACATTCAAAGAGACCAAATCAAACATATAATGAATAGAATAAATACAAAATCTTTTTTGAAATGGTAAATAATAAGTGAAATATATCTTGCGTACACATAATGTTGATAATTATGTGAAATTACAATAACAACAACAACAAACCATCGCGCCGTTTTCCGGAGGAGTAGGCAGAATTAACGAACCTGCACACTACTTAGTCCTGACACATCTCCTTGGTTTTCTCCACAGTCATATTTCATTCATTCTTCCGACTACTAACGTAGCCGACCTTTAAAAGTTGATAATTTTGGTAATGCCAAGGTTTCTTTGGTCTCCCACGACTCCGTACTCCTTAAACATTATTTCTTAATCCATGCGTTCCATATCCAAACCATCACAGTGATCCTTTCGTAATTTTGTTCAAAATACTTTTTTCTGCTCTAGATTACTTCTTTCATCAGCATTGAAAATTATGTAGTACATCGTTTTACGTACATTTAAGAGAAAGGTTTCCATTCTTTTCTGGGCAACCGCCCCCTTTACAAGAAAAATAAACGTTCAACGCCCCTCTCCCATAAAAGTTATTCCAAATATTTAGAAAGACGTAGTTGAATTTTAAAATATTATTAAATCTTTTATGTATCTGAAAACGATATATGGTAGAAAACCGAACGAAGAAAAGGAAGAAATTATTAGTGTATTTTTTTTGTTTTTTTAGACTATATTTTTTATCTGCCCACGCTCTCTATTTTTTCTGGGTCTTCTACTGCCCCCCTGAAAGTCTCAAACGCCCACAAGAGGGCGTTATCACCCACTTTGAGAACCTAGGGTTTAAGGGATCACATATCTATCGCAATTATTCTGTTCTCATCCTTCTTCTGCCAGTCTCATGCTTTACTTCCATACTAAAACAACATAAAGGGTTGGTACTAAAACTCTATTTTAAAAGTCAATTTTTCCTTTCATTGATATTGATATGTGAACTTCAACACAATTCCACTTCACTGTTCTTTTTTGACACACTTCTCTCCTTTCTTCAAAATTCATGCATGACACGATGCAGGTATTTCAATTTCCCGATTTCTAACGTATATTTTCATAATTAATTTGAATGAAAACGCCTGTCTTCTAGGAGTTTTTTTTATATTTTAGATGGAATGAACAGTTTCGCCCTTCTAAAGCATCACAAACCGTGGCGAGAATCAAGTATGCGATCGTTTATAGACCCGAGTTAATGCACCAGAAATCATTATTAAGTTAATTGAAATAGTTTGACAATAGTTAAGAGACATCGATTCTCGCCAAATTTGATAATGCCTTAGAAGGGCGAATCATATCATTCCATTTAAAATATAATTAAATTCCTAAAAGACAGACTCATTTATATTAATTATTTGATATGGAGTTTTATATCATTGTTCCAGAAACAATAAATAAGTTTTAATAATTTAAAAATAGTTGCTTAATTATTGCTAATTTAAAAAAAACGGTGGATACGTGAAACTTAAATTAAATAGACAATATGTGCACCATCTAAGAATAACATTTTGTGTGAAATTATTTTTGTTTTGTTATTTTATTTTATATCAGTGTGTTATATATTATTTGTTTTAGATTTATTTTATGGGTGTTGGACGATCAAAGTGTGCGCGAGAGATACCTATTGGTGGCGATGAGGTTCGCAATTCCATCACACCGCGTCTCCCGCGGGGCGAAAAGAGAAGTATGGAGTGCCACATCGGTTAAAGTGTGACAGTCCATTATTTTTGACTACCCTTTCGGGGTGACGGCGTGATGGTTAGTTAGTAAGTTAGTTTAGTAAATGTTTAAACAAAAAAATATTGATTTTTCTTTATAAATACTAATCTTGTCTGGATAATATCTAACGATAATAGAACGTGGTGAAGATAAAAACGATCTCTCTAGCTTAAATAATAAAAAAATGAAACAGAAGGTGGTGGCCGAGGCGCTTACAGGACTTATGACCTGTCATTGGTTGGGTTGAGCGATCGCTTCACGTTTAACAACATTCCCCATTCCCCCTTATGACCACCACGTCTGACAAATTTTTGGAACTTGTATATATGGTAGGTTTCTACGCCTATCTTTACATTTTTATGTTCACTCTACACTAGCGTCATCTATTAAGATTAGAAAGCATTTAGCAGAAAACCTTTATTAATGTACTGTGAAAGTCTCTGCAAATCATATAGTACTAGATTTCGCCTGGAGATGTCTCTCCAATTTTATGCCTGCATGTACCAGTTTTATTTATACAACAACATTTTGAATGTATACAAATTTTTGTAGACAAATACTCGATTGATAGAAGCGATTGCTCAACCCAACCAATGACAGGTCATAAGTCCTGTAAGCGCCTCGGCCACCACCTTCTGTTCCCAGAAAACAATTTACATCTTCGTCTCTATTGAGATACAATTAATCCTTATAAAAATAAAAATAATTTATCCGCAATGGGTGAAATCCAGTATTTGTCTACAAGAATTTGTATACATTCAAAATGTTATTGTAAAAAAATGAAAGTTTTTTTGCAGACATTTTTTGCGATTTATCAATTTGTGTGCCCATTTACGATATGAAAAAGAAAAACAACAAAAATTCTAAATAAGACTATTAAAATCATGGCGAAATATTCAGAAATCAGTGTTGCGAGAAACAGCGAGTCGGGCCGAAATAGCGTGACCTCTGAAATTGTCATAGCTAATTGCTATGTGTAGGTCCGCAACCTTTGCTCCAGCCGACCCCGTGAATATAAATTATTAGAAACATACAGAGGCCCTTGCCATTTCTGGTCGCAATCAGGGCCATTCATGACTCGGATACCGGTTGTACCGCAATTTGCATAGGTTTATCAGCTAGCTAAGCTACATGATTGAATTTCACTCGGTGTGTTCACTCTATGGGCAGGTACTGTGCATAATTCTACGCGCGCTGACTCTCATGTATGGACACAATTATTACGTAATGTATTCAGAATTGTTTTAAATGTGCTTCAAAGATACAATCATTCTTATATAATGAAAATAAATAAAAAATGGTAACGTGTTTTTTTAAATATATTATTCGATAGTTTAGGCGTTAACACTGTGAAGTTCAATTGTAATCTAGAATAGAATAAACATTATTGCTATTTTTTCTTCTTCAGCATGTGTTAATCGCTGACAGTAAAGAAAATTTGCAAGTCTTAGTGTCAAAGATGTATGAGGCATGCAAAAAGAGTGACCTAGTGATGAATGTGTCTAAATCTAAAGTGATGGTTTTAGAGAAAGAAGAATGTATAACGATTTGTGATATAAGTGCGATGGGCGAGAAATTGGGCGAGAATCTGGGAATCATGTTTACTTGGAATGGTAAAAAGTTATACACAAGCAGCGTGAGTGGAAAAAGGCATGACATGGCAGTTATACAAAACATGGCATGACCAAATTAATCAATTACTAAAAGGCGGCCACATTCGAAGTCGGATTAATCGACGTCGTGCATGGTACGATATATGAATGTAGAGGAAGCCCGAGAGGTATACCAGGACAGAGCATTGTGGCGATCCATCCTCTCTGCCTACCCCTCCAGGGAAATGGCGTGATGGTTAGTTAGTTAGTTTTGAGTTCTTTAGTCTATTCCCGTCAACTCCTGGACAAAGGCCTCCGCCTAATTCCGACATGTCTGTTCAGGTAATCTTTCCACCGTACTTGCGGTCACCCTGTACTTCTCTTTGCCATCACGGCCTCCAAGTCAGCAGACTTCTTGTCCATTTTTCACTACTTCTGGCTACTACCCATTGCCACTTTAGAGTTGCTAGCCCGTGTATGATGTCAATGACCTTGATTTTTTCTCTCACCGTATCGTTTTGTTTTTAATAAGCTTTTATTATTACAATACAAGTGAAATTAAAGCAGTGTTGTTAGTTCTATTATATAAATACAAATTTAGTTAAATTCCACATTGGTTCATGGCTTCGACCGGTTGAAGGCCGGTCCAGAAGATGGCAGTGAGCTGCTGAAACCGCTCGAAACCATAAACCTTAGTGGAATTTAACTACATATATATGTATTTACTGCGCAAGATAAGAACACGCACTCTCAAGTGATACTTGACATAGGGGGACCCGACCATGACATATGAAGACGAAGATATAATTAAAAAAAAATATATATATTTTTTTATTTTAATTATTCACGGTGAACTTCTACCAAGAAATTTTAAATAACATATTTTTTTTACAATCTTTCTTCCTTTTCTTCTTGTCAATGGATTTGTATAAAAAATAGCCTGGTTGATATGCCCCTAAATAGGATCTCATATATTTTCCATCCCACTGTGATGGAAAGTTTAGACGACATTGTATCGTTTCCAGGGGCGCCTAGTATTGCAATAACATTAAACGTGGGGACACCTTCCTTGTGCCTACTTTCTTGCCATTTTTTCTCTTTATACCAGCTTGAGAGGAGCTTTACCAAATGTACTCAGGTAAGAAAATTAAATATTAATTCATAATTTAATGATTTTAATTAAAAACATCAATTTAAACGTCTGTACTCTTCTCATTTTCAATGTAATGTTTAGCGATTGATTTCTAAAAACGTAGGTAGAGCGACATAGACGTCACATTTTTGAACTCGATTCCATTGAACTTGAATACATTTAAACTTAGTTTGCAGACATTGCAAGCTTCAGTAGTATTGTATTATTTTATCAATAAGAAGTCTTATATTATTTAAAAATGATATTTTCGAACGATTAAACATAAATTTCAAGTATAATCTGTGAACGCACTTTTTTTTATATTGTAAATTAACTTAATTAATTTGCGAATATTTTGAAACCCAGTCAAGCATAATTTAAACGGGAATAAGCAAGTGAAATATGAAATTAAATTTGTCTGGATTTATTGGCTTCGAAATATGATATTAATCAACATCAAGAAAAGCGTTCAGCGTAACGAAAAAACAAAATGTAAGTGCCATTTTTGTAATTAAGGTACTTTAGATCAACTGATATCATATGAACTAAGGTTACTACGTTTACTCTCTTATTAATGTAAATTAATATAAGTAAACCATATGATTCTTACATTTTGCTGAAGTGACAATTTTACATTGCTAGAGGAGCTTTCGCCTAAAAAAGCGACATATGTCACCCCCATAAAATATAATAAAACTTATAGGAAACAGACCTTTTCACAATATTTATTATTATTTGATACGAAGTTTTACATCATTATGTTTTTGAAACAAAAACTGGTCCAAGTTAAAAATAGCATATAAATTGGAGTGACATCTCCAGGCGTTATCTAGCAATACGTTAATGGCGGTATCCTTTCACATTGCGTTAATAAAAAGATCTTCTGATTAATGCTTAATTCAATCTTCACAGATGGCGCTAGTGTGTAGATAGAGAAAAAAAAGGAAGTTTGGTGCTACATAGTAGCATATATACGTAATATATAAACGGTGGTCGTAAGAAGGGTGGAATGACAGGTCATAAGTCCTGTAAACACCTCGACTACCATATTCTGCTCCCAATTTGCATCTTCGTCTCTATTGAGATACAATTAATCCTTGAAATGATAACCCGCAATGAGTAAAATCCAGTATTCGTCTACAAGTATTTGTATACATTCAAAATGTTGTAAAAATTATATTATATTATTTGATTTTCAAGGAGGGCAAGTAACGAATTAAGAAGAGTCGATGTGCGTATATGATTCGCTGTATGAATGTGGAGGAAACTAGAGAGGTGTGTCAGAATAGAGTAGTTTGGCAGTTTTATATCTCAGTTTGCCCTTTCTAGGGAAAGGCGTGATGGTTTGGTGTTGTTTTTTTATACGAAAATTCTTTAGTATCAACACAAATCTCTAATAATTGTCAGATACTATGATCGTCATACTATTTTATCCAAATAAGTATTTTTTCCAAGATCCTCAATATTCATACAGCGTAACATGTACAGTTGCTGGGTTCAAATAACCTGCTATATACAAAATTTTGGAAAGCAACACGAAACTACCACATTAAAGGGCCAAATGACACACTAAAAACCAGTAAAATGTTACACTTTACGGCACACCGATTACTAAGAATGAAACTTAATAATATTTTTTTAAAAATGTAAGGCGTTAACACTGGAATTTTTCTGTATTAAAACACTGTTTTTTCCTCTTTTGAGTTTATTTTTCTCGATATGTTTCGAAGGCTTTACACCTTCATCATCGGGAGAACAATATAACGATTTATCGTTCTCCCTATGATGAAGGTGTAAAGCCTTCGTAACATGTCGAGAAAAATAAACTCAAAAGTGGAAAAAACAATGTTTTAAGTAATAAAAAAATTAACTTAACCATCCTACGTATTTGAACGTACGTGATACGTTCACTGTGACTGTACCATTCTGCACTATCCCGTATCATGTACGCGCTTGAGAAAAATTAATGTACCTAAAATGTAAAAACTGTTAGGGATACGCGCGTGGGCCAACAACACTTGAGTACAAGTCTACATAAATATGTTAGTTTTACAAGGGGCAGGCGAAGTGTGCGGCCGAGTATTTGACGTTTCGTAATTTAAAAAAATAAAATTAGTATGTAATGAAATTTCCCTTGACTTTGTTTGTCCCCGACAATTATCTGCGACAAAGGCAACATAGATTATTTCACCTGCCACTGTGTAGAACCAATCTACCTAAGGTAATGCCCGTGGGCAGGGCAATAATCCTATTTAACCGCATCTCTTCGGATGTGGACATTTTTCATTGAGGCTACCCTCAGAAAGCATCTATCCCTTATGTATTAAATTGCTATTTGCTTCTCTTCTTATTGTACAAAAATGTTTTTCTTTACCAAACTGTTCTCGAATATTATTTATAAATTGTCTCCTGTTTTTCATTTTTTCTTACTTGCTCTCATTTGTTTTCTTATTATATTATTTGTAATTCTTTTTTTAAAAAGTGTTTATTTTATTTCTGTATATTGTGATTATAAACTAATTGGATTTGTTACTCTGTAATGTTTATAATTTTTTGAATAAATAAATTGAAATTGAAAATTGAATTGAAATTAATAAATAACCTGCTTTTTTGCATGTTTCTCGGAAAATTGGCTGAAGGTAGGGCGGTTAATAATAATAATAAAAAAATAATAATATACAAAAACATTGTAATAATATTATTACTATTTATTCTTTAAGCACTTGTAAAATATACGCGTATCATAACATACTCGTACACACCTTCTGAGTATTTCGTACACGATCAGTTTGATATTATATTATTTATCTCATTTTTTCCGCGTAGGTACTATTTATAAAACAATTTTTTATTGCTTAGTTTGAAATCGTATACTTTCAACATTGAACTTGTATTCAATATTTTATTTATTTGATCGTGCCACGTTTTTCTCGGTCTTCCTCTTTTTCTGGTTCCATTTACATCATTAACATATAATTTTTTTACCATTCTTTCTTCATTCATTCTTTCCATATGTCCAAACCATCTTAATGATCCTTTCATTATTTTGTTCATGACACCATCATTCGCACCGCATTCACTTCTTATATTTTCATTCGACACTCTATCATAGACAGAGTATCCACACATTCGTCTAAGAGATCTCATTTCTACTGCATTTATTCTACTTTCATCCTTCTTTTGCCAGTTCCATGCTTCGCTTCCATAAATAAGGATCGGTAGAAGAACACCATTGTGCACTGCCATTCTAGCTTCTTGGATAGGTATATTCTTATGTTTTTTTAAAATATATTCTCCTTGTCATAATTCCTTCTGCTTTATATGTTCTTATGTTCTTATGTGAATCATATGAATTATATGCTATTGTTATAATGTGAATCATATGTTATTGTACTTATTTTGTAAAAGCCATTGTGGCGTTCATGCTTTAAATAAATAAATAAATACTCTTCTAAGGATATGAATTAAATATTGATAAGACTAGATTTGTCAAATGTCGATGCTTACTCGAGTTCACCCTATTGGTATCTCAAATTGACCAATGTCGTGAATAGCTGTGTCCAGTTAGCCGAAGACACGATAGGAATTTGCGATCAAACGAAATGCCACCGAGTTAATGACCACTCGAATGCTATTCAAGGCAGATGTATCGAATATCTCCTATGCCAGATTGGGCGACCAGTGGACCGCGACCATTCAGTCGAGTCGAGTGAAATGCACCCTCAGCTTCGCCCAGACCGCATTTACATCGTAATTTTCTGAATCGTACCAGAATAGTTAGTAAACAATATACGTTATAACAAGCTTACTTGAATTGAAGTTGAACCGATTTGTAAACTAAAACTTATTTTCAACTTTAAGCTCAAAATAGCGAGACGTTGCTGCATTAATAAAGGACTTAATCAAGAGAGCTTTTATATGAGATAACAGATCGAATAAAATTTGTTTTTTATATGTTTTATAATAATAATAAATTTGATAATTTATAGAGCGCCATTTTTATGAATTACTCATCTCAAGAGCGCTGTAGAAGATGCTCCGTTTTATCAACTAGATAATAATCATAATAATAATAATAATAATAATAGTAATAATAAAGTTATTTACGGTTCTTATTTTCGTATTTTACGCGACAGCTGTTTCATCATGTTGACATCATCATGTGTGACAATAATATATCAAATTTGATATATTATTGTAACACCTGATGATGTCAACATAGGTTGATGAAACAGCTGTCGCGTAAAACAAAATACAATTGTGATACGAAAAACAAAGTTATTTAATTTAACAGTTTAAATTGTTAAGGTATCATAGTGTTTCAGCCAAAACAATGCGTATATTATAATTACGTCTATTTTTGACACAATTATTTTTAGTTATAGTGACATTATTACAATTCGTCACCTGAGAGTAAGAAGGTTCCAACTGTCAAAAGTAAAAAGCTGCGAAAAATGAAGTCAAAGTTTTGTTGGTTTCGGGTGTATATCCTGGAATAAAAGGGTTCCATCTGAAGCAGATGAAACTCTTTTACCGAGAAGCGTGTAAATTTTCTGGCGACAGTTGGAATAATAAAGTTGTAAGTGTAAATGAATCCTTCTTCAGTGAATCGTGTATTTTGAATGATCAGATGGAACTTGATTCTTTTCGTAACATCAAAATGACGATACTATTACATGTTTTTTTTTAATTGTACGTATAGATAAGGTTAGCAAGAACCATTTTCACGAAAAAAAGCCAAATGTGAACTTTTGGTAGTAGGAACCCTCTTACCCTCAGGTGACGAATTAATGACTAAAAATCTACGTCATACATTGATCTTGTATAATCCGTTTGGCAAATAAATAATGTACTAAACTCTTATTCAAATCAAACCTCATAAGTTGTTTGTGTTTATGAATTGCGATGCACACTTGAATCTTATCTCATTGTATTCTGGTAGGAACTACTTGAACCCAGTATAGATTAGGATTATTCAGAATGCATAGCTCACCGAAAGCACTCACAGTAAGCACGGCTATTTGTCAGAGAGTAGTGTGCGGATTATTGTTGCGGGGTAATACACCCTGTGATTAGTATAAATATTAACGTAGGCCGTCGGCTCCCAAGTGAGCAGTAACTAGTCAATGATATAGGATTACCGTGATAATTTAGGGCTCCCGATATAGAGATGCATCTGGTAGCTGGCGGTCATTTCACATGTGTCATTACTGGAACCGGAAACCCCTCTCGTATATTGTATATGTATACATATATACATATTCAGGATTGTGCAATGCTTTGTTTCTATTTAAATTTCATTAAATTTAATGTAAAAAATAAAACTTAATAAGTACACTCAAACGATCAGGATTGTTGACTTATCGTTAAATAATATTGTGAAAACTGTTTAATAACAATTATCCAGTATCATTTTCGTAAAATATTTTAAAACTTCTAGAAAACATACATTTTCAATCGTATTAATTATTTACTATAATGTTTTACTTCATTATTCAAGAAACAATAAATTATACAGTCCATTGTTTTGGCCGAAACACTATGATACTTCAACATTATTAATGTTCAAATTTTAAACATTGTTATAATATCACAATTTATTTTTATTCACCGAGAGTGTCGCGACAGCTGTTTTGCCAAATGTTGGCGAAAGATTGTTGACTTATCGTTAAATAATATTCTGAAAACTGTTTAATAACAATTATCCAGTATCATTTACGTAAAATATTTTAAAACTTCTAGAAAACATACATTTTCAATCACCGAGAGTGTCGCGACAGCTGTTTTGCCAACTGATGTTTGCGAAAGATTGTTGACTTATCGTTAAATAATATTCTGAAAACTGTTTAATAACAATTATCCAGTATCATTTACGTAAAATATTTTAAAACTTCTAGAAAACATACATTTTCAATCGTATTAATTATTTATTATAATGTTTTACTTCATTGTTCAAGAAACAATAAATTATACAGTCCATTGTTTCGGCCGAAACACTATGATACATCCACATTATTAATGTTAAAATTTTAAACATTGTTATAATATCACAATTTATTTTTATTCACCGAGAGTGTCGCGACAGCTGTTTTGCCAACCGATGTTGGCGAAAGATTGTTGACTTATCGTTAAATAATATTGTGAAAAATGTTTAATAACAATTATTCAATATTCTTTTCATAAAATATTTTAAAACTTCTAGAAAACATATATTTTCAATCGTGTTAATTATTTATTATAAAGTTTTACTTCATTGATCAATTAACAATAAATTATACAGTCCATTGTTTTGGCCGAAACACTATGATACTTCAACATTATTGATGTTAACATTTTAAACACTGTTATAATATCACAAATTATTTTTAATCACCGAGAGTGTCGCGACAGCTGTTTCGCTAAGCGATGTTGGCATTATCATGTGTTACAATAAATCAGTTTATTTATCTACTTTTATATCAGTTTAATTCATATTAATAATTATTGTCATTATAATAATATGGTATAGACAGAGAAAGAGAGACTGGTTTGGTCATGTGCAAAGAATGATCACCACCAGACTCCCCTATATTGCACTACATAATTAGCTTCACGGGACTCGTGAGGAGACCTCCTAAATGATGAAAAGACAAAAGACAGCTGGGTATCCATCTCACAAGAAGCGCTATTTTCTGAAAAACAGACCACATGGGTCTATAGCAAGGAAGAAGAAGAAAAATAAGTTTTTTAAGAAAATGTATGATATTTTTTAAAATATTTCATGTTTGTGCGTGATGCTAGAGGCGTGGAAACTAAAAATAAATGTATTTTTTAAGATTTAAAACAATGCTTTAAATTTTAACAGTAATATTATACTAAATGAATCAATAGTGTAATACTACATTTCGATATATATTAACGCTAAAAATATCTTCATTTCTACTATTTTAATAATTGTACCAATTTTAATTATATTATTAACTATTTTTGAATTCGGTAGTCAAATTAAAACTATATTGTTCTACTTTGAATTGACTATTGGGTAAAACATCTACTTGTTTCAGTTCACAGTGTATTTTTAGTATAATAACCTATGCAGCATTTTTAGAATCGATGACACATCGCAACACGTTGAGCAATCTCTCACTAGTGACATTCGTCAGCAAAGAACGGGCGCTTCTTACGCCCTCGGGGAAATCGTCGGGAAGAAGTTTCGTCGCCCGCCGCCAGAGCGCCGTGTACCGCTCGCGGGACTTGGAGCTCGTACTTCGAAGGAAAGCGCGGGAATCCTGAGATATTCGGCGGGAAAACAGAGGATTAAACAAGACGAGAGGAATATCAACAAAATCAAACAGCTATAGTAATAAATTAGAGAATCACTTTACATTGTTCCGCCTTTTCAAAACGATGTTAACGATGTTAATGAAATAAGAAATAAAATAGGACCGATTAAAACATGGCAGATCAAATAAATCAAATATTGAATGTCGGACACGCGAGGAGTCGAAAACATCGACGTGCGGCCACGATGACACAATGTACGAAAGTTGAGGAATCGAGAAAAGTACGACAGGACAAAAAATCCAGAGGTCATTCTTTCTACCTACCGCTTCGGTGAAAAGGTTGGATGGTTTGTTAGTTAGTCACTATACTCGTATAATAAAGATAAAATACTTAATACCAATGTAAACTTCAGTTTTCTAGAAGTTTCAATATATTTTATAGGAATGACATGTTTCACCCTTCTAAGGCATTATCAGGTGGTAGGGCTACGATGGGGTATGCTTTGCTGGAAAGTATGCCTCTACAAAATGTCGTAAGGCGACATGTTGCATTTACAACAGCAACACTACTATCAAGTCCAACTCTCTAGCGTCCACGAGAGGTCTTTTAAAGACCCCGCAAACCCCGGGCAATGTGACACATATTACATACTTAGTGCCATAGCAGATAAAGGGAGGACGAATGGCGAGCTTCCAGCGCCATAAAACTGGATACAACCAGCTAAGGGAAGGTAACCCCGATAGAAAATCCTCCAGAGAAGGCAAGGGGATACCACTTTGGATATTTTTCCTCAGGTCATCACTATGAGGCCTACTCAAGGGTGATAGTCAACGTTAGGGGGACCTGACAGGACACAGAAATAAGAAAGCATAATCAAATGTGAGGAAATTTCAACTCATTGCAGTTTATATACACTAGTAAATGGAACAGAATATGGTAATAATAAAAATTTATACATTTTTAACAAATAATTATTTGGGTAGGTCCAGAAATATTGGAAAGTGTTTCTTGGGACTCGTTAAAAAAAATTATGACAATGATTACATGGTTAGGATTATGAATGATATTATATAAATGAAAAATAAGTTATTCCAGGTAGTCGAAATAAAGTGTTTCTAAGAAAAACATCTTCTTACAAATTGTCTACAAATGATTTTACATATTTCAGGGTGACTAATGATTCTGAGTATTAAAATAAAATCGCCATCCTGCGTGCGTAGACTCAATTGAATTATTCTTCTCTCCTCATCAGAAGTTCTTTGAATCTTATTATATATCGGAAGTACATTAAGGAGTGGGGATGAATATATGTAAGTTTATTCATTGATTAAAGTTTGATTAGATTTTTTGTTATGCTTATTAATTTCTAATTGTTCCAATAGGCTTAAAGTGTACCCTGCAGCGGAATCGGCACGTTATTTGGATCTAGGGTGTGTTTATTGTCTAGTTGACAATATTATCGTCATGACGATGTATGATATTCCACAAGAATTTATAAAATGTATGTTTTAAAGATAGCTACAACATGAAGATAAATAAGGACAAAACAAAGCTGCTGACTGTAGGCCGAACGCAACATCAGATGAGAGTAGTGATGTCAGGAGTTCCACTAAAGAACACCAAGGAGTTTGTCTACCTCGGGAGCAAAATAACATGGGACGGTCGGTCTAAGAGCGAGGTCGACAGCCGTATACATCAGGCTAGGCTTGCATTTAATAAAAGGTCGAAAATAATAGAATCGAATAATATAGACCTAAAACTGAGAATACTCCTCATCAAGACCTATGTATGGAGTATCTTGATGTACGGCTGCGAGACATGGTGCCTATCCGAAAGAGACAAGCGGAGACTAGAGGCTTTTGAGATGTGGTCCTATAGAAGACTCCTTGGAATTTCCTGGAGAGACCACATCACGAATGAGGAAGTTCTTCAAGGAGTCGAAGGAGGAAGGCACCTGCTCAGGACCTTGTCCGAAAGGCGTGCAAGATGGATCGGCCATGTAATACGTCAAGAAGGTCTCTTGCATGCCATAATGGAGGGTATGATCGAGGGGACAAACTCTAGGGGACGCCCACGCCGAGAGTACCTGGAGGACCTGTTGGTGGACGTACGCTGCTCATAATATGCAGATCTCAAAAGAGCCGCACAAGACAGGGAAAAATGGAAGAGAATAATGGAGGGAATTGCTGCAAACCAATCCCAGGATTGAAACCAGAGAAGAAGATGTTTTAAAAGGAATCAGATATTTCGTGTACAAATTTTATTTCTTTTTAGCCAAGATATATATTTAAAAATTAGGCATTCCCACTCGATGAGTTAATTCACCGGGCGAAACAGAGCCCAAGTTTCCTGGGTGATCCGAAGCAAGTTTAGCGTATAATTCTTTCGGAAACGCCGGCGGGGCAAATGCTGAAATGTCTCCTGAATTTATTGCGGCCGCCGACGCTCGCATTCGCGCGGTTTATTTTGAAAATGTTCTAGAAACTTGTATTCTAGTATTGTACTTTCGCGTATTTAATATTCAACACTCTTGTTGCACTTTTTTACCCTTAAACTGTATGATTGCGTTCTGAAAACTCTTGTCTTATATGTAGTAACATATGATGTATTTGCTTTTCCGAAACTGTTTGAGATACTTTCTTAAACTTTTGTTATACTAGACTTCGTTGATGTAACGTAAATACCGTTGAAGGAAAACCTTTTATACAATAAATTTATTTCTACAATAAAAATATATATTTTATAAGCATTCATTCTTCATTCGAATGAAAAAGTACATCACAAAATCATATTTCTTCATGCAGTAGTAAAATGATTTTTTGATTTAATATAAGTTCTTCTTCTTCTTCTTCTTCTTCAGCCGTCTCTCCACTGCTGGATGTAGGCCTCTTCTAATTTCTTCCATTTTTCTCTTCTTTGGGCTTCTCTTATCCACCTGCTACCCGCGACAGGGATCGGCCCAACGTTTCTGAGGCCGGCCTATTCCTCTTTTCATGTCCCATGGTCTCCATCCTAGGACTCTGGGTGCCCATCTGTCTGTTCCCTGTCTGGCAACATGACCTGCCCATTGCCACTTTAGCCTGGCAATACGATCCACCACGTCGACAACCTTTGTCCGGCGTCTGATTTCTTCATTTCTGATTCTATCTCTCAGACTTATGCTTACATTTGTCTCTCCATAGATCGCTGTGTACATTTTAATTTATATATGGTCCTCGCAGTTAAGGTGATAGTTTCCAGACCATATGTAAGCACAGGGAGGATACATGTTTCAAACACTTTTCTTTTTAAATTCATGGGAATATCCTTGTTTTTAAGGATATGATTGAGTTTCCCAAAGGCTGCCCAACCTAGTCCAATATAATTAATATAAGTTATAAAATATTAAATCCTATAATTTATATTTTCTAGGTGGATTATTATTGCTGTGTTGAATATCTCTTTACATCATCACAGCGCCAACTAAATCGATGTAAAGGGTGTTATCATGTTGATTCTCGTTTCATGTAATAGGTAACTAATCTCTCGCCATTTTATTGTTACGTGAATTCTGTACAAGACCAAAGACAGTGTTACAATCAAACCCGGGACCTTTGGGATGGTAATCAAAGCACTTAGCACTCGATCACAAAGGTCGTCATTATTATAAAGTTATTATTATATTATATGGTGCTTTGGTTGGCTTCCAGAGTAGTCCTTTGTTGTCCAAGGCTTTCTTCTCTGTACTGTGAGCTTGAGGTTGTAATAAAAACATAAGGCGTCGAAGCAAGGGCAGACACAGTAAGGACCAAACAAGCATTGAGAACTTCCGAGATGAAGACCCTGAGGATGATAGCAGGCAAGACACTGAGAGATCATGTGAGGAGCACTAGAATAAGAGAGATATGTGAGGTTGAGGATATTATAAGATGAAGCAGACAGCGAAAAAGGGATTGGTACGGTCATGTTCAAATAATGGACACAACCAGACTCCTCTATATTGCACTACATAATCAGCCTCATTGGACTCGTCCTCTTGGAAGACCTCCTAAAATATGGAAGGACAGCTGAGAGTCTACCTCACAGGAGGAGCAACACTTTGAAGAACATTATTATTACAAAATGAATATAACATACTCTTTCTGTCTACTTATATACACAATTCTTTATGGTTGCGAATCTTGAACGCTATGCATACCCTGGAATCGAGAGAATAATTAACCAGTCGATCCATGACCAGCTGAACATCCGGGTAAGATTTAAGAGGGTGTGCTCTTTAAGAATATTAAAATATTTTGAGCCCATACTTTGAAGAGATCAGGAAAACTCGAAAATCTAATAAAATAATGAACAGTGTATATGAAAATAATTTACAAGGTTCTATCAAATCAAGTCGCTGATTGGCCTCTCATTAGTTAGAATTCAGAGACTAATCGGTGACATGAGTGCACGGCGAGTCATAGGGTTGTTTCACTGGATTGACTCAACCCATAGTCACGAGGAGTATGACGAAAAATAAAGATTGTACCCTTAATCCTCCATCCCCTGTTTTTATTAGTCATTTTATTAACTTTGCTAAAAACATTTAAGGTACGCAATATATTGACCCACTATAATTTTAAATTGTAATTAAAATATTATAAGATGAGGCAGACAACGAAAAAGTGACTGATACGGTCATGTTCAATGAATGGACACCACCAAACTCCCCTATATTGCATTGCATAATCAACCTCATGGGACTCATCCTCCTAGAAGACTTCCTAAAAGATGGAAAACAGCTGGGAGTCTACCTCACAGGAGGAGCAATACTCTGGAGAACAGACCACTTAGGTCTACAACAAGGAAGAAGATGAAGATGAAGAGTTATTTAAATAAATAATTGAACTTGAATGTCTCAAATTAATTAAGAAAAAAATTAAGAAAAGGGAACTAAATATCCGATTATCGCTTGGTGCAACTTCGTGGACCAGCGACACACAACTGTACCTAGAATCGAGAATCGGGATGATAAATTAATTTATTCTGAAACTTGCCGAATGTTTTTACAAAAGGACTCCATTCACATTCTAACCTCACAATAAAATACCTCTCAAAACTTCTTCTACCCGCCACAAGCGCACAAAATTGATCCTCTTTTAGATTAACACTCCGGGCCACACAAATCAGGCCTTCGCATAAACCAACAACCCACCAAATCACCTTTAAAACAATGTTTCCATCAGGCGTAAAATGAATAGCCATAAGAGCTAAACTTCAGTAAGCCAGAAGATGTTAGTCTAAGTCCAAGATGCTGAGATAAATTAATTGACTGAAGGAAAAATCAAATGTTATCAAATTTTATCAATATATAATACTTGAAATCAAAATAATATTATACAAGCGCATGAAGCTAGTATCTTAAAAATAATATTGTGCACATAACACCAACGCCAAGTCCGCCATAATATCGAGCAAGCAAACTGCTACAACAGCTTTAATTTCTCTAGACTTATCCGTATAATCTCCATTGGATTTTACTGAGCATTTTTTCATATTAAGGACGTACTTTGAAGTCCATTTGGCGCTTGTATTGTTTTAATTAATCTAGCTTCAGGGAAACGTTTTTATATACAATAACGGCCATTTAAAAGTCAACGTAACAAGGATTTTCTGCTTATTATGGTTGAATTAAACTTTCAAATGTGTATTTAAAAAGATAGTTAATAAAGATAAGAAGGGCTGGTCTGATAGTAATGGATGTAAAAAAATAAATGGTATAGGAAAGTGTAGTTTCATTTAACGATTCTTTTTAACGCTGGAAAATGTTTAAAAAGTGTAATTTAAATATTCAATATGAACTTTCTTGAGAAATACATTAGTTGTTATTAGAACATGGTTGGGGTCGGACTGAAAAAATATATTCGAAGTTGAACACACATATCATAAAATATGGGGGATTCTGAGATTGGTAAAGCGTGATGCTAACGCATTTTTCTTCTTCTTCATGTGCCCTGTCGGGTCCTCTCAACGTTGGCGATCACCTCGGCGAATCTGTCGCTGTCCTGCGCCGCTCGGAACAGTCCCTCCACACTTCGGATGCCGGTCCACTCCCTCACGTTTCGCAGCCAGGACAGGCCAGGTCTGCTTCCGGCCCCTCGACGTCCCTCAATTTTCCCTTCCAATATCAGTTGGAGAAGGTGGTACTTTTCCCCAAGCAGTATATGACCAAGATGTGAGATCTTTCTTGATAACAGTTCCCTGACAACTCTAGCTCGCCCCCGGACTTCGGTATTGGTAACCATTTCTGTCCAGGGAATTCTGAGCATTCGGCGATGGAGCCACATTTCAAATGCTTCCAGTCTGTTTATTGAGTTAACTTTCAAGGTTCACGTTTCACATCCGTACAATAAAACATACCACACATAGGATTTGATCATAACGCATTGCAAAGATAAGATGCTAACGCATTGCAAAGTATAATTCTATAAAATTTCATTTAATCCCAAAATACGCAAAACCAACACCAATACCATCAAGTCCTATTCACTAACGTCCATGAGTAATCCTCGGGCCTCGTGAACCCCGGGTATGTGACCTCTGACAGAGAAACGTCTAGAAAACAGACGTTTTCATCAATAATAATTGTTCGACTCGACATTTCAATCAGAGAGTTGCAAAGAAATTAACGATTAATGTGTGTGTTCGATTAACCAAGTTTATTATATGGTACTGTAATATTACATACTATCTTTTGATAGTTTCTTACTAGTTTTTAATCGTCATGTATGAAAATAAAAACATAATTACGTACTTACTATGGCTCCAGTGTCATATCAAATATTTTAACGCCTCTAATCAATTCTCGATATGCACTTTTTATTTTCACTTAACAAGTCTATTATATGAAACGAATTTATAACCATTTAATCGCTCTGGATTTAAGCGAAGGGTGATAAAGTGTTCAGTTTATCCTACTTAAGGGTGCCAGCGTTCCATTAACTTATTTTTCACGACTCTACAAGTCTGCAGATCTCTTGCTATTCAGAAAGTTGGTACATATATATTACGGCGTATTATGAAGTGTTGAAAAGCAAGATCATCTCCGTGAGATATTGAACATTCTGTGAAATAGTTCCCGTTTATCTCAGAGTGCTCAGACATTTCACCTTAGCACTACAAGTTAGTTTTGATATCTCAAAATATTTTAATCCCAGTATACTTTCTACGTAAGGATAGAAACTTAATATAGTTAAGTCATTTAAAATCTTAGACCCTTTATTAAAAATATTGAATTTTTAAGACGCCGTCATAAACATTAATACTTTGGTCAAATACAAATTATTGAAGGAGACAAAAAAGTAGTTAAAAGTTTGAATATAAGCAGTGTAAATGAAACATGTCTAGAAGGGCCGAAAAAAAGGCACGACTGATTTAACCAATTACTAAAAGAGGACAATTTTCAAACTTGGAAAA
Source organism: Lepidostoma basale (assembly GCA_022606425.2). NCBI lineage: Eukaryota > Metazoa > Arthropoda > Insecta > Trichoptera > Lepidostomatidae > Lepidostoma > Lepidostoma basale. Next base: position 1,290,020 of record JAHDVF020000694.1, on the reverse strand, counting down.
ATCGACGAGCATACGTGTCACGATAAATGAATTTAGATAAATGTCAAGCTGTGCGTCAAAATATTATATAATGAAACAACGTGGGGGTCAATCCTTTCGGGTTTTTTTCCGAGGTCAGTTAGTTCGTATGATAATAAACCAAATATATTTTATATATTCCAACTCACGACCACATATATCACAACGGTCGAAGAAATCGACAAGCCTATATGACACGAAGTAAGTAAGAGAAGTGTTAATGACTTCAGTAAATAATTGTAATTATTAAATTAAATAAAGCCCGTAAGATGGCATATTAAGGTCATGTGATCAGAAAATAAAAAACATGTATTGGTTCACCTGATCATTGGGGAGAAAATAGAGGACGACGAGGTGTTTGGCAAGAGTGGAATCTTCAACTCTCCAACACAAGGGACTGGATTGGCTTAAAGAGCGTTGAGGAACTGTTTCGAGCTCTTAGGGACAGAGACTCTACTTTTGGGATATTGTCAACGTCGGGAAGTCTTAAAATGACACCAAAAGAAGGAGAAATTGAATTTATTATATATTTGAGGCAAATAACATAATAATAAGCAAAGTAGAACATAAGGCACTTAATTTAAAAACAAAGCTAAGGATAAAATAATTCTGATGTCTATCAAGTAAATATATGGTACACACCAAATTAAGAAATATATTATATTACCATAAAAATCAATCAGCTTTGTTTGACGTAGTCTAAATTCTTGGAACAATCTGTCATAGCCGCTTTATGATATATTTATTTATAAAATCCCTTTTATATTGTATGGAACTGGCAAAATAGTGACGAAAGAATAATAAATGCAGTAGAAATGAGATCTACTCGTATTAGACGAATGTGTGGAAAATCTGTGTCAAATGAATATAGTATAAGAAGAGAATGTAGTGCAAATGAATATTTTAAGAACAAAATAATGAAAGGAACATAAAGATGGTTTGGACGCACCGAAAGCGTGAATGAAAAGATAATGGTAAAGAAAGGATCATATATTAACGACGTAAACGGAACTAGAAAGAATGGAATACCGATGAAAGCGTGGCAGGCTGAAATTAATCAAATATTAAATGTTGGCCACGTGAGGAGTCGGGGAAATCGACGTGCATGCATTGAGGAAGTGAGATAAGTACCTATGTCTGGAAATAAAAGTGTGACGGTTAGTTCTTTCTGTCCACCCCTTCGGAAAATAGCGTGATGGTTATTTTGTTGTCAAAAGCACATGCACCTTAATTGATATATTTTAATGACTAAAGTTTGACCTAGTAATATAATATCTTGTAATATACGATATATAAAAAACTTATCAATCGATGATTGATCGTTTTATAATTACTGGTAATCTTGGCATGTTACAAATAATTAGAGATTAATAAAGAAATATTGTTTACACGTAATGAATCACATAAATCACTTATTATTTATTTTATAGAATATGAAACAATGAATTCGATAAATTTTTTGAAGTGATTTTCTTTTTTACACAAAAATTATTTAGAACCCAACTACTGTATCCGTTTTTTGCTATTAAATTGTATCACAACATGAGATAGATAGCTTATCGTCATTTGATTGTTAATTGAACACTTCTTCTTCTTTTTTTTCTTTGCTAGCCTTCTTCCCTCCACTGCTGGATATAGGCCTCTTCCAATTTCTTCGTCTCTACCCTGCCCCCTTTGTATCCAAGATTTTCCAACCCTTTTGACAATATCATCGGTCCATCTAATCGGTGGCCTTCCGACACTTCGGCTATTTGCTCATGGTCTCCAACTGAGTATCCCGGGTGCCCATCTGTTGCCACCCTGTCTAGCCAAGTGTCCAGACCATTGACATTTCAATTTTGCCACTCGGTCCATGACGTCTACAACCCTGGTGCGGCGTCTGATTTCTTCATTCCTTATGCGGTCGCGCAATCGCTTATGTGGTCTTTCCATGGACCTCTGTGTAGACTTGAGCCTGTGGACACTTTTTGCTGTAAGAGTTGTCGTCTCTAGTCCGTATGTCATCATAGGCAGTATACACATGTCGTAGACCTTTCTTTTGAGACAAACCGGTATTTCATCATTTTCAAAGACATGTCTCAGTTTACCAAAGGCGGCCCAACTCAGTCCAATTGAATACTACACCAGACCAAATAAAATGTAACAATCACACTGCCATCGCCGGGAATCGAATCCAGGACATTTGATATGGTAGTCAGAGTTATTACCACTCTGCCACGAAGATCCTCAAAGTGGTGATTTTATCTTAGTTATCATTAATACATAATTAATTTCAGTGTAAATTAAGTTAATGATATTTTATCAGCACTTATAATTTTGCTGTTCAACATCACGTATTTTTTTTAATGTTTTGTTTTCCAGTTTCGAATCTTGATTATCAATTGTTTACACGATATTTGTTATCAGTAAATGAGTCACAAAACAATTTTTTTTATAGGTTAGCAACGACATTTATTCCGTTGCTAACCTATAAAAGAAAATTTATTAAAAAGGATCTTGGTATTGTTTATGAAAGTAGGCTGACTTTCCATACTCACATCAAGAAAATATGTGGAGTTGCACTGAAAATGTTGGGATTAATTCTCCGAACTGGTAGAGTTTTCAAGAATCCCTATGTTTTGTGAATTTTGTATAACTCATTGGTCCGGAGCCGGCTCGAGTGTGGCTCGGTGATATGGAGTCCCCACGAGGCGAGATACTCGCTCATGTTTGAAAGGGTTCAGAAAAGATTTCAGAGATCTAAATGAGGGAGTTTGGTAGCTACCCGTGGCTCTAACCCACTGCATTCCCCTTGCATGGCATCCAGGGCATGCTGGGAACCAATAGCTTACAGATAAGAAGGGATGGGTGCATACTTACCCAGGGGATTATTTGAGAATTCCGTCATCTTGGAGGCTATCCATCTTTATGTTCCGGATGGTTATCTTCGACAGCTTCAGCACAGACTGTTTTGCATCAATTTGATTTGATTTTCATTTTGATTTGATTTGATTTGATTCCTTCAATGTATTACTCAGAGTTTGTCAAGTATTCTAAATCGTATTAGTTTTCTGCTTCATATTAACTATACTTGTCTCTCTAGTGATATTATTCGTGAATGTTAATTTCTATGTATTATTTTGTGATATCGAACGTTTTTATGAAGAAAACCCTTCACATCCTAACCCCACAATAAAAAACCTCTCAAATTACGACCTTAACACCCCCAGTCGCCCCAAGCGCCCAAAATAGATTATCCTTCAGAGGAACACTCCGGCCCACACAAATCAAGCCCCCGCATTCTAACAATCAACCAAATCACCTTTACAATAATGTTCCTATTATTGACCGAAAATAGCAATGAAACCGGTCGAAGGCACAAACTTAGTTGAGTTTAAAAAAAAAAAAATTACAAAAAAAAGTGTATTACTAACAATGTTCCCATCAGACCTAAGAGGAATAGCTACAAGAGCTGAACCTCTGTTAGCCAGAAGATCCAAATACAAGTATCTATAGGGTCAAATACCGGTATATTAAAAAAAGGAATTTCGGTTATAATGAGTCATTTTAACTTTTATATGATACTTCTAAATATGAGAGATAATGTTATTTCTGTAGATATTTCAATGCTGATATTTTTGCCAGGTACTCTATAAATAATTTTTATAATACATACTCTTTGTCGTCAATAGTATAATATACTCGTATACTTCGATGCGATACATCCTATAAACCATAATTAATTAATGGACCTTCGGTGTGGCAGTTATAGATGTTACCACTCTGGCAGGAAGGCTGTTTTATCAAATAATTATAATTTTCATACAATTAATTTAAATATTATAATATTTTATTCCAACAATGTTCCCATCAGACGTAATAGGAATAGCCACAAGATCCGAACCTTTGTAAGCAAGAAGATCCAAGTCCAAGTTAAATGTATCATGAATCTAAGTTTATAGTAATCTTATATCTTAGTAGTATAATCTAAGTATATAGTAAAGATTTTCGATATATTATTTACATATAACACTACTATGCAAATTAAAAGCGGAAATGCTTACCAATGTAATAATGCAACCGAACAAAGTATCGAACACGTTCTTCTGCATTGTCCGATGTTCGTCAGCGATATATGGAAGCTGGGGAAAAAGACACAGAAGAAGGCGCTCCCCTTCGACGACTTCCCGGCTATCCTCAAAAATCAAAACTTGTGACTGACATTCCAGGAGTTGGCTTCCAGCATAATTAATAAATTAAGGACATTAAATAAATGAAATATTTGTGAATATAGTGAATAACCATATTTATAGTCTTAAGCTACATTACAGGTCCATTTACACTGGACAGTCATCAGCCGATACCGACACGTCACGGGTTTGCGTTGAGCAAATGTGTTTGTTTTGATGTCTTGTCTAATCGTTTTGTGTGTTTTGTGTGTCTTCTGATATCTGAGAAATATTGATCATTTTTATTGAATGTCAATTTTATGTTGATATGTGCTTACTTCGGCAACCCCCCGCGGCGATTTTATTATTAGCCTTTGAGATGACGAGCCAGTGAGATTCAATGCTATTTTTATTGTGACGTGTTGGTATCGGCTGATGACTGTCCAGTGTAAATAGATCTTAAGTGTACACATTTTATTTAATAAACATTTTTGAAAATCTTCTTATTCTCCCCATAATCATACCCTAAACGTTCCAATTGAGGTTTTACAGCTGTACCTCCTCTGAGCCTCCTCCTCCTCCAGCTCAACCTCCAGCTTTTTCTCAGCTATACGGCGAATGTCGGAAGATACCATATATACAATAGATTACCCTTGGACCCCAGAGCTTGACTGAGTCAGCTCTGTACAGCTTAATAACACAATACAGAAATTAATTTTATAATAAATAGTGATAATATCCTTGAGATAAACACCCGCAAGGATCAATTATTGTAATTGAAACCAATAAAGGAAAATAAATAAAAACTTACTATGCATTGAAGGCTGAAAATAAAGTTTATCCACATAAATAAATTTCTGTAAATTAGTTTTTTTCTGATAAAAAAAATATGCATGCTGGTCTCGTTGTAAAATAAATGATGTATTCCCAATAGCCTAATAAAACTTGTCGGATCATCGAACGGCATCGTAATCAGTGAATATTTGATAAAAAATACACGAGGATACTAGCAGTACGTTGTTAAATTTATCAATTGAATCACGTGTTATCTCTCAGTTCTTATCATGAAATGAAATTATCTGAAAACATTCATAAAACACCTATGAACAAAAACTGTTTGGAATAAGTTTTTATTATTATGGCGGTACAACTTATTGAAGCACGTTGTCATATATTTTGTTTTTACCAATTTTAGTAATACTCATATGAATCTGATATTTTTTATAAATCACTTATTGTGCGATATATAAACCAATCAACTGTGAAGTTTAAACATATATTGTTTGTTAATCTATAAAAATTTATTATAAATACATATTTATGTGCTTGTTAGATTGTTAATAATCAATAATGGAATACACCTGAAATTATTGTGTTCACTTAAAGTTACTTTTATCGAAAAAATGGTGATGATAAAAAAAACGCCCACCCTTGTACCACCTGATGGTGGTTGGGGGTGGATGGTGGTTTTTGGTGTGGCTATTACGAATGTAAGTAACCTTAAATCTTATGTTATCGCATCACAACCAAAAAAATATACTCTAAAATGAAACGTTTTTATCAAATAATGAAAACAATAAGATTTTGATACAAAAATTCTAATTATTATGTATTTAGTGTGCTTCCACTAGTGTTTCTGTTCCACCGGTTTTGGCAGCTTGCTGCCATCATCTGGTGAGACGTGAGACGACACCAGACGATGAGAACAAGCTGCCGAAACCGGTCGAACATAAACACAAGTCGAAGCACACAAAATTCATAATAATAAAGAAATTTTAAGTAATTTTTTTTTGTTTCCATTATTTAAAATGAACTTCTACCAAGAAATTTCAATTAAAACATTAATAATTTTTATCAACCCGTGTAATATCGATTTTATCAATTAGTATAATATAGTGGTTTCATGATCGAAATGCAAATTCATCCGAATTAAAATTGTATGAACCATCTAAAATTCATTTTTGTAAAGCCAAATATTTTTTGTTTTTTGATTAATGATGTAAAACTCAATATTGAATAATTAATGCGATTGTTTTATAGAAGTTTTATAATGTTTTATAGGAATATTTGATAATGCCTCAGTAAGCCAAAATATAAGATTTCCATAAAATATAAGAGGACTTCTAGAAAACGTACGTTTTAATTCTTATCAAATATTTGAAGATTTCTTGAAAAATAAAATAAGAAACACGTGAGCGAATTCCACTCTTAGGATGTGGAATACTAGAAAAATGAAAATAACTTTTGTTAAATCCACTTACTATTAAACAAATATTAAAAAACACGACATATTTCGGAGGATACACCTCCATATTCAGGTGTAATAATTTAATAAAAACTATACAAAGAAAGACAAATATAAAAATGTATTTGAAATTCGATACAATAATTTTAAATGCGTTATTATATAAGTTTTTATTTGTTTAGTTTTTATTATATTTTAACACCTGAAGATGGAGGTATCCTCCGAGACATGTCGTGTTTTTTAATTTTTTTAAAAACAATTAGTGGATTAAACAAAGTAATTTTCAATTTCCTTTTACTATGGAATTCCACAGTGTTAATGCCTTAGCGTTCAATATGTAGACTACTAACTTATTTTTTAAGTAACCGCCTTTTTGAGCATTGTTAAATTAGTATAAAGTAATTCGGTTGATATATGGTTGATAATGTTTAATACATATGTTTGATAATCTGCAAGATGGCGAAGTTATTTAAGTTCTTTATTTTTTAAAGTTCTTTGTTTTAAATTTTCTTTGGATCGTCAACGCAAAGGTGACTCTTTTAACCCAAATATTTATTTACTCAATGATCAGATCTACAAGTTATTATCAATCACTCCCAAAGTGATATTTCTATAATAAATAATTCATACAATAATCAAATAACATTATTTCTTGAAATTGATCTGATTTTTAATAGTTTTATATACAGTAGAACCTGGATAATTGGAACCTGGTTAATTGGTAAATCTCTATAATTGGAAAAAAAAGTTCCGGTCCCACCCCCTTGTAGCACTAAAACCCCTCTAATTGGAATAAAGAAACTAGTTTTTTAATTGAACTCCACATTCAGGCCCTAAACCTCTGTAATTGGAGAGCACTGCCTTCTCCATCTCTGTTCTCATCAGTATTAATTCTGCACTCATTGAAGATGGTCCATTTTAGATCGCAATGTTTCACAAACGTTTATATAACGGCCTTGATTTGAGCTCGAAACTTAAACTAATCCAATGATTTGATGCCGGTAAATCTTGCGAAGAGTTGTGCAACATTTTTAGCGTGTAAAACAGACCCATATAACATACCTTTTCAAGCCACAATAATTGTATGCACGTATATACAATTACAATATACTAATTACATATTTATTCATTATTTTATGCATTAATACATGAACTGTTTTTAAGCTTTTCTGTTTATGTGGTTACAAAACCTGGTTAAAATAACCAAAGCACAATCTGGACCTGGATACATGAAATACTGGAAAATCAGAAAACCTGGTTAATTGTCCATCAAAGGCCTGGTCCCATGGAATGCCAATTATCCAGGTTTCACCGTACAATAAAATATGCTTAATTCATTTATTTTATGCTTAAAAAAAGTACAAACCAATCAAAAACTTCAAACCGTGTATATTTCAATAAAATTAGTTAGACTCAGTATATTTATTTAAACTTACGTGAATAATGTGAAGTATTTTATTAAATTAAATGTATTTAATGTATAATACGTACTTTTATATTAATATAGACAAAACTGTTTGTTTTATAGAAAAAAAAGTTTTATTTATAGTGACACGAAAAAAAAGAAAAAAAAGTTTTATTTATAGTGAAAGTTTTATTTTATGCATATATGGTATAATATGGAGTAATTTATCATTGTTCATAAAAACGCCAAATACAAAATTAGTTTTATTCCATTTTTTATATTCCAAACGGCTACCGTTGACTCAATATATATATTTTTTTAATTTCACAAAGTACTCACTTTGCGGTTCGACATTTTAAACTTATTGATAAAAAAATAATAAAAATCCTTTATATTTAACCATGGCAAGGTTATTAAAATTCATGCCAATAGTTTAGCTTCGAACCAAACTTTATCAGGGCAAAATAATAACTAAACAAAAACAAAAAACTTATATGCGTGGGGTGAGGGAAGGAAAGTCGAATTTGAGAATATACAAATATTATATAATGATCCTATATTTGTTGTCACGTGAGATTATGTTTACAATTGACGAATGTTTATTTTGTTATTATAAAAATTTACACCTAATATAATTACTAATATATAACATTTAAAACACGTTGAAATAAATAAACTATTTAAAGCGGTATTATATCAATATTTTAGTGTAAATTTATAAATTTAGTGTAAATTTATAAATTTAGTGTTAATTTCTAATTACGGAATCTTACTATGTGAATGTCGCCTTGAATGTCAAAATTAAACACAAAATACAAAAAATGCTTATTTTTTAAATAGTTACTGTGTTCTTTGTTAATTTAATAAGGTACTACGAGTATACGAGAAAATCACAAAATGATTTTTTTTATTCTCATCTCAAAAACAATTGTGTGAATTAGAAACATATGATACAATTATAGAACAAAATAACTCTAATTCGATTTATTAAGTAATGCGCGTTCTTCTAAATGTCTCATTGACACCTTACTTTACTTGAAAATTTAAGAATTTATCATCCACCAAGAGGAGAACACCTCCGTGACGATAAAAAAAGGTATTATCGCTGGAGAATAAGATAGATTCACTCCTTTTATAGACGTCTCACGTTGCTTGGGTTCATGTTCCATCCATTATTTGTAGCTGGAGGGAATTTAAAAGAAGCTTGGTGCCAACTATTTACTACTCGTGTGTTATCTTGAGGTAATCGTCTGAAGAACGGCCTAGTTCTTTCTTCCAGATTTAAATCCTCTTAATATGGTGCTTCTTAGACGAATTTGTGGTAAATGTGTATATTATAGAATGTCAAATGAAAATGTTAGAAGTGAATGTAGTGCTAATGAAAGTATTATGAACAAAATAATGCAAAGATCATTTAGATGGTTCGGACACATGGAAAAAATAAATGAAAAAATAATGGTAAAGAAAGTATAATATTTTATAACTGTTAATTCAAAAACTTTGTTTTATAGCACAAATTGTATTTATTTTAATTTACGACAGCTGTTTCATCAACCAATGTTGACATCATCAGGTGTTAAAAAAATATTTTTGTAACACCTGATGATGTCAACATTGGTTGATGAAACAGCTGTCGTAATGTAAAATAAATACAATTTGTGATATGAAACAAAGTTTTTGAATTAACAGTGATAAAATGTTAAAATATCATAGTGTTTCGGCCAAAACAATGGACTATTTAAAGTATAATATATTTAAACGACGTAGATGGAACTAGAAAAAGAAGAAAATGTGTCACGATCAAATTAAACAAATATTAAATCTTGGCCACGTGAGGTGTCTGAGAAATCCATCGCGTGCATGACACGATTAATGAATCTAGAGAAGTATGACACGTAAGAACAGTGTGGCGGTCCAATCTTTCTGCCTACCCATTCAGAAAGGTAAGGTGATGGTAAGTTAGTTAATTTAATACTAAAAATAAACATTATATGTTTATATAAAGATACAAATGATACATGCATACGAATAAGAATATTTTTATAATTTACAATATTTTGACGAAATCAATCAGCCAACGTGCAAGGCTAACCATTCCTTGAAGTTCATAAAATATTATTTTAAAACTTTAGGTTTTAATCCTGTGGAAATCTGTCATTGCAAATATTTGTGAATTAAAATACTGCTCTACACATTTTTTACACTATTATATTGTAATGGCTCAAAAAAACATAAAATAGTTAACGTTTTCCGTAAGACTTAATAAATCAATATTTTTTTGTGAATTAAAGAAATACTTAAACTTTAAGAAAAATCGCGTATTTTTCACTTTAGGCCGAAAATCGTTATTAATAATATGCTCCTATAGTAGAAAAACAGTGATCATATAATTGAAACATTATAAATTAACCGATAACGTTTTATCAGATTATGTGAAGGATTAAGAATTTTATTTATATTATTTAATTTTTTCAAGCCTAATAAACCGATGATATTAGGATATCTAAGAAAACATACACAATATATGTTTATGCCTGTGATAACCTTGTATAAAATATCAGTTTTGCAATAAATAAAAAATAAGATTTATCAGAGATAAGTTAAAAAATTCTACACGAGAATTTTTTTTTCTTTAAATCTATTTATTATTTAAAACAAACAAACAAGGAGGAATCGACGTGCGTGTATGACTCGTTGTATGAATGTGGAGGAAGCTAGAGAGGTTTGCAAGGATAGAGTACTGTGGCGGTCCATTCTCTCTGCCTACCCCTGCGGGGAAACGGCGTAATCGTTTATTATTTAATAATTAAATAAAACGATGTTTTTTTAAATAACTTCCACTTTTGTCTTCATTTCGACAGCCATCTGTTTCACCAGGCTAGCTGGCATCGACAGACTGGTAACACTGTTATTAACTGACTCTTTTATATGCATACAGATTAAGGGTGGTAAACATGATTCTATACAAAAATTATATTATATTATAATGAATTTGTAAAATTTACTAAATATAAATATTGTAATTAAAGTTTATTGAAAGTTAAGGCATTCACACTGGAATTCACTTTGGGAATTAAATAATGTTGTTTAATCCACTATTTTTTTTTAAATATTAAAAAACACGACATGACTCGGAGGATGCCTCCATCTTCAGGTATAAAAATTTAACAAACTAAACAAAGAAAGACTAATAAAAAATGATACAATAATTCAAATTTAAAAATTATCCTGGGCTATTTGTTATAAGTAGGTACTTACAATTATTTTTGACAATTATAAATAATAAATAATATTAAATAATAATAATACATGATGAAAATATAATTTAGAAAAAAATGTAATTTAGAACAAATATATATTTGAAGAGACATAATTTATATAGACATCATAAATGATTAATTTGCATTTGATTGGGAATGGGAGCTTGGGAGATTAAATGTCAAATATTAAAAAAACATTTTTTAGCAAAAAATAGTGGATTAAACAACGTTTTTTAATTCCCAAAGCAATTAAAGTAATTTAAGAGAGTTCTGTTTTCAATACAATGGAAATTAAATTGATAAAAGCTGACATATTCATATATAATATTTGGAAAATTTACACTTTTGTTTATAATATTGCTGATTTAAATATAATCTTTTAAATACCTTGGTCCGCTGGTTGGCCTCTCCTTTGGTTTATCTATCCATTAGTCCATGTTTAAGCTGCAAAGGTCTGGAATCATGGCAAACAAGTTTTGGCAGTAATTGACTCTTGGAATGTTTTCAATTATTTTTAATGGGTATAGCAAAGGTGAGAATGCAAACAAAAATTTATCGTTAAGGATTTTTTGGTCATTTATTTATTATTATTATTAAAAAAAAAGATATTCAATAAATGCAATTATCAAAGTAATTAATTGTGGATGCAATGTATTTAATCGTCATAAAAAATTGACATAGAGTTCAACACTCTGACTTGTAATAATGATAACATAATAATTATAATTATCATAATTAAAATAATCTCAAAAATAAAATTATGTCATTTAAATTTGAAAATGCACTTTGCGAACATTATATTAGGTGATTACACGTATAATCAGAAATGTAAAAATAAATGATAATATTTAAATAAAAAAATTATGGAAAAATGGAGCTTCAGTGGTGGTTGACACATGCCAATATCTACCCCAAATGAAACGAATAAAACTAATATATTGTATGATTAAAACTAAGTGTGAATGTGGTAGTACAAAAAAATCCATATCATATGTTTTAAAGTTTTCTTTCTTGCGAAATATTTTTTAAATGGCATATGAAACAAAACGAGATTAAAGCAAAATAAATGCCGTAAAAAACAAACTAGATGTCTTTTTCCGAGGGATAGTCAAAGATAGAATGAGACAATACACTAACCTAACCGAAAAACCTTAAGTTTCTCTTCACTCACACAAAGCAAAGATTCTAAATTCTCAGTCGTCCGCTTTAAGAGAAGCACTCCGGAGCACACACCTAGCTCCGGCAAAAAACAACAAAAAAATCATTATTCTAACAATGTTTCCTACAGACGTAAAAAGAATAGCTATTTCATACGTTAACGTAAAAAGAATAGTTACGTAAAAAGAATAGTTCTAAAGGATAGTTTAATAGGACGTAAAAATAATAGTTCTAAAGTCTGCAATGTGTCATACACACACATCGATTTATCTGACTTATAAGATTACCAATATTTTAAATTCGATCACTTTGGTTATTCCATATTATCCTGGGACTCCTTCCCGATTCCGTACTCTATTCACAAAATTAACGTTCATTATTTTCATCAAAGGACTCCTTAACTGTACAAATGTCCAAACCAGCACAGTCAATCTTTTATTATTTTTCTTTTATATACGCCATACTTTGTGTTGTTATGATGGTTTATTTAAATTTTTCTTTTTTATACACTTTATATCGTCGGTTCAAAAGTAAAACTCATTAGGTGACATTTAAATTTTTTTTTTGCAATTTCTGTATCAGACTTGTGAATTCTACGTCAGAAAATTCTGTAATAAAAACACTCGGTGATTATTTTCTGACGTAGAATTCACAAGTCTGATACAGAAATTGAAAAAAAAAATAATTACAATATCACCTAATGAGTTTTACCTTTGAACCGACGATATATACAACACTTTTATTAAAAATAAAATTATTTTTTAATTAGGGACAAACAGTCCTGCTTCAGTAAAGATACATATTTATAAACATATTATACAATTGTTGTTTACATGATCTGTTTTATGTAATGAACATAATCGTATTGCAATTTCGTACCACCGGCTTTGATACATATTTTCATAATATTTAAACGAATACAAAGTTTTATTTGTCTTTTCCTTTTTTATATACTTTTCATATACAACACTAGCTTATAAAATAAAATTACATATCAGACATGTTTCGGACAACCGGCCCTTCTTCAGTGATACATATTAAAAATAATATAAAATTGTTTACAAATATGATCAGTTTTGACAGATGTTATAAAGATTTATTTTGGAACATTCATGCTTTTTTACATAATAACAAATATTATGATTCAATTTAAAAATTAAAATAATAACTTAATGGGGTTCAGATAATTACGTACAACAAAGAAAATAAATAAAAGATTGGACATGACGTTAAATTTATTTGATTATTAATAATATTTTATTTATATTTAATAGTTTTTTAATTTCTAAAATTTCGAGATTGCTCAAAGCTTTATTTCTATTATTAAAATGCAAAATTTCAACGCCAATATCTTTATTAAATGAATGATCTTTTTCTATGTGGTGGTTAGCAAATTCAAAAAAAATATTATTGGAGAGACATCTTATGTGGTCTTTTATTCTTAATTTATTATTTTGTTATTTTGTTCACAATATTTTCTTCCGCTCCACATTCCGTCCCGATATCAAGTTTTGTAATTCTGTCAAACATCGTTTTTTCTCAAATTCATATTAGATATCAATTTTATATCCACAGCAAATTATTATGATCTCATCTTTTCTAAGCCAGTTTCATACTTCGCATATTCTACTATAACAAACATAAGGGTTTGAACAAGAACTCAAATGTGAACGGCCATTTTATCTTTAATTTACAAATGTATTTCTTGTTTCATTGTATTTATAATTAGTATTATGTACGATGGCCTTCAAAAACTATTTTCAGATAGTCAACAAAAGATAAAAATTGCGTGCTTAAATAAATTTAGAAGGTGATATCCGCCATACTCGGTGGTTCAAATTAACATATTATATTTACATTAATTAGTAGAAAGGTATATTTTTAATACAAAACAATAAATAAAAAATTTTACTCAATTTTTATATGAGGTCTTGGGTAGATGATATGTGACCTTGGTCACTTTTTATACATGTTATAATAGTACACACTTATTTATTTATCATTACGCTATTTCGAAAAAGCAAAAACAATGAATAAAGACAGAAAAAAAATCCATAATGAAAAAAAAAATAGCTCGAATAACCGTGTAAAGAATCTTTTTTTGAAATGTTTAACCCAGAAAATATTATTAACATTTTTATGAAAGTAACAAAATGTGTTTATTTTATGATTGATAATGTTTTTTTTAATGATTGATAATGTTATTTGAAATTTAGTGCTAGAAGTAAATAAATTAATAAAAAATAGTCATAAAAAATATTAAAAAAAGGTCATTAGAAAATGAAATTTAAAAAAAGTTTTAACAATTGTATTTCGATTATACTTTTTTGACATTAAAAACATGTACGTGTGTATTGTTTTTGCATTAAATATGGGATATTTATTATAATATATTTAAAGTTTATAAGGTCAAGGCCTTAATTCTACAGAATTCCATTGTAAATTTAATGTTGATAAAAAAGGCATATATATATATATTATATATGTATGCAAATTAATAATAAATACCTGAATGTACGGATTATTAATATTTTATAGGAGAATAAAAAAAAAATTAATTAAAAAACGATAAATATTTTTACCTTTCAGACATTTAATCAATCACTTCTCTCGGTGTTTGGTCTTCTCTTCGGAGATATTCTCATCGACATGGACCAAGGAACGGTTGGAGCTGCGTGGGTGGGTAATATCATGTTGCTGGTCTTCAACTTCACCGGTGTGATAACAGGCCCTGCTCTGAAGACTTATTCCGCCAGAACTGTCACGATAGCGGGTAGTTTACTGGCTGGCGGAGGCATGATAGCTGCCAGTTTCTCCACCAGGGTGTGGCATCTGGTTCTGTCATACAGCGTGTTCACTGGTCAGTTATATTTTAGTAAATATTATTTTATATATAGTATAAGCAGAAGGTGTGGCAGCGATTCTAGCTCCAAGGATGGTAGAATGTATGAAAGGATACGAATGTATAAGTCCTAGACTGATGTGGATCCGCTTCAAAATTGGATTGACAAGAGTATTACTCATAATTGGGTATGCTCCTGTTAATAGCGAAGATGAAGCTGTGAAAGATGAGTTCTGGGATAGTGTAAACGAGATAGCAGCGAGTAAGAACGTGAACGAAAGAATTATTTTAGCAGGAGATTTGAATGGATGGGTAGGAATCCAAAGGACTGGTTATGAAGAATGTCTCGGTAAGTATGGTGATAGTAGGACGAACGATAATGGAAGGAGAGTGCTTGGTGTATGCCTGGAGTGGAGCCTCTTTGTGTCAAACACGATGTTTGATCATAAGAGGATCCATCAGTATACATGGGAGAGAGGGAAAGAAAGGACGACTATCGATTACGTCATCGTTGACTCTAGATTACGGACGGACACTGTAGATACCAGAGTGTTCAGAGGGGCCGAACTCGGAACTGACCATTTTTTGGTGGTGACAAAGATAAACCTGTTCCGAGGTTGGCGCACCAAGAAGAACAAAACAGTGACCGCCCCGTCTAGAGTTAAAATAGAAAAACTCCAAATCGATGACGTAAAAGAGAGTTATATGACGAAAGTGAATGAGAGGCTGAGTGGTCGAGAATCTGAATTTATAAGTATAGACGAGATCTGGAACAAATTGAAAGAAAGTCTATGTGAAACAGCGAAAGAGGTATGTGGTACATGTGTGCAAGGAAGAAGGAATGGAGATGCTTGGTGGGATGACTGTGTAAAAATTCTGGTCAAAGAAAAGAAGGATGCATGGTTAAATATGATATCTGTGGATAAAAGAGATTGCGAGAAATATAAAGAGCAAAAGAAGCATACAAAGTTTGTAAGATGAATGTCAAGTTGAAAGTGAGAGAGAAAAAGGATAAACTGAAGGAGGAAGACGGTCTCAAGATGACGAGTCACTTTCAGAGCAACATAAAAATGTTCTGGAAGGAAGTCAAAAAGGCCCGGAATCCTCCCGAAAATGGTTGTGCGAAAGCAATTTTGAGTTGTGAGGGAAGAATGATTACTGATTTTGACAGTATACAAGGAAGATGGATGGAATACTTTAAAGATGTATATGGCAGTGAAATGACTGAGAGTTCAATGAGAAGGAGCGTTACAAATGTGAGTTGTACGAATAGCGAAAGAGATATGACAGAAATAAGTTTGAACGAAATAGTAAAATCTGTAAGCTGTATGAAAGGTGGAAAAGCTGTTGGTTATGATTGTGTCGCTTTGGAGTTTATTAAAAACGGTGGGCCGGTTGTTGCAGCGTGGTTATACAGACTCTTTAACCAGTGTTTAGAGGAAGGATATACGCCGCTTGACTGGAGGAGGGCTGTTATCATGCCTCTATATAAGGGAAAGGGGTCTCGTATGGACTGTGGAAATCACCGGGCAATAAGTCTGTTAAGCGCCGTTGGTAAACTCTACGGCCGAATCTTAATAGAAAGAGTAAAAAAGACGACGACTGAAAGAGTATGGGATGTTCAAGGCGCTTTTATGACCGGAAGAGGATGTATGGATCAGATTTTTGCACTTCGAACGCTTGCGGAGAAGTTTATGGCCAAAAACCGTAAGCTTTTCTGTGCGTTTGTCGATTTGCAAAAAGCCTATGATCGAGTGAACAGAGATAAACTGTGGTCAATCTTGTCCGAATACGGAGTGAGCACAAAACTGATACGGGCGGTTGCTTCTCTCTACGAAGGGAGCACTGCCAGTGTTAGGGTAAATGGAGACATCACGCCTTGGTTTGATATCACGAAGGGTGTTAAGCAGGGCTGCGTGATGTCTCCATGGTTGTTCAATCTGTATATGGACAAGTGTATGAAAGAACTTAAAGGTATAAATGCTGGTGCTAAGATGAGTGATTTATCTGTAAACTGTCTGCTTTACGCGGACGATGCCGTTCTCGTTGCGGATAGTGCGGACGAATTACAAATCTTGGTGTCGAGAATGAATGAGGTATGCAAGTCAAATGATTTAATGATGAATGTCGGAAAGTCAAAGGTGATGGTTTTCGAAAGGGAAGAGCAAATGACAGTTTGTAATATAAGTGTGAACGAAGAGAACTTGGAACAGGTGAGGGAATTTGTGTATTTAGGTAGTATGTTCACAGCAGATGCCCGAACGGATAGTGACGTCGAAAGAAGGGTTGGTGCGGGTAACAAAGTGAATGGTGCTTTAAAAATAGTTATTGGAAACAAGAATTTATCAATGAAAGCGAAAACGGCCGTTCACAATGGAGTTCTGGTCCCAACCTTAATGTATGGAAGCGAAGCATGGAACTGGCAAAAGAAGGATGAGAGTAGAATAAATGCGGTAGAGATGAGGTCCCTAAGACGTATGTGTGGTAGAACGATATACGACAGAATCTCAAATGCTGATATAAGAAAGGAATGTAGAGCGGAAGAAGGTATAATGAACAAAATTATGAAAGGATCGCTGCGTTGGTTCGGACATATGGAACGCATGGATGGAGAAAGAATGGTTAAGAAAGTATACGTTAATGATGTAAATGGGGTACGAAGTCGAGGCAGACCGAGGAAAACATGGCATGACCAAATTAATCAAATTTTAAAGGTTGGTCATGTTAGAAGTCGGAGGAATCGACGTGCGTGTATGACTCGTTGTATGAATGTGGAGGAAGCTAGAGGTTTGCCAGGATAGAGTAGTGTGGCGGTCCATTCTCTCTGCCTACCCCTGCGGGGAAACGGCGTGATGGTTTTGTTTGTTGTTGTTGTTGTTATAAGCAGAATAAATGCGGTAGAGATGTGGTCCCCAAGACGTATGTGTAGCAGAACGATATACGACAGAATCGGGTGGTGGTCTAGGGGATAGAACGCTTGGCTCCTGATCCAGGGGACTTGGGTTTGAGCCTGGACACGACCAGATTCCTTCTTCATAATAATGAGCTGTTTTCTGCTCACATTGAAGATTGTAAAATAAAATCTAATATCATTCATTATAATCTAATATCATTAAATCTTTGGTGTTAGTCTTTTTTAAAAAAAAATCTCAAATGCTGATATAAGAAAGGAATGTAGAGCGGAAGAAGGTATTATGAAAAAAAATATGAAAGGGTCGCTGCGATGGTTCGGACATATATATATATATATATATATGTATATATATATATATATATATATATATATATATATATATATATATATATATATATATATATATATATATATATATATATATATATATATATATATATATATATATATATATATATATATATATATATATATATATATATATATATATATATATATATATATATATATATATATATATATATATATATATATATATACATATATATATATATATATATATATATATATATATATATATATATATATATATATATATATATATATATATATATATATATATATATATATATATATATATATATTTTTTTTTTTTTTTTTAATAGAGTTGTTCTATTTTTGATGCCCTGCATTTTATTTGTCAGTGCGGTGTGGACTTGTTTAATTTGCATTTCTGCGAAGTAATATATCTTTGGCGTGACAGAGATTGCCGAGAAAAAGAAAGAAAGAATTTAGAGGGGAGAGAAGAAAAATAATAGAATTGGAGTTCCTATATATGGAATTCCATGGACTAGCTAATAAGCATCCCGACATTTGCCTTACAACTGAGGGAACCATGGAAAACCTCAATCGGGATGCGATCGTACCTGTAAAAAATACATATGTTATTTATTAATGTCCCGCAACCGATCCACCACCATGGTTGCGAAGTCCACGAAACTGCATAGAGTATCTTTGTTGCGGAGGATGGCCGGGAGATCTGTGATGTGGAAGTCTCTTCTTTGACATTCCTTCTCCAGTTTCCATCTCTCACGCGTGAAGATTGGGCAGTGGGTGATGATGTGTTCCACTGTTTGCTCTGTTTGTGAATCACAGGGACAGTGCGGTGAGTCTTTGATCTTGAATCTGTGTAGATACGAGAGGGTGGCACCATGCCCAGTGAGAATTTGCGAGAGCTGGAACGAAGGTGGGTTCGGACATATGGAACGCATGGATGGAGAAAGAATGGTTAAGAAAGTATACGTTAATGTTGTAAATGGAGTACGGAGTCCAGGCAGACCGAGGAAAACATGGCATGACCAAATTAATCAAATTTTAAAGGTTGGTCATATTAGAAGTCGGAGGATTCGATGTGCGTGTATGACTCGTTGTATGAATGTGGAGGAAGCTAGAGAGGTTTGTCAGGATAGAGTAGTATGGCGGTCCATTTTCTCTGTCTACCCCTGCGGAGAAACGGCGCATGGTTTGTTTGTTTGTTATTTTATTAAAAAATATTTTCATACTCCTCTGAAGCGTATTAATTTATTATTAGTCAGTGATATTTGTCGCTACAGGATAATTTTCGCGTATATTAATCTGTATACTCACAATCTTGTCTCAATTATTTAATTTTATAACCTTACTATTTTTCTTAATGCGTAAACATCTATGGTTAGCTAGTTGGATGCATTTAGGTTCCTTTCATATTGCATAGGGATTGAGCAACAACATGGCGCTCACAATCATGCTGTCATTAGAAATATCTCACCAAAATTGCGTTCTGACCATTGTTTTTGTACTTTTCGGAGTTGCAGATGGTTAATAAAAGATACGTTTTCGTATTAGTGCATCACTGTGTGTGTTTTATTGTTTATACGGTGCTTCAAAATGAAATAAATAGTGCACAGTGTTCCCAAGATACTTCACGCTGCATGATGCAATTGACAACCTCTGTGAAAATAGGCTTTCTGCCTCCCGTGCCGACTGGCAACCACCTTCATGGTGGCTGTCGCTCCTTGGATGCCTCCTCTTGCTGCCGTCACTGCCAACCCACTGTGTAACTTTGACGCCCAGGCCACAGCCTCTTTCACCCTTATCTTATCTTATATCTCAACCCTATTATTGCCACATTGATGCCACCCAAAACCACCTGCCCACACCAGATGATGACATTCCAGCCTCTCTCGATTCCGTACCCGCGAACAAGCGGCCACCACCCAAGGCTACTCCCTGTTTTCATTCCTCGGTCCCTACCCTCGGCCCCGTTTCTGAAGGTCATCTTTTACCCCACCAAATTCCTTCCTATCTGGGATGTTCAAATATCAGACACAATCCACCACATCCTACAATAATACCTCCTCTCCTTTTAACAATATCCAACCTCAACACACAAAAAAGACGTTTCCAACATGTCATGATACAATAACCTCCATGCTGAAACTCCTAAGAAGACATAACTGAAGAATACATGACATTATAGCACTTATACATTTTGAAAAAAAAAAATGTAAGTTTTGTCAGAATAAGTCAGTTATTGCTCCGATCCATTATGGAAAAATCCTATTTGACAGGTACTGTGTTTTGTTTTCTAATTTAGTTCATTTTTTAAGGATATTCTTTAAAAGACTTACCCAGAGAGTAAGAAATCACTCACCAATGCACATTTAAATTGTTTTTATGAATACCTATTTATATTCCAAACAAAAATCTATTTCCATTAATTCTTTATCGGTTAGTTTGTATAGTTGCGAGAGTAAACAACAAGATGGCGCCCGTAACCAGCTGTCATTTGAAATTGTCACAAAAATGAATTTTTCTATACTTTAGCAATTATTTTAGTGAAATGTGACATGGTTTAAAAAAGTTTCATTTACGTGATGGAAATTACAGTGAATTAATTAAATTTATCATAATTATGGTGAACAAAGTTTATAAAAAAAATTATAGTAGGTATAATTGAGGGTTTGTTATTACAAAGGTGCAAAGTGATTTAAACATAAATGAAAAATAATTTCTTGTAACATGTGTTATGTAGCACGGGTATTATTTTGAGAGTGAAGTTTGCACTTTGCCACATTATTCAATTACTTAACACCTTTGCACAGTTATTGGCATTTATGTTTAATATCAATTGGGCTCAAATAAATGTTTTTGATACTTAGCAGATTTGTAATAATCAGCCTAAAGAAAACTAACACTGGTTAACGAAATAGCCTTAGTGTTAAATATTCTGTATTTTTGATAGATTTATAACTAACTAACTAACTAACTAACCAACACGCCGTCTTCCCGTAGGGGTTGGCAGAAAGAATGGACTGCCACAATTTAACAGATACGGCATTCCATCCTTCTCTTTTCGCCCCCGGGGAGACGCAATGCGATGGGTTCCAAACCTCATCGCCACCTTGGGATATGTTTGAGAGTATCTTGTATTCATAAATTTATAATATTTCAGAGTATCTTGTATTCGAACCATCTCACATGCGTTCCTGCTATTGTATAATTATGTTTTATCTGTTATTTTACCCTAATTTTATTTTACATGTTCTCAATAGATGAACTTTTAAATATGTTTGTAATATCTTTGAGAAATAAGCTCTTGATTTGATTTGATTTACATTAATGAAAAAAAAAATCAAATATCACAATTTAACTATTAAACGATGGATTATATATTATAATTTATGTTTTAAAATGTGATTTCCAGGTTTGGGAATTGGTTTAATCCAGCCTTCCTGTTTTGTGGCAGTGAACTCTTATTTCCGAGCCCGGCGGGGTAGGGCCGTGGGAATATCCATGGCGGGAACTGGCCTGGGTCAAATGCTCATGCCGCATCTGGTGCGGTACCTACTGGACAACTTTGGCTTCCGTGGTACAGCTTTGATCGTCGGTGGACTGGCTTTTAACGGGGTGAGTGGAAATAAACTGATATATTTTTTGTGTTTAAAAATTTCTATTAGGTATTAATAAGTTCTTTCAAAATTAAACTAACTATTACTGTTAAAATTTTATTTCTATCAGGTATTAGTAAGTTCTATTCAAATTAAACTAACTATTACTGTTAAAATTTAAAACACTGTTATAATATCACAGTTTCTTTTTATTCACTGAGTGTCGCGACAGCTGTTTCGCCAACCGATAAATATAAATAGTAAGTCTTTTCATTTGTAACTTCAGTTTATGGTAACACCCGATGATGCCAACACCGGTTGGCGAAACAGCTGCCGCGACACTCTCAGGGAATAAAAAGAAATTGTGATATTACAACAGTGTTTTAAATTTTTACAGTAATAATGTTGAAGTATCATAGTGTTTCAGCCAAAATAATGGACAATTTATTTAAACTAACTAACTAACTAACGATTACAACGTCTCTCCGAAGGGTCTCAGAAATAATGGATCGCCCCACTGTTCTTTCCTGACATACTTCAATACACCGTGTCAGGCCCGCATGTCGATGTCTCAGATTCCTCACGTGGCCGATATTTAATATTTGATTGATTTGATCGTGCCAAGTTTTTTTTGACTTTTTCTATTTCTAGTTCCGTTTACGTCGTTTACATATACTTTCTTAATCATTCTTTATTCATTCATTAATATCATGTGTCTCAAAAATATTGTAGATTGATTATACATACTTTCGGTTTTATTTAATTTATTTTATTAAAAAGGGTTAAACTATTATTATCGAATTATATAATAAAATATATTGTCTTTTTTATGAATTTCATAACAATGATTTTGTAATGAACAAATTTTGAGGGAATAGTTTTTTTAATTTATAAAAATATTTATTTTGTCTTTAATAAAAAAAATACAGATTCGTTTGTACTATTCTCCCGTTATTTGGGGTCAGCTCTCCTAATGTAGCTCCGCCAAGTTTCGCGATCTAATGTCATCTGGCTCTCCAGTTCCAGCGCCCTCAGGTCATTCCTTAGTCTGAACATCCACGTGGCAAGATCCGATCTCCTTCGTTCATCTTTTCATTTCATTTATTTATTTATTTTTAAACATATCTAAAGCATTACAGATTTTTTTTCCAATACACTAAAGATACAAGTTAGAGATACACAATAATAAGTAATACATAATAGATTAATAAAAAAAGCGAGAAACATAAGATGCATGACAAATTAATAAAATAAATATACCATACAATTATAATAAAGATAGTGCTTCCCTCAGATGAGCCAAACTATCACAAAATATGTCAAACTCCGAGGTGATACGATTAAGCAAAGATAATGCTCTACCTACCGGCATAACCATTGGCAGGTTGGTTCTGCATCGTGGGAGATTAAACAATCTATGGCCCCTTTGTCGAAGATAATTATCAGGGACGAACAGACCTACATCACTCAGGATTTCTGAGTTGTGTATACAACCGCCTATCAGTCGAAAGAAATGGACACCCAAGTGAATGTCTCGTCCCCTCTCGAGTGACTGGTAGCCTAGCATCTCTAGCAAGAAATCAGTTGGAAAGAGCCACGGGTAATATCCATACTCCCTAATCTTCCAGTTACAGGGCCTTGTAGACGATGTATGTATCGTCCCTCCTGCTCACATGGCTTAAGATCGTAATATGTAATACATATTAATAATCTAGACATGAGTATTCCCTATTCGTTCTTCTTGAAAACGTCTGATTACAATGGAAGCATTGTAGTAATCTTCTATGAAAAACTTTTCTAAGACGTCGGGGATACTTTTCAATGAAACATGTTCTCATTTTTATTCCCTTGAAAATCCTTTTTGGATGTTTATTGGAGCTGGATAAATAAAATCACCTTGAATAAAAATATAGTTTAATAGACATAAAAAAATATTCCAGCCATATTTTCAATACATACGAGTAAATTTATGTTCATAAAAAATTTCAGATTTAAATAAGAATTTGAGAGTTTTATTTTTATTTTATTTGTAAGAATACATTTATTTCATGTGTTCAACACAAGTTTCATCTTGTTCGGATTTAATCAACATAGTTGACAATAATCTTCTTGAAATTAATCATTTTATTTACATAACCATCAGTGTGCATTAATATGAGAGAATTGATGATTTGCAAATTTAAAAAAGTTCGTTGATTTTAATGATGCTTTTAGTTGAAATATTATACAATGTTCGTGCATAGTTATAAATAAACTTGATAGAAGGGATAACCATCAGACTGCAACTTTAGTAATCTTAATATTTTAATTTGGATCTGTCTGATTTTAATGTGCAGATATTACTTATTCTTCTTCTTCTTCTTCCTTATTGTAGACCTATGTGGTCTGTTCTTCAGAGTGTTGATCCTCCTGTGAGGTAGATTCCCAACTGTCCTTTCATCTTTTAGGAGGTCTTCCACGAGGACGAGTCCCATGAGGCTGATTATACAATGCAATATAGAGGAGTCTGGTGGTGTCCATTCTTTGAACATGACCGGACCAGTCCTTTTTTCGCTGTCTGCTCCATCTTATAATATCCTCAACCTCACATATCTCTCTTATTCTGGTGTTCCTCACGCGATCTCTCAGTGTCTTGCCTGCTATCGTCCTCAGTGTCTTTATTTCGGAAGTCCTCAAAACTTGTTTGGTCCTTACTATGTCTGCCCTTGCTTTGACTCCATATGTTATTATTGGTCTTACGCATGCTTTATAGATTCTCATCTTACTCTTAATGGCCATGTCTTTGCCAAATCCGAAAACTCCATAACGTTTGCCTAAGAGATTATTTTTAGAAAAAAAAAAAAAATTATAACTATAAATATTAAGTACTATGAAATTAAACGTAATATTATAAATGTGTGCTCTTCTTTTTAATTTAACTAGACTGAGATATAGCAACGCGTGGCCGGGTACAGCTAGTAAATTTGTAAAAATAATCTCAAATTGGCAAAGTATAATATAACATATCAGTGCGCCATGGTATTATATAATAAAACAAAGATCCATGTTCCCCGAATATCGCACAAGCCCATCGAACCGTAACTTTTTGAATCCAAATTCGGGAAAAGTAATTATTGGCATCTTGATAAAACAGTTACAGTTGCAAAGTGAGCAAACTTGGCCGGTTTTAATACGCTAAACTTTTTCCTGTATCGGCCGATCTGGGTGGAGAGGGATCCAATAAACCGAGAATCATAGCCTGGACTTAAACTCACATATCCGATCTGGGGCTGCCAGAACTGGAGATATACGAGCAAGTTCTCGCGTTCAAGTCGTTTGAGGTTCATTTAAAATTATCAACGTATTATATTTGGAATTTGCTGCAATTTCAAGCGATAATATGGCGTAATCGCCCTAGTTAGCTGATATAAGTTGCATCAGACTGTTTCATACGTGTAAACTACGCAATATGTATTATATATGATCAAAGTCTTTGGATGTAGATTTTCAATAATATTTGTATATTGTAAATATTGAACGTCGGCCATGTGAGGAGTCGGAGAAATCGACGCGCGTGCATGACACGATGTATGAATGTTGAGGAAGCGAGAGATATATGTCAGGAAAGAAAAGTGTGGCAGTCCATTATTTCTGCCTACCTCTTCGGGGAGTCGGCGTGATGGTTAGTTAGTTAGTTAGTTTTGTAATAATATGTAAAATCATACATTAAACTATCATCGTAGAATCTGTACAGTCTTTCGTGTGTTCTACTTTACGTTCAAATCAAAATAATACTATCCATATATCTAGATATTTTTTGATAAATTTAAAACATTCAAGTAATGATATGGAGTTTAATAATCACTTTTTTATTAATTTTACATGGTTTAATCAAATTTTTAGAATGTTTTATACCTTCTTAATCAGAAGAAAGATATAACCTCATTACTAACCTTTGAAACTTAGGGAGAAAATAATATTCTCGAACATGGAAAAATAGTGTTCTAATTCGGAAAAAAATATATTTAATATCGTTATACTCGTAGATCACAGCGCGTAAATTATATATTAACTCCTTTCCAAAATAGGGGTAACAGAAAAATATAAGGTGTATAAAAGAACCCTTAATCGAAAAATGAAAATTGAAAGTAGTTTTCAACTAACACTTTATTGATTTACAAAGATAATACCAGTTATTAATAGATGTCGTGTACACTCTGCAATTGCACATAGTTCTAATATATAAAAAAAATATTTTTTATTCTACCAATTTATTTTTATATTTTCAGTAGTTCTAAACAATTACTGAACAAGAACTTATAATAACGCTACAGAAATTCAGTTGATGGTGTTTTCATAACACAAAAAACTAGAAAATTTCATAATAAACTAGTTAAATACAAATAAAAGTGTGTTCGTGGGTGTGTAAATGTATATTCTTACGCGCCCTTGAGATGATTAATTCATGAAAATGACACTCTAAAAGTCATCCAATTTTTTATTATTATATTGTAATAAATAATTCCTTTAATAATTTATATCAAAAACTTACTAACTAACAAACTAACCATCACGCCGTCTCCCCGAAGGGGAAGCCAGGAAAAAATAGACTGCCACACTTTTCTTTCCTGACATATTTCTCTCGCTTCCTCAACATTAATACAGCGTGTCATGTACGCGCGTTGAATTCTCTGACTGCTCACGTGGCCGACATTCAATATTTATTTATTTGATCATACCACGTTTTCCTCGTTTTTCCTCAATTTCTGGTTCCATTTATATTTTTAACATATTCTAAATCTATATATACTAAATCCACAAAAGCTAGAATGGCAGTGCACAATGGTGATCTTGATGAAAGTAGAATAAATGCAGTAGAAATGAGATCTCTTAGACGAATGTGTGGATACTCTGTGTATAATAGAGCGTCGAATGAAAATATTAGAAGTGAATGCAGTGCGAATGATGGTGTTATGAACAAAATAATGTAAGGATCATTAAGATGGTTTAAAAATATGATATGAATGAATGGAGAAAGAATAGTAAAAAAAGAATATGTTTAAGATTTAATTTATATCAATATTTTAACAAATGTGTTTTTTTGTAAATTAACATTTTTTATATTTCCTACGGGTTTGGAAAGCTTATAAAAATGAGTATATACATTCTTTTTTCAAAATTATAACTCGTTCCAAAAAACTTTCATAACCATCGGTAACATTTTGAAACAGCATAGATGCATCACAATTTAAAAAAAAATTACTAATAAACATTTTTCAATTGAAACACACATAAAATCTTGGTGTATTGTAATAGTGTGGACTGAACAGTACAGACGGATATAAAATAAAATCTACGAAATAAATCTAAAGCTTGTCGTCGTATGTTGAAGGTATCTAGGTACACAGTTTATAGACCGTTAAAGTTTTCAAGTGGGTAAGGATATAACAACTTATGCAAATTCAAAATTTAGCTTTGTGTATTACTTAGAAGCGCCTCGTGTAAAATATTAAATGAATTCTTCTCTCCCACATCAACACAACCTATTCTAGGGGGATAGAGGATCAAACGAAAATGGGGTTTTTACCTGTTATATGTACTGTTTTTTGGGTTTGTTCCTTATTTTAAATATGACCCTCCATTATTGAAATATCCAAAAAATTCTAATGCTTTCTTTACTGGAATCTCGTGGATAAAGTCCATTTTCAAATTTTTTGTATATTTATACTAGATTGAATTATGATGTAAAACTGAATATTAAATATTGAATACGAATGAAAACGTTTGTTTTTTACTTTCATATTTTATGAGAATGACATACTTTATTTAAGGCATTATCAAATTACGATACATTGCCAAAGCATCGTAATTTTATAATGCCTTAGCAATGAGAAACATTTCATTTCCATAAAATATAATGAAATTTCTAGATAACGTACTTTTTAATTCGTGTATTATTTTTTTTTTGCTAAATGAATAAATGAAAATTTGAATTTAAAAATGTAGTATGATATAGAAATATTAGGAAAAATGGATACTATATTTTTGTGATTAATAATAAACAATTGACATTATTTAAAAAAAAAACTAACGATCACACCGTCTCCCCGAAGGAGTAGGCAGGAAGAATGGACTGGCACACTTTTTTTCCCTGGCATATTTCTCTCACTTCCTCAACATTCATACATCGTGTCATGCACGCGCGTCGATTTCTCTGACTCCTCACGTCATCATTTTATATATCATAATATTATTTACGCTGATAATCAAAATTATGATAAATATAAATAAAATGTAATAAAAATAAAATTGTATTTTTATAGACTTTTACATACTGATTTTGTAGACTTTTACACCCTCTTTTAACGAAGGAACAACGCAATTTTGTAAGTAATACAATCCTTTATAATCCGGCCAAATAAACATTTTTCATTAAATGTGCATGTGAAATCACATCCAATGTGGAAAACAGCATTTAAATGCGATTTCCGCTACCGAATTGTTAATAAATCACTCGGCCGTCAATTCGCAATAAAATAAGTAAAATAAATCAGTCACGTCCTGCGGCACGCCACTGGCTCCGGGCGGCGTTAATTTACGCAAAAATATGCAACAGCCACTTGCTGAAATTGAATCTGTAAAATTGCCCCCTTTTCCACCCTCGCCCCTTCAATCCCATGCCTGCTGTCCCACTTGCTCTGAAACAAAGCGCGATTTCCGTCCCTTTCGCACCGGCACCAGACTGTTTAATTAACGAAAGAGTGGCGGACGGTTATAATATGGTTCAGATTTATAAATAATTTTAACTTTTCTTTTTTCAAAGGCGATAATAATTGTATTTTTCTCACGGCGACATGCAAACGATAAGGCTGTTGGGACAACTTTAACGTTTGGAGGAAAAGTTTTGTATCGGAATTTTCGGCTTCGAAGAATGTTACGTATTTTTCCCTAGTGAAATTTTATTATTGAACCCATTGTTTTAATTGCTATTACTTTATTCGGGGGGAATAACGTACAGTTAAGAGAAAATTAAAACACAAACTTAATATCAAAGTTTCTTATGCTCATTAGATATCCAAACCATTCGATGTACATTAACAACGAACTTAAATACGAGAAAGCGCCCCTAGCAAGGGGAGGGCACGACATAGGATATTAATATCGGGGTGGGATTTTGCGGGATTGTAGTACTTCCTATAAGTCGTCCATAGTCAAAATAAGAAACCGCAATAGCCAGCCAATTTCTAGAAAAACGCATTTTTACATTTTATTTTATTTTTATTTTTTTATTATTGAGGGTAACAAATATCAAATACAGTATATGAATATAAACACACAGATACAACAAAACAAGGCCAATTACATGCTACCACAAATATTATATAACAACTGATATAAGGATAAATATATAAGAAGAATAAAGGAACACTTTGATAAGTTAAATAGAAAACTAGTAGT
Source organism: Lepidostoma basale (assembly GCA_022606425.2). Taxonomy (NCBI): domain Eukaryota; kingdom Metazoa; phylum Arthropoda; class Insecta; order Trichoptera; family Lepidostomatidae; genus Lepidostoma; species Lepidostoma basale. The sequence goes on along the minus strand of JAHDVF020000694.1, from coordinate 1,260,664 downwards.
ACTAGTAATAATGAATAATTAAAGATGAAATATAATTTTAAATTGTAAAAAAAGAAAAAGACAAGAAAAGAAAAAGTAGAGTAACCAGTTTCATTCCCCCCGAAGGGTTGCTCCAACCTATTTTTTTAAATCACTTTCATTAAGATGGAACACATCGATGTTATTAAAGCACTTAGGTATTGTACATGTCGCACGTCCAGTACACCATACAGGTATATTAGGAATTTCGTCACTTGTTTCTATAGGCTAGGTGGCTGAGCGGATAGCTTGCCTCCTTTATTTCGCTGGCTAGCCTGTCATTGATTCAAATACGTTTTTTTCCTAACATATAGGCAACGGTGAGTTTTCTGTTTTCTAGAAATTGACTGCCTATTGCGTTCTCTTACTTTAACTTTCGACGACACTTAAGGAATACTACAATCCTCCAAAATCATATCCCAAAATCAATTTCCTATGTCGTGCCCTCCCCTTGTTAGTGATATATTTTTTTATTATGTTTCGATATGTTTAAAAATACACCAATTGTTACATAACTAACTCACCATCACGCCGTCTCTCCGAAGGGCTAGGCAGAGAGAATGGACTGCCACAGTTTTCTTCCCTGACATATTTCTCTCGCTTCCTCAACATTCATACATCGTGTCTTGCACGCGCGTCGCTTTCTCTGAATTTTCACGTGGCCGACATTCAACCTTTAAAATTTGATTAATTTGGTCATGCCATGTTTTCCTTGGTCTGCCTCGACTCCGTACTCCATTTACATCATTAACGTATACTTTCTTAATCATTATTTCTCCATCCATGTGCTCCGAACCAACGAAGCGATCTTTTCATAATTTTGTACATAATACCTTCTTCCGCTCTACATTCCTTTCTTATATCAGCATTTGTTATTCTGTTTTTTATCGTTCTACCACACTTACGTCTTAGGGACCTCATCTCTACCGCATTTATTTTATACATACAATATTTCTAAAAGACAGCCATTTTTATTTTTTCATTATAATATTATTTGTGGTAACAATATTGCCCCTAGTACTTTCTTGATTTTCTGTATTAATTTGAATAATTTTTTTTTTTTTTTCTTATTAAAGGATTAACAGACTTGGTTCAGTAAGATGCATTGAATGGGAGATAGCCTAAATAGAATTAATAAATCATCCATCATTTAAGTTATTTCTAACGCCCTCTTATAAGAGCTATTCTCAAAAGCCCCTAGCAGTATACTTATTCAAATAGAATAATCTAGAAATAATTTTCCTAGATATCTTGAGGGAGGATGAGAGGGAGGTTTGACAGCATCACCTCGTGTCCCTCACACCATCCTATAATATTACCGGCAATATTTTCGCTAATGAAAAATAATTTACCTCCATTCTGACAAGCTCCTGGCCCCGACTAAGCATCGTCAGATTTGTATGAACGGTCTGAACTCCCTGGGGAATGTCCCGGTTCATAGAGAGCCAGGGATGTATTAGGAAATATATAGAGAAATAATAAAAGATCTTAAAAAACAAACTAAACATATATATTTTTTCTATGTTCCCATAACTCTGTGTTGTAGATGTTTAATGTTTTTTTTTAATATACTTTGTATACAACACTCACATTTATTTAAAAAATAAAATAATAATAAAATATCAAACATGTTTCGGACTAACCAGCCCTTCATCAGTAATATAAATATTTAAAATATTATAAAATTCTTTACAAATATGGTCAGTATAATATCACTGATGAAGGGCTGGTTAGTCCGAAACATGTTTGATATTTTATTTTTTAAATAAATGTAAGTGTTGTATACAAAGTACATAAAAAAGGAACCAATATATTTATTAACCATAAACTGATATATTAATTAAATCACTGTTACTCCTACCGATGAGCAAAATTTTTTTTGTGGTGTGTTAATGAACTCATAGCGTCTTAAGAGTGAAACAAAATAATGACGATTTTTGTAATTAACTTACTAACTAACCATCAAGCCTTCTCTCCAAAGGGGTAGACAGAAAGAATAAACTGGCACACTTTTCTTCCCTGACATAATTCTCTCGCTTCCTCAACATTCATACATCGTGTCATGCACGCGCGTCGATAAGATTTTTGTATGAATTGAAATACATTTTTTTCCACTTGTGAGTTTATTTTTCTCGACATGTTTCAAAGGTTTTGCACCTTCATCATCGGGAGAACGATATAAACTGAAAGGTGTTGAGATACATAAAAATATAAAAGTAAAAAAATAACTTTTTCATTCATAAAACAAATCGTCATAATGGAATTCCAGTGTTATTGCCTTAGGTTTATCAAACATTAAGTAAAATATATTTTTTAAATAAAACAAAATACAAGAAACAGAAAATTACACCAGAAAAATAGATTAATATTTTTGTTTGGAAATTTTAAAATTTTAGGATGTTAATGGTGAGTGATTTCTTACACTCTGAGTAAGTTTTAAATTCAAATACAATATTGACATACTTGTAAATTTGTATTTAAATCACCTATTCTTATCCACTTTATGTGTCTTTTGTGACCCCGAAACAGTAGTTTCAGCGTCGCACCGTGAGTGTCAAACCGAGATAAGTGCATAGTAATATACCTATAAACCGAAAATCATTGGTTTATTTAAAAAAAAAACAGTTTTTCCAAGCAATATGAAGTCTTTAAACTCCCATATCTCCAAAATATATATTTTCACTTATCTTGGTTTTACACTCACGGTGCGGTGTCTTTTGTAACCCTGACAAAGTTCCAGCGGAGTGAAACCGGTTGGTTGTTGTAAAGAATATAGTTATTTTAATACAACTATACAATTCTGTGGAATAACCAAATCAATCAAATCAAATCAGTTTATTTTCTCAAAAGACATTACAAACATTTTTTATAGTTTAAGGCATCTATTGAGAACAGGTAAAACATAAGGAATATATGTTACCAGGAACGCATGAGAGATGGTTCGACATTAGGAATACAAAATACTCTCTAAAGTCAAGAGTATTTGTCTTCTGAATGTACTTTCACGAATATGAAAGACATCGATCTCCGAAGCGATCATGTTCAGCAGTTTGATTGCTCTCCCCACCGGCATCACCAGAGGCAGGTTGGTTCTGCATGCTGGGAGATAAAACAGTCTGTGCTGACGCTGTCGAAGATAGCCATCCGGAACATAAAGATGGATAGCCTCCAAGATGACGGAGTTCTCAAAGAATCCCCTGATAAGTCTGAAGAAATGGGTAAGTGTGCACCCATCCCTTCTTATCTGTAAACTATTGGTCCCCAGCATGCCCAAGAGGAATGCAGTGGGATAAAGCCACGGATAGCTACCAAACTCCCTCATGTAGAGATATCTCAGAAATCTTTTCTGAACCCTCTCCAACATGAGCGAGTATCTCGCCTCGTGGGGACTCCATATCACCGAGCCACACTCGAGCCGGCTCCGGACCAATGAGTTGTACAAAATTCGCAAAACATAGGGATTCTTGAAAACTCTACCAGTTCGGAGAATAAATCCCAACATTTTCAGTGCAACTCCACATATTCTCTCGATGTGAGCATGGAAAGTCAGCCTACTTTCATAAACGATACCAAGATCCTTTATCGTTGAAACACGCTTAAGTTGCTGGTTATCCATTGTGTATCTGTAATAAACAGTACGCAATGCTCTCGTAAAAGATAAAATTACGCATTTTGAGATATTGAAATAAATTTGATTGGTTTTACTCCAGCGGACGATATTATTTATATCTGACTGGAGATGGAGGCAATCTTCGGGGCTTTTTATCTCAAGGAATAATTTAAGATCATCTGCAAATAAAAGAAATCGCGAAAATTGTATAACCCTCGCGACATCATTAATGAAGATGGTGAAGAGGAGTGGACCAAGGTTTGAGCCCTGTGGTACTCCGGAATATACGGGAAAAAGTGCAGATTGAAATATACCGTATGAGGCAAACTGTTTCCTTTCCCTCAGGTAGCTAATAAAAAATAAAACCAACTTAGAAGAGAAACCAATTTCCGACAGCTTTCGCAGAAGTACATCATGGTTGACGGTATCAAAGGCTTTAGAAAAGTCATTATAAGAGCAGTCAACCTGGTGACCATTGTCCAAAGCCCTTGTCACATATTCTGTGAAAATCATAAGATTGGTTTCAGTAGAGCGCCCCTTCCTGAATCCGTGTTGTTCTGGAATTATGAAGGGTTCAACTCTAGGGAGAATCATTTTATAAATAATAGATTCGAAGAGTTTGGCCGGAGCAGACAGTATTGCTACAGGTCTGTAGTTTTCAACTGATTCTCTCGGGCCGCTCTTGAAGATGGGACTGATCTTGGAGATTTTCCACAAATCGGGAAAGGTATCAGTATTTACTGAGAGGTTGAAAATGAAGTGGAGAGGAGGTACCAAAAATTCAGAGCATCCTTTTAAAAAGAAGATAGGAAGAAAATCAGGGCCAATTGAATGCGAATTTTTCATGGCTTGAATTGAAATTTTTATGTCTGAGATGTCAATTTGACTGACACCATTGAAGCTATGAGTAGTATCGGCACTCGAATTGGTCACATCGTTATGATTTAGCCGCGGGGGAATATTGCTATAGACAGATAGGAAGTGCTTAGCGAATGCATTCGCTATATCGGCACCTCGAACCTCTCTATCCCCATGCATCATGGTGTTTATCATGCCACCATCTTTGCGTAAGCTTTTGACGTAGTTCCAAAAAGATTTGGGATCGTCCATGAGATTACCCTCAATGGTGCCCACATATGTTCGAAAGGCCAATCGGACACTGCGAACCACCATCGAGCGGTAGTGACTGAATTGTTCATACTCACCACGAGAGCCAGTAGCTTTCCATTTCTTATGATGAGCATGCTTCATCCTTATATTTCGTATGATATCCTCAGTAAACCACTTAGGATATCTCCGTCCACCATTGCTCATGTGTTTCCTGGGGAAGCACAAATCAAAAATGTTATATAAAATACGGTAAAAGTATTGTAAGGCTTCATTTACGGTATTCAAGTTGTATAAGCTACTCCAATCAATCTGAGTCATTAAATGATAAAGTTTGTCAAAGTTTCCTCGCCCAAAATTCCAACCGCGGAAGGTGCTGGCATCATGTTTGGGTACTCTAGTGACCCCCGAGACCATCTTACCGTCACATACAAACTCCAGCGATGGATGGTAACTATCTTCGGGTACCAGAGGAAACAATGACCGAAAAACTTGCAACTTCATGTTGCTCAGAATCAAGTCAAGAACTCTGAGATCAGAGTTCAGAATACCATTGCACCGGGTGAGCCCAAACACCGCGCACAAGAACTCCAGGTCCTGCTGAACACTGTCGCTCCCACGCGCGGAGTGAAGATTGAAGTCCCCCATCACAATGACATTCCGATCTCCTATCAGACCGTGGTTCATATGCATTGAATCAAAAAAGCGTTTGTAGACATCCCAAGAAGATCCCGGTGGAATGTATACCACGCATAAAAAAATATTGACATTTGAGTTGTAAGTCAGTTTTACCCATAAGTCCTCATTTTCGGATTCAAGGCCGAGGACGCGCTCGGCCATAAGCGCGTCCTCTTTCCTGATAGCCAGGAGACAACCGCCACCCTGCCTATGGCCACTGCCGTTGTCTCTGTCTCTCCTAAAAACAAGGAATGAATCCGTATCAAAAAGCTCAGAGGAGAAGACACTCGGATTAAGCCATGTTTCGGAGAGTGCAATTATATTTGCGTCACTCGCCAAAACACTGGTGTAAAACGTCGAGCATTTTGTCTTCAATCCTCGAACATTCTGATACAGAATACCAAAATTATCACGTCAGCTGAGCATCGGAAGTCGAGGAGCCGCCACACTTTACCGTCACATCACAACGTCACATCACAAAAGATGTGCTTCATACGAAAGTATGAAACACTAAATAAATAAATAAATCGTACTTTAAAAAAGAAAATAATACCAAAAATAAAGTACAGTACATAATATCTTGGAGCATTAATTCAAAAATGAAATATTTTGTATCAAAATAATGAAATGAGTTTCATTCAATAAAAAACTCTACATATTTGTGTTCATGTGTTATTAAATTCTTTACAAAAGGGCGTTTAAAATCATCTTGCCATGCCTGCAGCCGAGGGTATTCGGGCGGCCTGTTGGAGTGACCCGCCGGAGCGCACTTAATCCGGGACAAATGAACGGTTTTTCAGTAAACAATTTCAGGAATATATTGTTATTTCCATTATTTTACTTACGCAATGTGTACTCTTAATAAAGCACAGACACGTGGCGAGGAATTAAATGGTTGAGATGAGAAATCATTAGATTAATAAATATTACTGGCAATATTTGTAAGGAAAAATTATCTCACAGTTTCTTGATCAATAACTGGTCCATATTAATAATTGGTCCATATAAAGTATTTATTATAAAGTACCTTGTGCGACCTTGCTTAAGATGATCAAATAATATTTTATAATACCACAGCAAGGCAAAACATAACACATAAACCTTTTATTATAATAATGAACGCGAATGTTTAATGGTTTTACTGGTTTAATTCATATAATTACTTGTATAAATATCAGTTACAAAATTGTTTCGCCTTGCGAGGGCATTTTCAAACTCAAAAGTACTTAAGTAAATACTTTATATGGATCAATTATTAATATGGACCAGTTATTGATCAAGAAACTGTGAAATAATTTTTCCTTACAATATTGCCAGTAATATTTATTAATCTAATAATTTCTCATCTCAACCATTTAATTCCTCGCCACGTGTCTGTGCTTTATTAAGAGTACACATTGCGTAAGTAAAATAATGGAAATAACAATATATTACTAAAATTGTTAATTCAAAAGTTTGAAAATGCCCTCACAAGGCGAAACAAATTTGTAACTGATATTTATATAAGTAACTAGCTGACCCGGCAAACGTTGTTCTGCCGTATAAATTATTTCTAGTGAATATTTTGGTTGTTAAATAAACAATAACGAATGTATTGTATGTGTGTGGGTATGGGATCAATGACAAAAAGAGGAATGGAGCGCTGTAGACGATGACCGCCGATAAAAACTAAAATACACCAACCATTCATTTTCTCAATTCAACGTATTTCATTAAAGTAACGGACATATTCATTGTTATATCCATTAAAAGTTAAATGTTAAGTGAATAAAAGTCATATATTTTTTATCCTAAAGTAGGAAAATGAAATAAAGAAAATCAATATTAATTTCGAAGAGCAATTAAATGTACGATATTTTTTGTCAGTCCGTATTTAGCTAACACAAATAAACTCGATGGTTTGCCTAGGCGAAAACATGCCACGTATAATTGTCCGTGTGAAAAACATGGTGTGCCCAAATCTAAGCCGCAAACCGAGATCGTTTGACCTTGCGACTTATTGATTGCCATTGCGAATGCCAATCTAATAGGAAATTGAACGCGTTTGAATTCAATTGGCACGTCTGTGGGAATCATTGGAATTCGTGGCAGCAAAACATTTTCGGCTCGGAATTTTCCATTCAAAATAATGGCTTCGATAATGTTTTTCATTATTTTTTTAATGACCAATCCCGTGCCATTGCACAGCCGTGGTGGATTCAAATTCCGAAGTAAAATAACTGGAGATCCAACTTTCAGTCGTAGATGGTGTGGTGACATGCCTGGCAAATCTAGTGAGCTCAAAAACTCAGTTGGATAATTTACAGCTTCGTTGGCATCGCAAACTGTATCGATCGATTTGTATGATACCAAGTCGCACACGATTAATGTCCTCACCGCCCATGAAGTAGATATGTAAACATTTGTGTGGTTCGTTTGGCATTGGAAGCAATGAGCCTACTTGGTGGTACACTTGGCTATTGATTTTGAACGTTGAATTGAATTGTTGACCATTTGCCGCAGTATTGTGAACAATTTCTGTTGCTCCGAACGAAGTCATTTGGATGCATGAATTGAATGTGCGTATGGACTTCAAGAATAGGTTGGAATCTAGATCCGTGCCGATGAGCAAGCCGTTCAATGGTTCTGCTGGTGTCTCAATTTATGGTAGTTGCACTTTTCCTGATGCGCAATACGTTCCGGCTGACTCATGTTTAAATGTAAGCGCATGACAATGGGGACATTTTTTGTCCATAGCACCAATCAGCACTTTTGGATGAGCGAAATATTCAATAACTGGCTCGTACTCGAATGCGAGACTTAGGAACGAAGCGGATGTAAATGCTCGATTTACTTGTTGGCGTTGTTAGTCATTTGCTCTGCGTGTGTTAACTACGAACCGGCGGGCTTGTATCCGTTCCAATTGTCGTTGGTAATTTCGTTCAGCTCGTGCCTCTTATGATTGAGATGCACGCAATTGCAACATGCTCACACGCACATTTTCGTTATCTTGTTGGATTTGTTTGTCTGTTCTTTTTACTCTACTATTTCGCATGTTTGTTGCTTTATTCGTTCGACAGCCTAAATTGGCCCCCTTATGTCTTGCTGGCATTGTTCACTGTAATACACGCACACAAATAGATAACACTGCGCTGTGATACAAAATAAATGCCGAATGAAATGTCGAAATGATGCGACGCTTCTCGTGAATGACTTGCGCATGCGTAGATGAAAGTTCGATGAGGCGGATGCAGCGCCATCTGTCATTCAACAAAATAAATAATTTCGTTCTGTTTGAAATACGATCATACAAAAATACTTAATTGCGATTAAAAAATGGGAGGGTGGGGGTAGGAGGGTGAAAATTTCGGGTTATATTTATTTTTTGATGCCAAATAAAACAAAAATACAAAAAAAAACATTTTGTAAAAAAAAAGATTTTTTTTACAAAATTAAAAATGGGAGGGTGGGGGTAGGGGGGTGAAAATTTGGAATCATATTTATTTTTTAATGCCAAATAAAACAAAAATACAAAAAAAAAATTAAAAAAAAAAAAAGAAAAAAAAAATCTGGATAGGGACACCCTAATCACTTATCGATATGAAATATATTTTACAATCGATTCTTATACCTACCAAATACACATAGAAAAAATCATTAAATTCGGTCGAGCCGTTTCGGAGGAGTTCGACCACTATCACCCGACACGAGATTTTTATATATAAGATTATATGAATTAAACCAGTAAAACCATTAAACATTCGCGTTTATTATTATAATAATTATAATGGAGTTTTATAAAACAAAAACCTCAACAATCCATAAACCTTTTCATTATTTTTTTAAAACTAATTTGAAAAGTTTTATTTTTACTATTTAGTTTATTTTTATGAACATGTTTCGAAGGTTTTTTGCCTACATATATTTTCATCAATATTAAACACTTAAAAACAAATGAAAAAGTACGTTTTTACAATGACATGTTTAGCCTGTCTAAGGCATTAATAACCGTATTCTGCTCCTTTAACTTGTGAGTATAAACAGCATCGCGCTAGATTTTTCGTTACATTTGATAAACCATTAGACAGGCGAAACATGCCATTCAGATAAAATATAATAAAACTTTTAGAAAACAGATGATTTCATTCATATTAATTATATAATATGGAGTTTTACATCATTATTCAAGAAACAATAAAAAACAAAATAATATATTTTTTTTTAAATAATAATGGAACACTGTTTTTCTATTTTAGCCTTTTTTCTCCACATGTTTCGAAGGTTTTACACCTTCACTATCATGAAAACACATAAATTAGTTTATATCGTTATTCCGATGATGAAGGTGTAAAACCTGCGAAACGTGTCGAGAAAAATAAACTCAAAGCGTCAAAAAAAAAAATTTTTTTAATCATAAAAAAATCGTCATTATAAAATTCCAGAGTATTAACGCCTGATGTACACGTATATGAAAATCATCAATTATGATTAATTTAAAAAAAAATTTAAAAACATCATACTTTTACACTCAATCGCACTTTTAACAAACATGTTTTGGGCCGCATACGCCCTTCCTCATTGTAAAATTTAAAAAAATATTTTTAATAATATATAATATAGGCGTCTGTAGCCCGAAACATGTTTTTGAGAAGAACAATAAAGTGTTTTGAAAATACGAAGATTTTCATTATCTTCACTCGTATGTTCCAAAAAAATATTTTGTTAGTTACTATCATCCACCTTACATTATCTTCTTATATCGCACTGATTCCAATATGTAGAAGAAGTAGTATCTTTAAAATTTATATAATTTTATATTTTATTCACTTGCAACAAAAACTATAGTCTTACAACTTTTCAGATAGTCGGAGCTATGCTGTTCCAGCCTGTCAAGTGGCACAAGATACCAGAACGCAAGAAACTCACCGAGAGGACGAATCTTCTAGATTACCAAGAGACTTCTTTGAGCCAAAATGTTCCTGAAGTCGTCACAGAAAATAGTCGACTCAAACCATATATACAAAAGGACAGTGAGCAGCCGGCCATTCTACTCACCAGTAGCGTGGACAGAGGAGCAAAAACAACGAGGAAACCACTGATGAAATCGAAATCATATAATTCTATAACTCCAAAACAGCCCAGTGGTACGTTATTATTAGAATTTCAAATTATTTAGTATTATATATTAACCTCTTGATTAGTTATCATCTTCATCATCAGCCTTTAGTCGTCCAGTGTTGGACATAGGCCTCCCTTCTCGACTCCCATAAATCTCTATCCCTCCCCGCTCTGTGCCATTGACCTTCAGCCACTCTCTTGATGTCATCAGACCATCATGCTCGTGGTTTGCTAGGATTATTGTGACAGTTCTCAGTGCCTACTTCATTTTGCATCTGATCCACCAATCATCCGTTGTCTTCGCTATACGAGTATGACCAGCCAAATTTCACTCCAACGAGGCTTTTTGCACGTTACGTCGGCAATTTTGGTCCTATCCCTGATCCATTGATTTCCCTTCCCATCTCGCAGAATTTCGTTCAAAATCCTCCTCTCCATTGCCTGTTGCGTCACTCGGAGTTTTTGAACTGTTCTTTTTACCTACGTAACTATTTTCAGCACATATGAGTAGGGGAAAATTTACAAACATCATTTGTTCAGTTTTTAAAATAAGTATATAGCAGATAAATTATTAAATTTTGTGTACACCAATAGATGTCGCTAATAGTCCAAATTTTCGCATAGTCTGATATTATTGGAGAAATTATGAATGGGCCCCAAGCATGGGGCTATACACTCTCTGGCATTGTATTCAATGGACCCACGGTTGGGGCGGTTCGCATGGAAAGGTTAAAACCTCGTATATGGGTAAATATTCTGCACGCATAAATTGTAACAGAAATATGTTGATAATATTCTAGTATATGTATACTTCGATATTTGATAAAAATATAATATGTATCACGAATAAAAATATTGAAAATTTCTAACAAATTACGAGTTAGGCCAATAAGGTACCCCAAGTTACCACCAGCCCAGTAAACGGGTATAACCCGCAAGCAATGTATTAAAATGTTTACATTGTCATTACATACAATTTTATCAAATTTAGATTTATGTATTTATTTTGGAATTACTTTAAGAACCTTATCACCACAAACTTAAATATGTCAACAAAATCTAATTGAATCTAATAACTACAATGTTAGAGAGTGTTATTTAGAAATCTATATAAAGTCACTTCAAGCATTAAATCAATAAATGGTTACTTTGTATTTTCCAAGAACTTTTCATCCAGGGATTTTCCTTACACCTTATTTTTTACTTAGAATTTGGACAATTAAATTTCCTGATGTTACTCAATAAACCTGACATAGAAACGAATACATCAAAAATCAAACATGATTTCCATATTCAAATTCGCTTGAAATTTTATAAATACACATATTTAAATTTTTCAACATTTTAGAAATGAATACCAAATAAACATGGATATTATATCGCTTGATTGAAATTGAGCTAACTCTTATTTAGATCTTTGTTATGTCTATGTAGTTCGTATATTGAGAATTTTACAGAATCAAGGTAAATCATTATTATACTCGTAGAGATGCAGACTATAATGATCTCCAAAACGTAGATAGAAAATGCCACAAACTGAAAGTTTGAAAAAATGTATGTCAACTATGATAATTTTTACGCATTATTGGATTTGCATGCATTAATTGTATTGAAAATTGAAAATATTTAATTTCTAGATAAAATCGACCAAGAACTTCCAACAACGGTGACTCCAAAATCAGTTAGTGTATGGAAAAAAATTAAAAGGCTCTTGGACTTAGACCTCCTATTGGATCCCGTGTTCATCAACATCATCTTCGCTTCAGGAATGGTCTTCACCTCAAACCAGAACTTCAATATGCTGTTCCCATTCTTCTTGCAGGTAAGAATGTTCAAATACTAAAACACTTATTTAAGAAAAAACACTGATATACTCGTATTTATTATAACAATTGGAATGAAATCAAGACATTCATTTCAACGATTGAAATCAACGAATCAAACTACAAATTTATTTCCGCAATTGCAATGTAAACTAGACGTTATTTACGATTGAAAAGAAAACTTTATGTGCATTACAACGATTGCTAAGCAAATTATTCATGCATTTCAAAGATTGTGAAGAAAATTAGACATCATTTACAATTACAAAGAAAAATAAACCTTCAATGCAACGATTGATTTGCATACTAGACACTTAATTCAACTATTGCAAAATAAACAATACATTATTAACAACGATTGAAAAGAAAAAGTATTTAAAAAAAAACGATTAATAGTTAAGTGATAAAAGTATGTACAATAGTATCTTTATCGGCTCCTCGTTTATTGATGGAAACGCGTCTTTTACTTTTTACAAGACTCTACTATGGTTTCAACATTTGATTCTTTACAGCAATTGTGTTGAAAGGATTTCTGAACGGTGGTCGGTAAATATGTGGCCTTTTGTTGTTTTTTTTTTATCTTTAATTACGTCTTTAGAATGTAATAGCGGTTTTCGCCAATACGCAAATAAAGAAAATCTATAAAATAATGTCAATTAGGGCACCGCCAACCGAATTATACCATACACCGTAATATAAATATAGAAGATTGGACTCTTTAAAATTAATTCTGAAACAATCAGTATATTTCCAAATGCTCTTTATTTTAAATCGTTGAATCAATTTACCTCCAGCTTTTAAACTCTACTGTTAATAGTATAAAGATTTATTTTTCAAAATAAAACAATTTCCAAATTAATTCTTATGAAAACATCTGTTTTCTAGAATTTTTATTATGTTTTATTATGACACTAGCTGACCCGGCAACGCTTCGCTATTGCTAAATTCGAGTAAATAAATAAATCCAATATATATTCAACAAATACAATTGAAGTTTAATATCAATTAGTTTATTTATTGGATTAAACGACATGTGTATGAATGCAAAAATGTGTGTCTATATCTATAAAACAATGTTTTAATCCAAGCAAACTCGCTGCGAATTTCAAACTTGAATACATATTACTAATGTAATTGAAAAACTATTTTTTTAATATTTTATATGAAATTTAATAATCAAATAAACAATATTATATCACATTTGCACAAAACATTCATATGTTTAGAGAAACAAAACTCTTGATTTTGTTGTCCGTGAAATTCACATCAGAGCCAATAAAGTAAGTTTCTACGATCGTGATTTCGGCACTGCGAGTCCGTTGGCGTGGAATAGTAATATAGATTATAATACTACGTAAGCCTTCTTTCCCGACTTCCACAACTCTATCCCTCGCAGCTCTGCGCCATTGACCTCCTGCCACTCGTTTAATGTCATCAGACCATCTTGCTTGTGGTCTGCCAGAATTTGTGTAGCTGTTTCTCTTTCGCCATTCCGGGCCAGAAGATCTTATCATCCGTTGCCCTTGCTTTATGACAGATCCCATTCCATTTAAACATTGGTTATTTTACACACTGCATCGGCAGCTTTGATCCGATCTTTGATTCTCAAATTTTGGTTCCTAGAAATAAAAGAAAAAAATATTAGAATTGCCATAAGGCGGAGACCGAAGAGGCGCATAAGGCAAATTTTCAATTTCCATACAATTAATGAATAACAACTGTTGTTCACTTGTCTACATCGAATATGTGTGGAAATTTCAAATATGAATGTGGATTTTCTTCATATAAAAGGCAGTTCATGCTACATATAATATGTGCATAATAATAATAATAATAATAATAATAAGGCTAATTTGTCAAATTAATTAAATTAATCAAATTTTGGAGAACCGTGAAACATGAATGTGGAGGAAGCTAGGGAGGTTTGCCAGGATAGAGTAGTGTGGCGGTCTATTTTCTCTGCCTACCCCTGCGGGGAAACGGCATGATGGTTTGTTTGTTTGTTTAATTTGTATAGCGCCATTTTCGTGAATAGCTCACCTCAAGGGCGCTTTGACAATGTTTTTAGTCATGAAAGGTGCATGTGACAACAGCAATCAGACAACCGTTGCTTACATTTTATACGATATTTTGAAAAGGTGGGTTTTTAGGTGGGATTTAAAGTCTGTCGGATTGTCAATGCATCTGAGGCGTGCAGGAAGCATATTTCAGGCGGACGGACCTGCTACTGTGAAAACCCGAGCAACACAAAATTCAGATATATAGGTGGCACGTTTGGGAGTGTGCTTAATTATTGTCTATAAACTGTAAATTTAAAAACCTTACCTGAAATTAATAATGGAATTTTCATATATGAATGAAAAATACAAAATGAGCCGGTTCTCATTCGCCACTCCAGGGTGCATCTTATCATCCGTTGTCCCTGCTATATGACCGATTCCATTCCGATTTCTGATTCATTAATTTTGTTTCCTAGAAATAAAAGAAAAAATATTAGAATTGGCTAATTTGTATAGCGCCGTTTTCGTGAACAGCTCACCTCAAGGTTTTTAGTCATGAGAGGTGCATGTGACAACAGCAATCAGAGGTGAGATTTAAAATCTGTCGAATCTTACTACCACTATGCTTATAAATGCAGTTACGATTGTGCTAAAGAAATAACATTTTTAACATCAAAAAGGTCCTTTCTTCAAATAATCTCCTTAATTTATAGGTCCCGTAGATCCCTAGGTTATATGGCCTATCCAAACTTAATAATGTATAATTTAATGGCCAAAAATGGTTAATTGTATTTTAAATAACTAATTAAAATCAGAATAAAGTATGACGCAATAATGCCCGGGTCCATTAAAACGAAATATAATTTGGTCAGCTAGTGTTAAATATAATTACTTTAATTACAGAAGAAACTGTATTCATTTCAACGGCAAAAATAACTATTAATATATAGATATTACATTAATTATATTAATTAATACTCACTTATCAAAACAAAAATACACGCGTCACTTGCAAAGATTCGTTTACATAGATGACACGATGACAGAACATAGACGACGCGACTTGAAGAAAATAAAACGTGCGTATATTTTTACGTACTAACGAATAACGTACGGAAACGAATCAATTATGGAATTAAAAAACATTACGCCTGAAGATATAGATTATGAATAAGAAAAATGAATAGTTACAAATAATTTGAACTGCGATCAATTTGAACGATGGCGTATTAAATAATTTCCATAGATTCGAGACGGCCTGACAGATTGGTTAAAAATATTACGTGCGTATATTTTTCCGTTCAAAAAAGCGACTAATTTCCTATCTGACCATGCTAAGAGTCAAAAAAGCGACTAATTTACTATCTGATCATGCCAAGCGAATATAGACTCTAAAGATTGATACTCAAATGATACGAACATTAAGGTCTATATTCGCTTGCACTACGAAAATTTTCAATTAATTTATTAATTTATAAAGTTAATTAGAGCTCGATTAATAACAAAAATATGCCTATGACCACCGCCGTATTCCACTTAATAAAGTGTATAAGTTTGAATAGGATCTGCTCAGGATCAACCGCGGAAAAAGTCCACACACAGATCCAAGATTGAGTTTTATTTATATAGATAGATAGATATATTATATGAATGAAATATTTTGGCTTGATAAGGCACAATGAAATTTCAAAGAAATATTTGTAGTATATTTTTTTACTACTCGTTAATTGATAGAAATTCGTCTCTTTTTACGAGATTCTCTGACTTTTGATAGATGAAAAGGGTTCTCAAATCCAAATCGATGTTAAAGCTATTATATTGATTCTCATGACATGTGATCTATCGACATTTTATTGTCATTTGAAATCTATACCAGATCAAGGTCAACGTAAGAATCACATCTCCGGGAATCGAACGCGGGACTCTCGATGTGGTAGTAATAGATTAGTGTAGGGCTTGTAACCTGTTTCTTAAGAGGAATTGGCCTCCTGCGAGGTCGAATTCTCAGCTGACAATCCACCCCTTTGGTGATCCTCCCGGGGGTCGTCTACCTTGGGGTTGGCCGTGAAACACAATTAGATGAAGTCTGGATGTATCCATTCTTCTCACGTGTGCATACCAGTATCTTCTCCTTTGTCTCTCCCACTTAACAGTAATGTCCTTACTCTAATGATATTAATTACTTTTATAGTGTCCCATTAAACAATATATCGATTTTCAATAAATCGGTATGGTGATGTTACTTGATATTAATATTAATTAGAACCGAACGTTCTTGGTGAAACAGATTCAAATTCGTGTAAATTAATACGCGCGATGCTAACAAATGGATGTTTTGCCGCAACAGGGCGGTTATTAAAGGTGCGAGGGCGACAAATCTCACATTTCCAACCACCAGCTGTAATACTTTATCATTATAAATATATATGACATGTCTAACTAACCATGACGCCGTCTCCCCAGAGAGGAAGGCAGAAATAATGGACCGCCACACTGCTGTCCTGACATACCTATTGAGATTCCTCTGCATTCATTTATCGTAACACGTATCCTCGAAGAATGTTTCGACTTCGAATCTGCCCGCCTTTTAGTAGAATTATTGGATCGTTTCACGTTTTCTTCGGCCTTCCTCGGTTACTTTTCTAATTCACACTGCTTGTATATAATGTTTCAACCATTCTTCTCTCATCCATTATAATTTTACTTTTGATGTTATCATCAGCCTTACATGTCTTCCTTATTTCGTCGTTCGGCATTCTATCATACATCATTTACTTTTCAGTGATCTCATTTTTATGGCATTTGTCCTACTATTTTTTTTTGTTAGCTTTGCGTCCATACATGAAAACATATTTTATTAATTCTAACTGACTAATCGTTGTAAAATCCAAACGTTATAGTAGACAGAGAAACTGGCTCATTATATCCTGACATACCCCCTTTTAAGATAAAACTATATATTTTATTTTTTGTGTTCAACAGTTTTTTGTGTTCAACAATTTGTTTTAGCTGTTATATTGATTATCATGACACGTGATAGGTCATGATAGGATGACCCAGATGTAAAATCTTTCGAACCTTGATAGTTGATAACAGCTTCATGTCAACTCAAGCTCGCCTCAGGACTTCGATATTGGTCACCATGTTTGTCCAGGGAATTCTGAGCATTCGGCGATAGAGCCACATTTTAAATGCTTTCAGTCTTATCATTGAGTTGACTTTTAAGGTCCACGTTTCACATCCATACAATGCAACAGAACACACATAGCATTTGATCATTCTATACAACGCGTTGGTTCGGAGCAGACTCAAAAGTGGTTCTGTGATATGGAATCCTCACGAGGCGAGATATTCCGTTATGCAGGAGAGAGATCAGAAAATAGTCTGAGGTATCTCTACATGAGGGAGTATGGTAGTTATCCGTGGCTCTATCCCACGGCATTTCTTTGAGGATTACTCGGAACCAATTGTTTACAGCTTCGAAGAGATGGGCATCTTATAGCCCATTTCTTTAAATTAATCAGGGGATATTTCGAGAACTTGGCCGTGCTAGAGTTTGTTGGTCTTTTTGTCCCTGATAGATTTCTCCGACAGCGACATCACAGATTGTTTTACCTACAGGCCACCAGAACCAATCTGCCCCTGGTGACACCGGTAAGGAGAGAAATTAATCTGCTGAACGTGGTCTCCTCGGAGATCGACGTCTTTCATATTAGTGAAGGTACGTTCAGGGGACAAATAATCTTGACTTTAGAAAGTATCTTGTCTTCCTAATGTCGAACCATCTCTAATGCGTTCCTGGTATTATGTTCTATTTTTATAATATTTTAACTGTACTCAATAGATGCCTTAAACATTTTGCGGTTTGCAATGTCTTTTGAGTTAATTAACTGATTTGATTTTATTCGATTTCTCTGGCGATGTTTCAAATTTATGTTTTCATTGCAGAAGAGTAATTTCATTTTATTAAATGTTGCTCTTGTTGCCTCAATTCTGCATTTTATCTCTACATCTAGGTCAAGAGATTGCGTTAGTATTATACATATAGATGTCCATAACTAAGATTTCAGTAAACGTTGAGTGAGTAAATTATAATGTATCGGGACATACAGTTTGGCCCTCTATTAGTTACTTATATTACGTGCAATATAAGCAGGGATTCGATATAATAAATATACATTTAGGGACATGTACGAGTATATATCAAAAATATGTATAATTACAAAATAAGGCGAACACGTATATTTCAATTTCCTGAAAATAAGATTTCTTGTATCTACACTAAGCTTTTCGTAGACAGGCCTGGAACCCCGGAATTTAATAAATTTATATTTATTTTAATTGGCGAATGCAGCGTTACTTGTACACATTTACTTAAACTCAAAATAAGATGTTCTTGCTAATAAAAACATTAATAGCGCAATAACTGAATCGAATAATCAGCAAACGTCTAGCCAATTCGGTCAGTCAAGATCCACTGTCACGTGTCCTAGTCCTTCCGCGTCTTGTCAGCTAAAACTCCCCGTACCTGCCCGGCTCCCCGCACCTCTAAGTCGCCCCTTCAAGCCAAAACGCGAATCTGTCATCAAAATGCTTAATCTAGGAAACTAAACTATAGCATTCTTCGGTTTTAATAACTCCCCTTTTCCGATTACATTACTATCCCTTATATCTATCTAGTAAATAGAATATTTTGACGTATGCGTGAAATACGTATCATTTTGTAACGGTTCTATACCATCACAAACCTTTGCTGTGATGCTATGAAGTGAAAAATATACAAACATAACGAATAAATTTTCACACGCCGTTTCCACAGAGGGGTAGACGGAGAGGGTGAAGCGCCAAACTATTATATTCTGATATAACTCTAGCGCATCTTCTACTCGCATATTCACATACCGCGACACGCACGCTCGTCGATTGTTTTGATTTTGAACATGGCCGCCTTTTAAAAGTTCATTAACTTGGTCATGTTATGTTTTACTTAATCTTCTTTGATTATTTTCCCATTCACACTTCTTGTTTATATGGTGTTTACATTTTTAACCATTCTTTCCTCACTCATTCGTTCAAGATGAATAAACGATCTAAGTGATCATTTTTTAAATGTATTTAGGACGCATACATCTGCCTAACATTCCCTTCTTATTTTTTCGGTATTCTATGAAACTTTTTTTCCCCCGCATATTTTTTTTTTTTTTTTTTTTTTTAAAAAAGACTAATATCAAGGATTTACATCAATGATATTAGAATTTATTTTACAATCTTCAATGTGAGCAGAAAATAGCTCATTATTATGAAGAAGGAATCTGGTCGTGTCCAGGCTTGAACCCATGTCCCCTGGATCAGGAGCCAAGCGCTCTATCCCCTAGACCACCACCCGATATTCTTCTTAGAGATCTCATATCTATGGCATTTATCCTATTTTCATCCTTCTTCCGCCAGCTTCGAGGTTTACTCCCATACCTAAGGGTTGGTACTAGAACCCCATTGTGCGCTGCCATATTTGGTATATTCAAACATTACTATCTAAATAAAATAAAATATGACTGGATTTTTTATTATAAGAAATACATTCAAACATCAAAATTTAATTTGTCTTAATATGTTTTTTTTTTAATAAATGAAGTGTTTATTTATTCATTGTTCCTTGAAAAAGAATGTAAAACTAAATATTTAATAATAAATACGAATAAAAACACCTATTTTCTAGAAGTTTGATTATAATTTATAGGAATGTTGTGTTTCGCCTGTCCAAGGTGTTATCAAATATTAACATTTGATAATGACTAAACAGGTGAAACATGTTATTTCCATAAGTTATAAAAAAAAAAATAATGCAATAAATCGATATTTTTGGTGGTCCAGTCTGTAGATGCTAACAAGCCTATTGAAACCGGTCCCTGTCGATATAAAGACAAAAAATTAAATTAATCGTTTTATTGAATTATTATATAAAATGAACCTCCATCAAGAGATTTCAGTAAAATCATTCTAATATATAATAATAATTCTATATATTTGTATAAATTGTTTATTTATGTTTTTGCGCTGTAATAGTGGACTTTATCCAATCAATAAAGAAAGACACCCGAGTATACACTGATGGGTACGTGTCGGTAGCACAGCCATATGACCACACAGTGATTCCTACTTGGACAACATCCACAGTCAGGGGTCCACCCGCGTCTCCGTTGCAGGATCCCTTGCCGCCTCCTGGGACGCCGGCACAGATCATATAGTCGGTCACTTCGGCAATGAATTCATTCTTTTCTTTGCAATAATCATGGTTGACAATCTCTGTCTCCACGGACTGAAGTATGGAAGGAGATGAGCCATTCTGAAAACATAAAAATAGTTTAACCATCACATCGATTTGATTGTTTTTAGTGTAAGGAAACTAAATATTCGTGTGATTAGGGTACATATAATTATAAGATACAGGGAATAACGAAAACATTGAAAATTATAGACAATTTTCAAGTGGATTCGAAAATGTCATCTTACATTAGGATTTAAAAGTGTATAATTATTTTTCACGGAGCATCAAGGACTCTGAAAGTGTTGATAATATTTTTTTTATATGAAGCACTCACTCTGTAATTAAACATTTTAAACTTATAGACATAAAATTATAAAACACTTCGTATTTAACCACGGTATGGTTATTATAATTGATGTCAACTAGTTTCGCTTTGACCTAAACTTCATCGGGGCAATATACTAACTTAACCGTCGCGTTGCCATGTGGTCAATTGAGTTTCCACTGCCAATTTAAAGTTGATTTTCTTAAAACCTATGAACCCTAATATTATTAAAAAAATTGTAATCCTCCATTGAAGTGTTCTCAATATTTCGTAATAAAAAAAAAAGCAAAAAATTACTTCCTTCATCCCAAAAAAAATATATTTTCTAAGACTGCCCTCACCTTCATTCGTGTTAAGGTAGAATTTGTTTTGCTAATATTTACAACTTTATCAAAAGTGACAAATACTTACTCGCTGTTTTGAACGTATTATAAATTATATGTTTGGCCTTTTCTCATACGTAATAATACCGATTGTGGACGGAAACGCAGCATGCAACTTAATAATATCAGAACTGTGAAAATATTAACACTTTACCAAAAGGGACAAATATTAATACGTACTCGTTGTCTTGAACGTACTATACATTTTGCCTAGGTGCCTTTATCCTCGCCCCGCCGGCCGCGGCGCGCAGACAAGTTTATACCCGATGTCCAGTCGCCCGTATGCTGTGACGCATTACATATCAGAAATCGCATGGTTCCAGAAAAAAATTAATAATGATAT
Organism: Lepidostoma basale; assembly: GCA_022606425.2. NCBI lineage: Eukaryota > Metazoa > Arthropoda > Insecta > Trichoptera > Lepidostomatidae > Lepidostoma > Lepidostoma basale. The sequence goes on along the minus strand of JAHDVF020000694.1, from coordinate 1,239,015 downwards.
GTTTTTCAAATAATCCATGTATGTTATAGATATCGATCTATTCCTAATGAAATTCCCTACAAGATGACATAAATTAAATTTTGATTCATCTAGTCATATGCTTGATATTTAGATAAAGTTAGCGGTAAACTGAACTTACCACATGGGAGCGAGCGTTTTGTTTTGAACACGGTACGTTAAGGGTTAACAAAAACATAAAATTTACATTTAGGTACAATAATAAAAAACGGTAGTGAAGTCAAGCCCCCCCCCCCCCCAAGAGGAGGGTGAAAGAAGGAAAGGGACAAGCGAAAAAAAATTACCTTATAAACAACAAATTTCTAAGAAAAACTAGACTGGTGGTTAAATTGAGGAGCTGTTTCCAGCTTCTAGAAAATAATTATGCAATTAACTTTGAAATATTACCATTCATGAACGATTTTCAAAATTCGGGTTTTGAGAACGTTTACTGATAAAAACTTTAAATAAAATAAAATCTACTTTGGGAATTACAAAAACATTTTTTCAACCACCTTTTAATAAAAAAAATATTAAAATACACGACATTTTTCGGAGGATACCTCCATCTTCAGGCGTAAAAATATAACAAAAACTAAACAAAGAAAGACTAATAAAAAACGCATTTAAAATTCGATCTTCTTCTTCTTTTTGTCCTGTCACACCTCCGTGGTGCATAGGGCCTCAAGGAATCTCCTCCACCTGACTCTATCGCATGCCTGATGCTTAACATCATCCCAAGTGAGGCCTGCTGCCTTAACCTCGTCCTGCAGGGTTCTTCTCCAGGTGGCTCTAGGTCTGCCTCGCTTTCTCTTTCCCCCCATAGCGGACCAGTCTAGTGCAACCTGAGCGATGCAGGCTGGGTTACGTCACAGAGTGTGACCGATCCACTGCCATTTGCGCCTAGCGACTTGTTCTCTAATTGGCTTTTCGCCTGCCATAGTCCAGAGAACGGCATTTGACACTGTTTGGGGCCAATAGATTTTGAATATTGAGCGAAGGCACCTATTAATAAACATCTGGTGTTTACCAATAACGTCTGCGGTAGACTTCCAAGTCTCACATCCGTACAGCAGTACGCTTTTAACGCTACTGCTGAATACTTGGAGCTTGAGCTTTCTCGAAATGATACGGGAGCGCCATACAGGGCGAAGCATAGCGAAAGCTCCCCTTGCCTTGTTAAGTCTGCTGGCTACATCCTCCTCCATACTTCCTGAGCCTGCTATCATACTACCGAGGCAGCAGAAGCTGGTCGTGGTCACAAGGGGGACACCGTGGAGCAAGATTGGGGTGGAGTCATTTGTGGAAACTCGTAGGTCTACTGTCTTGGACATGTTAATCTTGAGACCTACTTTTGCCGCTTCCTCGTGAAGTCTACTAACCTTCCGCTTCGCATCCACCCGGTTTAACTAAAGCCAACAGAGGTCATCAGCATAATTCAGATCCTCCAACTGAAAGAAAGGCGCAACACATCCTCCAGAACCACTATGAAGAGCAGGGGTGATAGTAGACATCCCTGTCGCATTCCTGCACTCAGTTTGATAGCCTCGGAGTGTTTGCGCTGGTGCACTACACGACAAGAACAACCGTCATACATTTCCCTGATGACATTCACAATCTTCCGTGGGACTCCTTTGCGAATGATAGTTGACCAGATTGAAGTCCACGTTAAAATTCGGTACAAAAATAAAAAATAAAAAAATAAGTTGGCCTATTTGTTATAAGTTATCCTACTTATAACAAATAGCCCAACTTAATTTTTAATTTTTGAATCGAATTTTAAATGCGTTTTTTATTAGTCTTTCTTTGTTTAGTTTTTGTTGTATTTTTACACCTGAAGATGGAGGTATCCTCTGAAACATGTCCTGTATTTTAATATTTTTATTTATTAAAAAGTGTTTTAAACAATGTTTTTTTAATTCCCAAAGTAGATTATCATGGAATTCCACAGTGTTAATGCCTTAACTTTAAATAAAATAAGATCCCCTATTTTTTTTTCTTTTGCTAAAATCTTCTCTACATGACAATCATAATAGGTTGTAATGGCATACCGCTAATCGCCCCCATCCTGTATTAATGGCGACGGATCCTTCTGGTACTGGCTCACCCTGAATCGGTAGCGGAATAGGACCAGTTCCTGGGTATGAGATTGGTGTTGAAAGGAATATAAGTCCAATATCGTATTGATATAGATCGTAATCGTATAGTTCATGCATCACAAATTGGATGTCAGAAATCACCTGTCCGCCAACGTTGTTGTAGGCCGAACCAACTCTTATGTACATTGGTTCAGCTTCCAACCTGCAAAAATATTTTTTCAGTAGAAAAAAAATTAACTCCTTTTGATTTTTTTTTTTGTTATAAGTCGTATGAAATATTGTTCTCCTGTCTGGTCGCATCTTTATGATTCACATTTAAAGACACTGGAGAGGGTACAAAATAAATTTCTAACACGTATAAACTTTAAACTAATTATTCCTTGGGATCAAAAATATTATGCTTTATTACGATCAGAATTGCGACTTCTGCAATTATATAACAGCAGAACAGTATTGTAACTATTTTTTACCTCTTATTATTAATTTTTATATGTATAATTCTTTTGTACAGGCGTATGTAACTCCTCTTAAACGGCTGGACTGATTTTCATTTAAAAAATTGTGTGTTTGAGTGTGTGCCTGAATGGTTAAGATTCACAATTGGAGCCGGTAGGTTATCCTTAAAACCTTCTAATGCTGGTGTTATGCAAGAGAGCGTTACGCAGCATTTTATAGACTTACATCCTACAGCACAGATGTAAATCACTGCGGCTCCTATTAGCCATTGAATTTATTTGTAATAACAAAATAAATAAATGTATTTCAAAAGTAATAAGTAAATATGTTAATTACTTTCAGTATTCTAAGCATTTTAGAATATTTTATAGGTACTTAATGAAACAAGTTTAAACAATGAACAAAATATTTAAAAAATCAGTAAAATGGTTTGGACACATCGAAAGAATGAATGAAGAAAAATTGGTAAAGAAAGTGTATGTAAACGACGTAAACGGTACAAAAAAAGGAACATCGAAGAAAACGTGGCACGATCAAATCAGCTAAATATGGACGTGCGTGCATAACGCAATGTATAGTCCGTTCGCCACAGGAAGGTCGTTTGCATTAGTATGAGAGACAGTGCGTTTACAAACAATGCAGACGATATTTTTAATTGGGAAACCAAAAAATTTTTCAAAATTATTAATATTATAAAATTAAAATAAATAAACATGTTATTTTTATTAAGAAAATTGCTATTGGCTTAATTGTAATGATTATAAAAATTAAGTCCATTAAAATTGTAATTTGTTTATTGATTTTTCCTTGGAAAAGTGAGGAAAGGTGAGACTAATATGAATAATGATATTTTGTTTCCTTTATTGGTTTCAATTAAAATATTTGATCCTTGCAGGTGTTTATCTTTAGGATATTGTTGCTAGTTATTTTAAAATTTCTTTCTATACTGACCCGAAGGTGGATTTCCTTTTCCTAATTTTGACATGGTAAATTTAAGATTAATCAATGATAAAAAAATATTTTAAAAACTCTCCTGCAAAACGAGTATTTTTCGAATCACTGAAAATATGAACAACCAAACGCGTGCGCTCTGCCTCGCGTCTCAGAACACACTGATGTTTGACGTACCTAACCGGACGCAATCAGATTCCAAGAAATACCACCATACTAACACATAAGCAATAGGTCTTCGGTTTGTGAAACAACTATGTATATAAATGTTGAGGAATCGAGAGAAATATATCTGAAAATAACAATGTGGTGGTCCATTTTTTCTGCTTACCCATTCAAAGAAACAGAGTGACGGTTAGTTAGTTTTTATTTTTACTTACTCGTAAAGGCAATGAGCAGCAGTTAGCACTACCTTAGAGTCCACAATAGTACCACCGCAGATGTGGAATGTTCCAAAACTCGGGTAAGTGTACCATATTGAAACGCTCCATGGAGCCTCGCTGATCTCAATTGGATGGCCACCCACTATTCTCCCATCATTTCTTAGTATGGACAAATATTTGTTGCCACGTGGAAGCGCATTTACTGTAAAACACCATTTTATAAGTTGGAGATTAGTAATAAAAAAAATACTTGATATTATTTTTTGCATATTTTTTATTATTATTAACTGTTTAATTAAAACGCTGTTTTGTTATATTAAATTGATTTTATTCCTTTTTAAATTGCCGCGACAGCTGTTTTGCTTACCAATGTTAGCATCATTAGGTGTTTATCGATCAACTAAAAAAAGAAATAAAATCAATCGAGATCCTATAACAGTGTTTTGAAGGATTAATCTGTTGGATCTCAATAGAGACGAAGATATAATTTTTTTGGAAACAGAATACGGTAGTCGAGGCGTTTACAGGACTTATGACCTGTCATTGGTTGGGTAAAGCGATCACTTTATGTTAACAACTTTCCCCATTTCCCCCTTCTTACGACCACCACGTCTGACAAAATTTAGGATCTTGTATACATGCTACTATGTTTAAATAACTTCACATTTTGTAGGTCAATCTACACTAGCGCCATCTATTTAGATAATTTACATCTTGGTCTCTATGGAGAATTAAACTTTAAAAATGATTAACCCGCAATGGGTAAAATCCAGTATTTGTCTACAAGTATTTGTATACATTCTTAATAAACAAATATTGTTTTAATTTAAAACTTGATAATGTTTTATAAAATAGCAAAGTAGTTTCGCCAAAACAATAGATTATCTAATTTTTATCCTTTGAATGAGTTTTGAAACTTTTAACATAGTAAAAATTTTAAAAGTCTTCGTATGTTTATATAGACGGTACACTAAAACAAAAAAATCAATCTAAGATACAGTTGGCAGGACCAAATTAATCAGATTCTAAATAACCAAAATTGTAGGAAAAAATAAAAAAGATATGTGTCAGCAGTGTGGATGGAATGTCTCCCCTTTCTTACAATCGCTTTGGTAATATAGCGTTACACTAAATAAGTTTTATTTTACTATTCAATGTATGTACATTCTTAGATATGTAATTGTAAAAATAACGATTTAGTATCTTAATCTTAACTAACTAACCATCACGCCGTCTCCCCGAAGTGGTAGGCAGAAATAATGGACTGCCAGACTTTTCTTTCCTGACATATTTCTCTCGCTTCCTCAACATTCATACATCGTATCATGCACGCGCGTCGATTTCTCTGACTCCTCACATGGCCGACATTCAATATTTGATTTATTTAATAGTGCCACGTTTTCTCAGTCTTCCTCTATTTCTGGTTCCATTTACATCGTTAACATATAATTTTTTTACCATTCTTTTTTCATTCATTCTTTCCATATGTCCAAACCATCTTAATGATCCTTTCATTATTTTGTTCATAACACCATCATGCGCACCGCATTCACTTCTTGTATTTTCATTCGACACTCTATCATACACATAGTATCCACACATTCGTCTCAGTCATCTCATTTCTACTGCATTTATTCTACTTTCATCCTTCTTTTGCCAGTTCCATGCTTCGCTTCCATACATAAGGGTCGGTAGAAGAACACCATTGAGCACTGCCATTCTAGCTTATTATTATTTTCTTAATCTAAAGTGTTAGTATTAAAAAGACCTGTATAATCTTCGAGATAAGTTGATTAAAATTATGATTTTTTTAACAATGCGTAAACAGCCTTAGTGTCAGAGTGGCAACAGCGATGGCTGTCACACCGAAGGTTCCGAATTTGATTCCCGATGATGAGAGTGGAAAAAAAATTCTCACAATCACTATAATTTAGTAGAATTCACGTGTCAATAAAAATGGCAATATACTAGCTACCTCACATGTAATGAGAATAAGGAAGTAAAAGTTGTTAACAGTTATTAGGTTCAAATTATGGAAAGCAAAGATAACCACCACATTAAAAGGTCCAAATGGTATAAAAGAAAGAAAAAAGAAAAAACCTTTTAACGGTAAATTAAAGATAAACAAAATAATCTTACCATGCAATAAAACAGCCGAAACAATAAGCAATATTAACTTCAGCATCTTGTTTCCTCGGTATGAACCTAGATACGAATGTTATGATTTTTTCATCAATTGATCGTTGATTAATGTATTTATTTCAATTAAACTTGATAAATATAAATTATCAGACGAAAAAATATTAATTACCTTAACGATCCTGTGATTAATTATTTGTTTACAGTAATTATATCGTACATAAATTTTCTTACGCTATCTGTGTCAAAATTGGAAAACAAGAACCCGATTTGTATCTTGAAGTGGATAATAAAGATTTATTAAGAATCTGACTAGAATAAACCGTATAAGTAATATGTGGAGAGGGATATTGAAAGAAGGATTGGGGCAGGCAACAAAGTGTGTGCACTTAAAGTTGTCAGCGCAACCAAAAACTTATCCAAGAAAGCTAAAAAGGCAGTGCACAGTGGTGTTCTTGTACCGACCGTTATGTATGGAAGCAAAGCATGGAACTGTAAAAAGAAGGATAAAAATGTGTGGAAACTCTCTGAGTGTCGAATGAAAATATAAGATGTGAATGCGGTGCGAATGATGGTGTTATGAACAAAATAATGAAAGGATCATTAAGATGTTTGGACACATGGAAAATCGAATGAAGAAAGAATGGTTAAAAAGTATATGTTCACGATGTAAATAGAACAAGAAATAGAGGAAGACCAAGGAAAACGTGACACGATCAAATAAATAAAATATTTAATGTCGGCTACGTGAGGAATCAGAAAAATCGACGCGCGTGCATGACACGACGTATGAATGTTAAGGAAGCGAGAGAAATATGTCAGAAAATAAGTGTGGCAGTCCTTTCTATCTGTCCACCCCTTCGAAGAGATGGCGTGATGGTTAGTAAGTTGGTTAGTTAGTGAGTATTAACTAACTAACCATCACGCCGTCTCTTCGAAGAGGTAGGTTAAAGGAGTGGTTCTCCACATTATTCTTTCCTGACATACTTCCCTTGATTCCTTCATATTCTTACATCGTGTCACGCACGGTTGTCGATTTCTCCGATTCTTCACGTGACCGACATTAAATATTTGATTCATTCGATCGTGTTACGTTTTTTTTATATTCCTCTATTTCTTGTTCTATTTACAATGCAAACGTATATTTTTCTTTCATCATTCATTATTTACATGTATCCAAATAATCTAAATGAACTTTTCATTAATTTTTCATAGTACTTTTATTCGCAGTGCATTCATTTCTTAAATTTGTAGTTGACACTCTATCGTGTAAAGATTTCTCAAATTTTCACCAATAGTTTCTCATTTTTACTGCGTTTGTTCTACTTTCAACCTATTATTTGCCAGTTAAATAATTTACTTCAATATTTGAGGGTTGGTGCAAGAATCAATCATGCATTTTTTAATGCCTTATTTATACTACCTGATTATTTATATTAAATGCCTACTGGTTTTGATAGAACATTGTCTTCATCAATTAACGAAAACACAACTAAAGAAATCAAATTATAAAGTGCGATTTCACATTGAATTTAAATAATGGGTAAAATAATTGATTATGATTTTTCGTGATGTTAAATGTTTTTTTTGCGATATCTTTTTTTTTAAGATATCAATATAAGCGATATGATATCTATTTTTTCCTGCCGACCTAAAGACAATAATATCTTATCGAATGAACCCAGATCAAAATGCATATTTTGATTAATCCTAAATAAAAGCTGTAATCTTTGGTGTATAGTATTATAGCTACGTGATAGATTCAATGATGTCATTAATTATTAAAATTTAATTAAAATTCAAATAGAAATGTGCACACTGCGATCCTTACCAAGCCAGTATAATTACCAAGATCACCATCGGTAATAGTTTAATTTTGAACTGGAAGAGTGATAGGAGCAGTGCACTTTCAATTTTAATTGGTTCACAAAGGAATATGAGGCCAAAATCGTGTACAAAAGTATTTGGATCGTAAAGAAAAAGAAAAATAAGATTGTGTATCAAAAAATGTGATGCAGCAAATATCTGTCTGCCTTTTGTTGGATGGGTAAATTTCTTACAATATGCCTGAAATAATAAGTTTGAATTAATTATTTATCATTTAAATATTTAAATATTTCACATTGATAAAAACTTTCCACTTACAAATTTTTATATTTTAAATGTGATTAAATTTACTTGAACAATGAGAACTATCAAAATTTCAAATAACATTAATATTTTTTATTCTTCGGTGCCTTTGTCCTCAAATATATATATTCGTATTGTGCTCTGCCTTAATCTAAACATTTTTTAAACAATTTATTTTGAATCCTTAACCTAACCAACGTTTTTTTCACACTGCCAATTATCTTGTTCAGTTGCAAAAACTGTTTTTGTGAATTGCTATATTTTTCTTGACACAAACGTTCATAAATAATAAAATAATAATAAATATGCATTTCAATGATTGTGAAGAAAACTCGACATCATTTACGATTGCAAAGAAAACTAAACCTTCATTGCAACGATTTCTAAGAATACTAGACATTTAATTTAATGATTGCATAGAAAACTAGACATTATTTACAACGATTAAAAATAACAAGTATTCAATGTTAATAAATACGACTGACATGGTCAGCAACACAAAAGTTCTCCATAGAGCCAGAGTTGACGGAGAGTTGCTGAGCAACATCAAAGTCCGTAAGGTGTCCTTCTTGGGCCATATACTGAGAGGCGAAAAGTACGCACTATTACATCTGATCTCGGAGGGTAAGATTGAGGGTCGACGAGGTGTTGGGAGAAGGCGGGTTTCCTGGCTGAGTTTTTGCCAATACGCAATGAAAGAAAATAAAGATTTATTTTTCCAAATAAAACCACTAATGAAAACGTCTTTTTTCAAGAAGTTGAATTATGTTTTATAATAATTTATATGAATGGAATGTTTTGCCTTGCTAAGGCATAATAAAATTTCAGAGGCATATTTGAAGTATCTTTATCGATTCCTCGTCAAAAGATAAAAATGCTTCTCTTTTTACGAGATTCTCTTGAGTTTTGATTGATATCAAGGGTATCTTATAAATGTATGGAAATCCAAATCGATGTTTAGGGTTATATTAATTCTCATGACATGTGATCTATCGTCATTTTATTGTCATGTGAAATATACACCCGATAAAATACAGTATGATAATCACACTGTCATCTTCGGGAATCGAACCCGGGACTTTCGATGTAGTAGTAATAGATGTTGCCACTCTGCCATGAAAGTCGTCAACATGTTTTGACTTATTATTTTTCTTCTGTATAGTTTATGAAAATAGGCTGACTTTTCATGCTCACATCGAGACAATATGTGAAGTTGCACTGAAAATGTTGGGATTTATTTTCCGAACTGGTAGAGTTTTTGGGAATCCCTATGTTTTGAGAATTCGGAATAACTCATTGGTCCGAAGCTGGCTCGAGTGTGGTTCGGTGATATGAAGTCCCCACGAGGCGAGATACTTGCTCATGTTAGAAAGAGTTCAGAAAATATTTCTGAGATATCTCTACATGAGGGAGTTTGGTAGCTCTCCGTGGCTTTTTCCCACTGCATTCCTCTTGGGCATGCTGGGAACCAATAGTTTACAGATAAGAAGGGATGGGTGTATACTTACCCAATTATTCAGACTTACCCTTTTAGAATTTCGTTAACTTGGAGGCTATCCATCTTTATGTTCCGGATGGCTATCTTCGACAGTATCAGCACAGATTGTTTTATCTCCAAGCATGCAGAACCAACCTGCCTTTGGTGATGCAAGGGGAGAGAACAATCAAAGCGCTGAACCTGATCGCTTCGGAGACCGACGTCTTTCATATTCGTGAAAGTACGTTCAGAAGACAAATACTCTTGACTTTGGAGAGTGTCTTGTATTCCTAATCAAATCAAATCAGTTTATTTTCTCAAAAGACATTACAAACATTTTTTATAGTTTAAGGCATCTATTGAGAATAGGTAAAACATAAGGAATATATAATACCAGGAACGCATGAGAGATGGTTCGACATTAGGAATACAAAATACTCTCTAAAGTCAAGAGTATTTGTCTTCTGAATGTACTTTCACGAACATGAAAGACATCGATCTCCGAAGCGATCATGTTCAGCAGTTTGATTGCTCTCCCCACCGGCATCACCAGAGGCAGGTTGGTTCTGCATGCTGGGAGATAAAACAGTCTGTGCTGACGCTGTCGAAGATAGCCATCCGGAACATAAAGATGGATAGCCTCCAAGATGACGGAGTTCTCAAAGAATCCCCTGATAAGTCTGAAGAAATGGGTAAGTGTGCACCCATCCCTTCTTATCTGTAAACTATTGGTCCCCAGCATGCCCAAGAGGAATGCAGTGGGATAAAGCCACGGATAGCTACCAAACTCCCTCATGTAGAGATATCTCAGAAATCTTTTCTGAACCCTCTCTAACATGAGCGAGTATCTCGCCTCGTGGGGACTCCATATCACCGAGCCACACTCGAGCCGGCTCCGGACCAATGAGTTGTACAAAATTTGCAAAACATAGGGATTCTTGAAAACTCTACCAGTTCGGAGAATAAATCCCAACATTTTCAGTGCAACTCCACATATTCTCTCGATGTGAGCATGGAAAGTCAGCCTACTTTCATAAACGATACCAAGATCCTTTATTGTTGAAACACGCTTAAGTTGCTGGTTATCCATTGTGTATCTGTAATAAACAGTACGCAATGCTCTCGTAAAAGATAAAATTACGCATTTTGAGATATTGAAATAAATTTGATTGGTTTTACTCCAGCGGACGATATTATTTATATCTGACTGGAGATGGAGGCAATCTTCGGGGCTTTTTATCTCAAGGAATAATTTAAGATCATCTGCAAATAAAAGAAATCGCGAAAATTGTATAACCCTCGCGACATCATTAATGAAGATGGTGAAGAGGAGTGGACCAAGGTTTGAGCCCTGTGGCACTCCGGAATATACGGGAAAAAGTGCAGATTGAAATATACCGTATGAGGCAAACTGTTTCCTTTCCCTCAGGTAGCTAATAAAAAATAAAACCAACTTAGAAGAGAAACCAATTTCCGACAGCTTTCGCAGAAGTACATCATGGTTGACGGTATCAAAGGCTTTAGAAAAGTCATTATAAGAGCAGTCAACCTGGTGACCATTGTCCAAAGCCCTTGTCACATATTCTGTGAAAATCATAAGATTGGTTTCAGTAGAGCGCCCCTTCCTGAATCCGTGTTGTTCTGGAATTATGAAGGGTTCAACTCTAGGGAGAATCATTTTATAAATAATAGATTCGAAGAGTTTGGCCGGAGCAGACAGTATTGCTACAGGTCTGTAGTTTTCAACTGATTCTCTCGGGCCGCTCTTGAAGATGGGATTGATCTTGGAGATTTTCCACAAATCGGGAAAGGTATCAGTATTTACTGAGAGGTTGAAAATGAAGTGGAGAGGAGGTACCAAAAATTCAGAGCATCCTTTTAAAAAGAAGATAGGAAGAAAATCAGGGCCAATTGAATGCGAATTTTTCATGGCTTGAATTGAAATTTTTATGTCTGAGATGTCAATTTGACTGACACCATTGAAGCCATGAGTAGTATCGGCACTCGAATTGGTCACATCGTTATGATTTAGCCGCGGGGGAATATTGCTATAGACAGATAGGAAGTGCTTAGCGAATGCATTCGCTATATCGGCACCTCGAACCTCTCTATCTCCATGCATCATGGTGTTTATCATGCCACCATCTTTGCGTAAGCTTTTGACGTAGTTCCAAAAAGATTTGGGATCGTCCATGAGATTACCCTCAATGGTGCCCACATATGTTCGAAAGGCCAATCGGACACTGCGAACCACCATCGAGCGGTAGTGACTGAATTGTTCATACTCAACACGAGAGCCAGTAGCTTTCCACTTCTTATGATGAGCATGCTTCATCCTTATATTTCGCATGATATCCTCAGTAAACCACTTAGGATATCTCCGTCCACCATTGCTCATGTGTTTCCTGGGGAAGCACAAATCAAAAATGTTATATAAAATACGGTAAAAGTATTGTAACACTTCATTTACGGTATTCAAGTTGTATAAGCTACTCCAATCAATCTGAGTCATTAAATGATAAAGTTTGTCAAAGTTTCCTCGCCCAAAATTCCAACCGCGGAAGGTGCTGGCATCATGTTTGGGTACTCTAGTGACCCCCGAGACCATCTTACCGTCACACACAAACTCCAGCGATGGATGATAACTATCTTCGGGTACCAGAGGAAACAATGACCGAAAAACTTGCAACTTCATGTTGCTCAGAATCAAGTCAAGAACTCTGAGATCAGAGTTCAGAATACCATTGCACTGGGTGAGCCCAAACACCGCGCACAAGAACTCCAGGTCCTGCTGAACACTGTCGCTCCCACGCGCGGAGTGAAGATTGAAGTCCCCCATCACAATGACATTCCGATCTCCTATCAGACCGTGGTTCATATGCATTGAATCAAAAAAGAGTTTGTAGACATCCCAAGAAGATCCCGGTGGAATGTATACCACGCATAAAAAAATATTGACATTTGAGTTGTAAGTCAGTTTTACCCATAAGTCCTCATTTTCGGATTCAAGGCCGAGGACGCGCTCGGCCATAAGCGCGTCCTCTTTCCTGATAGCCAGAAGACAACCGCCACCCTGCCTATGGCCACTGCCGTTGTCTCTGTCTCTCCTAAAAACAAGGAATGAATCCGTATCAAAAAGCTCAGAGGAGAAGACACTCGGATTAAGCCATGTTTCGGAGAGTGCAATTATATTTGCGTCACTCGCCAAAACACTGGTGTAAAACGTCGAGCATTTTGTCTTCAATCCTCGAACATTCTGATACAGAATACCAAAATTATCACGTCAGCTGAGCATCGGAAGTCGAGGAGCCGCCACACTTGACCGCCACTCCTTAATAAAAGACTGTCGCGGCCAGTGTTTCGGCTTTAAGACCTCCGACACGGCCGACGTAGGAACGCCAATTTTGAACGACGCATAGGAACCATCTCTGGGCTTCATTCTATGGACCGTATACGAAGCCTTACACAGAGAATTTAAGTAAGTTTTCATCTCCTCCGCCGAGGTTTCCGGATGGAAGGGATAAAAGTGGAAGTTTTTCTGGGACGTTGTGGGTGTTTGCTCCTTGCGGGAACCACGGACAGCGAGCCGACGCCTTCCCGAAACAACACTCCACCCTCCCGGAACACTGGGCTGCGAGACAATATTCCCATTCCCTCCATCATTCTGAGGACGGGTATTGACTGCTGCAGCTCCTGATGCGTCGGTTGTCGGGTCCTTCGAGTTCTTGGCAGCTGATACACCAGATACAGGACGTTTTCCCTTGGTGACACTCCCTACAACCACCCGTGATGCCTGAGCAGCGTAGGAAGTGGAGGGTACTGCGAGCGAATTAGATGATGCCACACGCGCAGCGGCACGTGTCGAGGCCCGTGTAGCCGGGCGAGGCAAAGTACGCGCACCCACATCGTGTGCGCTAGCCGCTACATCAGCATGTGACGCGGCGCTAGTATCACTTGTAACATTTGCCGGCTCTGTTGGTCCTGTGTTGCACAGAGCCGGTGCGGGTGCCGAATGGCCCACTCGGGAAGTATCGGCATCACTCGGCCGCGGCGTCAGAGGGGCCGGGGGGGGCGACGCCGGCAGAGCCGGCGCAAGTCCCGCAGTACATGCATATGTACTTGTGTCGGCGGCGGTAGAAACACTGCCATGGTGGCAATTACATTTCTTCAATGATTCGACAAATGCTGATATTTTATCAAATTTAACATGCAGATCGAGAACTTGTTGCAGAAGACTCATGTACGTTGGCGAATCCATTGCAAACGATGTTTCGCGAACAAATAATACAAAAAAGAATTAATTTACTCGGACGTCAAAAAACGATCCGTCACGTGTCACAGGTAAACTCACTAATGTCGAACCATCTCTCGTGCGTTCCTGATATTATGTATTATATTTTACCTATTCTCATTAGATGTTTTAAACTATAATTGTTGTTTGTAATATCATTTGAGAAAATAAATGATTTTATTTGTATTTTTAGATAAACTTAAGGCGTTAACACAGTGGAATTCCACAATGACGAATTTTTATGAATTATAACTGTACGGGACAGATTGCCCCCCCCCGTACTATTAATTTTTATGTAGGCCGCTGACTGCTGCTCGTCTCCAATGTGGTGTAGAAGGTAAAAGCGGAGAATATTGCGTGATGATAATTGTGGGTAATAAAACCAACTTTTATTATATTGCGGCAATCGGTGCAGGAATTGAAGCAAAGAGAATTGTGGCAGTAGCTCAAATCCCTTACTAGGACTGGTTTTCACGTAGGTAGGAGCGCAAAGCCTCCTTACGCGCAGCGTGTGGGCGCGTGTGTGAAAGTGAAGAAAGTGAGGGGCGAGTGCAAACAAGACCGGCTTATATAGCCTCGTTAACGGTAGCGTTGTTAACGGTTTTTTCGTTTCTCAGAATTTCAGTATACTCTTCGCAGCTGCTGTAACCACGGCGTTTATGATCGGCTGTTAACAATGGCGTGACTCAACGGCCAATGTTTTCCGAGAAAATTCGATTTAGCCACTGCACACAACTTCATTACTGTGCGCTTCCACACCTTACCGCCTTATTTATTTAAACAAATGACAGAAACAAATAAAATTTAAAACTAACTAACTAACTAACTAACCATCACGCCGTCTCCCCGAAAGGGTAGGCAGAAAGAATGGACTGTCACACTTTTACTGATGCGGCACTCCATCCTTCTCTTTTCGCTCCGCGGGAGACGCGGGGTGATGGGTTGCGAACCTCATCGCCACCAATAGGCGTCTCCCGCGCACACTTCGATCGTCCAACACCCACAAAATAAATCTAAAACAAATAATATAAAAAACAATGATATAAAATAAAATAACAAAACAATAATAATTTAACACAAAATGTTCTTTTTAGATGGTGCACATATTGTCTATTTAATTTATGTTCCACGAATCCACCATTTTTTAAATTAAGCACATAATGTAATAACAGATAATGTTTTTTTCGATGTTGCACATGTTGACATGGACGATCCGGACCTTTGTGTTTATTCAATTTATGTTACACGTATCCACCGTTTTTTTTAATTAGCTGTAATTAGGCACTTAACCAGCAAGAACTTAAAAATAATATTGAAGAAATTATTCAAATTGTCATTGGAACAAATGATAATTGTAGTACGAAATTTATATAATTAAGTCATATCACACGCGTGATATAAAAACATTCTTGTTTGTACCATTGCTGTTAATGTAATATTATCTTTAAATGAAAATTTGGGAAAACATTATGCAGTGCTGAATATTTTATGGAAAATCAACAATATTTTTTCAAGTCTTACTTTTCCACCGCCACCAATAGGCATCTCCCGCGCACATTTTGATCTTCCAACACCCACAAAATAAATCTTAACCTAATATAAAATAAAATAACAAAATATAAATAATTTAACACAAAATGTTCTTTTTAGATGGTGCACATATTGTGTATTTAATTTATGTTCCACGAATCCACCGTTTTTTTAATTAAGCACATAATGTATTACTCGTATATTATAATAACACATAATGTTTTTTTCGATGTTGCACATGTTGACTCGGACGATCCGGACTTTTGTGTTTATTTAATTTACGTTCTTGGATATTGTCTTTTCAGGAATACCAGAATATAAAATTTAAATTAATATAAAATTACAAACATTAATTAAATATAATTTACATAGTTTTGAATAATGAAATACAATAATAAAAAATAGTAAAATAATAATTTATATGCATACGTCCGATACAAAAACACTTTTTTTTCACTTTTGAGTTTATTTTTCTCGACATGTTTCGAAGACTTACACCTTCATCATCTGGAGAACGATATAAACTCCTGGTGATGAAGGTGTAAGCCTTCGAAAGATGTCGAGAAAAATGAACTCAAAAGTAAAAAAAACAGTGTTTTAATTTGTAAAAAATCGTGATTTTATTTGATTTGATTTTATTCTTAGTGTAGGGCTTGTGACTGGTTTCTTAAAAGGAATTGGCCTCCTGCGAGGTCGACTCTCAGCTGTCGATCCACTTCTTTGGTGGTCTGCTCGGGGGTAGTTTATCTTGGGGTTTGCTGTGTTACAAAATTAGAGGAACTCTGAATGTATCCATTCTTCTCGCGTGTGCATACCGATATCTTTTTCTTTACCTCTCCCACCTAATAATGCAGTGTCTCCCCAGAGAGGAAGGCAGAAATAATTGACCGCCACACTGCTGTCCTGACATACTTATTGAGATTCCTCTGCATTCATTTATCTTAACACGTATCCTCGTTGAATGTTTCGACTTCGAATCTGCCCGCCTTTCAGTAAAATTATTGGGTCGTTTCACGTTTTATTCGGCCTTCCTCAGTTGCTTTTCTAATTCACACTGCTTGCATGTTAATGTTTTAACCATTTTTCTCTCATCCATCATAATTTTACTTTTGATGTTATCATCAGCCTTACATTTCTTACTTATTTCGTCTTTCGGCATTCTATCATACATCATTTACTTCTCAGTGATCTCATTTTAATGGCATTTGTCCTACTATCATTCTTTTTTTGTAAGCTTTGCGTCCATGCATGAGGGTATGGTTTGAGTTTGAAAACATACTTTATTAATTCTAACTGAATTAAACCAATATTTGTTTTGATTGTTTATTTATGTTTTTGCGCTTCAATAGTGGACTTTATCCAATCAATAAAGAAAGATACCCGAGTATACACTGATGGGTGCGTATCGGTAGCACATTGGAATGACCACAACATAGTGATACCTACTTGGACATTATCCACAGTCAGGGGTCCACCCGCGTCTCCGTAGCAGGGTCCTGGGACGCCGGCACAGATCATATGGTCGGTCACTTCGGCAAAGTATTCATTTTTTTCTTTGCAATAATCATGGTTGACAATCTCTGTCTCCACGGAATGAAGTATGGAAAGATAATATGAGTCTTTCTGAAAACATAAAAATAGTTTTACCATCACATCGATTTGGTTGTTCTTAGTGTTAGGGAACTATTAGTGTGATTAGGTTACATATATTTATGAGGTACAGGGAATAACGAAAACATTGAAATATATGGGCAATTATTAATTTTTTTTTGTGTATTTTTTATTATTTATTTACTTTATTATTATTTTTTTTTTTGTATACAACAGGTCGTTTGAACCCTATTACTATATACAATTTATTTTTAGCTATTATATTGATTCTCATGACATGTGATAGGTAGCCAATATATCGCCATTTTATTGTCACGGGAATTTTACACCAGACCAAAGACAGTGTGACAATCACACTGCCATCGCCGGCAATCGAACCCGGAACTTTCGGTATGGAATTCAGAGCTCTCACAAAGGTCGTGGATACGAAAATGTCATTTTACATTAGGGTTTAAAAGTGTATAATTTTTATTCACGGAGCATCAAGGACTCCGAAAATGTTGATAATAACATTTTTATATGAAGCACTCACTCTGTGATTAGTCATTTTAAACTTATAGACATTCAATTATAAAATGTGGTATGGTTGTTGTAATTAAAGTCAACTAGTTTCGCTTTGGCCCAAGCTTCATCGGGGCAATATAATAAATTAACAAAAACATAAAATTTACATTAATAACCATTAATAAACTGTAGTGAAGTCAACGGGGGGGGGGGGGGGAGTGAGGGAAGGAAAGGGACAAGCGAAAAAAAGATTACACTGAGAAGCTGTTTCCAGCTTCTAGAAAAAAATTATGCAATTAACTTTGAAATCATGAAAGATTTTTCAAAATCCGGGTTTTGAGACCGTTTACTGATAAAAACGTTAAATAAAATAAGATCCCCATATATATTTTTCTTTTGCTAAAATCTTATCTACATTACATTTATAATAGGTTATAATGGCATACCGATAAGTCCCCCCATCCTGTATTAATGGCGACGGATCCTTCTGCTACTGGCGCACCCTGAATTGGTAGCGGAATAGGACCAGTTCCTGGGTATGAGATTGGTGTTGAAAGGAAGATGAGTCCAATATCGTATTGAAATAAATAATAATCGAATAGTTCATGCATTACAAATTGGGTTACAGAAATCACCTGTCCGCCAACGTTGTTGTAGGCCGAACCAACTCTTACGTACATTGGATCAGCTTCCAAACTGCAAAAATAATTTTTCAGTAGAAAAAAATTAACTCCTTTTGAATTTATTTTTCTTTTGTTACAATTCGTATGAAATATTGTTCTCCTATCTGGTCGCATCTTTACGATTCACATTAAAAGACACTGGAGAGGGTACAAAATAAATTTCTAACCCAAATATTCCTAGGGAACAAAAATATTATGCTTTATTACGATCAGAATTGCAATTTCTGTGATTATCTAACAGCAGATCCGTATTCTTATTAATAATAACCTCATATTATTAATTTTTGTATGTACAATTTTTTAGTGCGGGCGTATGTAACTCCTCTGAAACGGCTGGACCGATTTTCATTTAAAAAATTCTGTATGTTTGAGTGTGTCCCTGAATGGTAAAGATTCACAATAGAGCCAGTAGGTTATCGTTAAAACTTTCTGGGAAGTTCATGAATAATTGATCTTCTGAGAATAATTCATAGTTATGTTGGTTTACCTTAGATAGCGCTGATTTCGAGTTCTTTGTATTTGATTTAAGCATACCCAAATCTAAATGATTTCATTTGATTTAGCGTGGCTTTGATTTAAAATTCTGTTCGCTGTGTTTCGATATAGCACAATTGTGTGCATATTGAGTGTATTGTTCATCGACAAAACACATTGAAATAACGTTTTAAATCATAAATGGAGTGTAGTTCATCAACTCTCATTAAGATAAAAACAAAACAAACTATTATAAAATGTCAAATGTCATTTAGTAAATAAAAGGTCTTCCAATAGGGGCTTTCAAACTTTGGAAGTTGATAGCGGCCATATTGCTAAAGCGACATCTATCAAATTGGCTGTCATTTATTAAGTTTGTTTTGCCAAATCACTTTGGATGGATATATCGTTCAACAACACGTGCAAATGATAAAATTGTTTTATCAAAATGGGTGTTCTGTTCGGGCAATGTTCCGCGCGCTTCGCCCATTTTACGGTCGCCATAAGCATCCTACCGAGAGGACTGTTCTCAGTGCGATAGATAAATTTGAGTCAACTGGTTGAGTAATCAATCAACCAACACCCGTACGTCAACGAAACGCAAGATCTGCCGAAAACATCAGCGCTGTCCGTGAGAGTGTGCAGGAGAATCCGAGGCAGTCGATTTTGCGTCGCTCACAAGAACTCGTCCTTTCGCAGACCACAACTTGGCAAATTTTGCGTTGTATCTTGGTCCTGCACCCGTATCAAAATCAACTGAGCCATTAACTGAAGGTAAACGACCATAGACAACGACGTATGTTCGCGGAATGGGCTCTAGAGCAGTTAGAAACTTACCCTAATTTTCATCGAAAAATCATCTTCAGCGATGAGGCCCATTTGAACAATGTTATATTTTATACATAATGGCATCGATAGGCCTTTCAAACGAATATATTTTTTTGATAATAACTTACACGCATTACGTTTAATTTAAATTTAAACAGTTGAAGCGCTTAATGAGAGACCCTTTAGTTTATCGAAAAAACATCTATACCAGCTAATATCAGGCAAACGTTGGTTCGGGCAAGACAGCGTCATATAGTGTATCATATAGACTACGTCATAAAGTGTTTCGTGTATCATATAGATTAGCTTTGATAAAGAAGAATAATCCTACTCCGACCTGAAAAGACTACTGAATGTTTCACCACTGATAAATCGCAGAAATAATTATACCCACCGAAATAAAAGGCAAATTAAACTCTTTCACGAAAATCTCCGCAAATCAAAGTAGTGCGTATAATACTCCTATTCTCAGAATGAGTAGACTTGCAAACTCTTGTCAAGACTAAGATTTTTTTTGGAATGAATCTTATTTATTTTTTGTCTAAACATAAAAAGTATCGACCTCAACTGAACCCATAATTTCATTAATCCTCATTTCTTATGAAATATAAATATTCTTAACTTTAATATCGTAACAACAAAATAAATAAATGTTTTTCAAAAGTAATAAGTAAATATGGTAATTACTCTCAGTATCCTAAGCATTTTAGAATATTTTATAGGTACTTAATGAAACAATTTTAAACAATGAACAAAATAATAAAAGTATCAGTAA
This sequence comes from Lepidostoma basale, assembly GCA_022606425.2. Taxonomy (NCBI): domain Eukaryota; kingdom Metazoa; phylum Arthropoda; class Insecta; order Trichoptera; family Lepidostomatidae; genus Lepidostoma; species Lepidostoma basale. The sequence goes on along the minus strand of JAHDVF020000694.1, from coordinate 1,218,687 downwards.
AATGGTTTGAACATATCGAAAGAATAAATTAAGAAAAATGGGTAAAGAAAGTATACGTAAACGACGTAAACGGTCCAAAAAAATAGAGGAAGAACGAAGTAAACGTGGCACGATCAAATCGATCAAATATTAAATTTCGGCCACGTGAGGAGTCGGAGAAATAGACGTGCGTGCATAACGCAATGTATAGTCCGTTCGCTACAAGGAGATCGTTTGCAATAGTTTAAGTGACAGTATTTTTATTTTTATTTTTATCATTATCGGAAGACCAACAAATGTTTTAATCTTATATTCAAACATTGAAATAAATAAATATTAAGAAAAATTAATGCTTTTGGCTTAATTTTGATGATTACAAAAATTTAATTCAGTAAAATAATAATTTGTTTATTGATTTTTCCTTGAAAAAGCGACTAAGAGTGAGGCTAATGTGAATAACGATATTTTGTTGAGATTTGGTTTCAATTACAATATTTGATCCTTGCAGGTGTTTATCTCTAGGATATTGTTACTAGTTACTATAAAATTTCTTTCTATACTGACCCGAAGGTGGCTTTCCTTTTCCTTATTTATACATGGTAAATTTACGATTAATCAATGATAAAAAAATATTTTAAAAACTCTCCTTCAAAACGAGTATTTTTCAAATCACCGAATATATGAACAGCCAAACGCGTACGCTTTGCCTCGCGTCTCAGAACACACTGATGTTTGACGTACCTAACCCGACGCAACCAATCAGATTCCAAGAAATACCACCATACTAACACATAAGCAATAGGTCTTCGGTTTGTGAATCAACTATGTATATGAATGTTGAGGAATCGAGAGAAATATATCTGATGATGTGAACAATGTGGTGGTTTATTTTTTCTGCTTTCTCATTCAAAGAAACAGTGATGGTAAGTTAGTTTTTATTTTTACTTACTCGTCAAGGCAATTAGCAGCAGTTAGCACTACCTTAGAGTTCACAATAGTACCACCGCAGATGTGGAAAGTTCCATAACTCGGGTAAGTGTACCATATTGAAACGCTCCATGGAGCCTCGCTGATCTCAATTGGATGGCCACCCACTATTCTCCCATCATTTCTTAGTATGGACAAATATTTGTTGCCACGTGGAAGCGTATTAACTGTAAAACAACCTATTTATACGTTGGAGATTAGTAATAAAAAATTACTCGATATAATAAAAAGTTGATGAGTTGAATAAAAAAGCAAAGTGTTTCCGCCAAAACAATAGAATATCTATTTTTTAAAGTTTGAATGTGTTTTGTAATTTTCAACATAGTAAATTTTTTTAAAACGTATGTTTTGACTTCGTATTATAAAGACGGTACACTTAAACAAAAAAATCAATCTTAAGATACAGTTTGCAGGACCAAATTAATCGGTTTCTAACTAACCAAAATTGTAGGAAAAAATAAAAAATGTATGTGTCAGCAGTGTGGATGGGATGTCTCCCCTTTCTTACAATCGCTTTGGTAATATAGCGTTACACTAAATAAGTTTTATTTTACTATTCAATGTATATACATTCTTAGTTAATTGTAAAAATAACGATTAAGTATCTAAATCTTTAGTGTTAGTAATTAAAAAAAATCGTCTTATCTTCGGGATAAGTTGATTAAAATGAAGATTTTTTGAACATTGCGTAAACAGCCTTTGTATCAGAGTGGTAACAGCGATACATGCCACCAAAGGTTCCGAATTCGATTCCCGGCGATGACAAAAAATTCTCGCACTGTCTATAATTTAGTAAAATTCAAGTGTCAATAAAAATGGCAAAATACTAGCTACACACAGGTCATGATAATAAGGAAGAAAAAGTTGTTAACAGTTATTAGGTTTAAATTACCTGGTGTGTAGGAAAATATGGAAAACAACGATAACCACCACATTAAAAGGTCCAAATGGCATAAAAGGAAGTAAAAAGAAATAACCTTTTAATGATAAATCACATATAAACAAAATAATCTTACCTTGCAATAAAACAGCCGAAACAATAAGCAAAATTAACTTCAGCATCTTGTTTCCTCGGTATGAAACTAGATACGAACGTTATGATTTTTTCATTAATTGATCGTTGATATATGTATTTATTTCAATTAAAATTAAAAAGTTGATAAATAAAATTATCACAAGAAAAAAAAATGAATCACCTTAACGATCCTGTGATTACAGTAAAAGTGATTACCGATTACAGATTGTTTACAGTAAATATATCGTAGATAAATTTTCTTACGCTATCTGTATCAAAATTGGAAAACATGAGCCCGTTTTGTATCTTGAAGTGGATAATAAAGATTTATTAAGAATCTGACTAGAATAAACCTAATAACTATTAAATGGAGAGGGATATTGAAAGAAGGTTTGGGGCAGGCAACAAAGTGTATGGTGCACATAAAGTTGTCATCGCAACCAAAAACTTATCCAAAAATGCTAAAATGGCAGTGCACAATGGTGTTCTTTTACCGATCCTTATATATGGAAGCGAAGCATAGAACTGTAAAAAGAAGGATAAAAATGTGTGGAAACTCTGTGTATGATAGAGTGTCGAATGAAAATATAAGAAGTGAATGCGGTGCGAATGATGGTGTTATGAACAAAATAATGAAAGGATCATTAAGATGGTTTTCACACATGGAAAATCGAATGAAGAAAGAATTGTTTAAAAGTATACGTTCACGATTTAAATAGAACTAGAAATAGAGGAAGACCTAGGAAAACGTGGCACGATAAAATAAATCAAACATTGAATGTCGGCTACGCGAGGGGTCAGAGAAATCTACGAGCGTGCATGACACGATGTAATAATTTTGAGGAAGCGAGAGAAATATGTCAGAAAAGAAAAGTGTGGCAGTCCATTCTTTATGCCTACCCCTTCGGAGAGACGGTGTGATCGTTAGTTAGTTAGTTAGTTAGTATTAACAAACTAACTAACCATCACGGCGTCTCATCGAAGAGGTAGGCTAAAAGAGTGGATCGCCACATTGTTCCTTCCTGACATACTTCTCTTGATTCCTTAATATTTTTACATAATGTCATGCACAAATGTCGACTTCTCCAATCATGGAATTAATCGTGCATTTTAATGCCTTATTAATACTACCCGATTATTTATATTAACTGCCTACTGGTTTCGATAGTACATTGTCTTCATCAATTAACGAAAACAGAACTTAGGAAATCAAATTATAAAGTGCGATTTCACATTGAATTTAAATAATGTCAAAAATAGTTGATCATGATTTTTTGTGGGGTTAAGTGTTTTTCTTATGGTATCTTTTTTATAAGATTTCAACGGAAGAGATATGATATCTGTTTTTTTCTGCCTACCTAAGACAATAAAATCTTATCGATTAAACCTAGATCAAAATGCAAAATTTGATTAATCCTAAATAAAAGCCGTAATCTTTGGTGTATAGTAGCTACGTGGTAGATTCAATGATGTCATTTATTATTTATAAAAAATATGTGTTTAATTTAACGCCATAAATGTTTAAATTTGATCGCATATCAAAATTTAAATAAAAAGTGCATACCGCAAGCTTTACTACCCCAGTATAATTACCAAGAACACCATCGGTAATAGTTTGATTTTGAACTGGAAGAATGATAGGTGCAGTATATTCAGTTGTGATTGGTTCAAGAAGGAATATGAGGCCAATATCATATACAAAAATATTTGGATCGTAAAGATTGTGTAACAAAAAATCTGATGCAGCATTTATCTGCCTGCCTTGTATATTATTAGCAGAACCAACTCGGATGGTTAAATTTCTTACACAATGCCTGAAATGATTTATTTTAAATAATTATTTATATATTATTGAAGAATAATTATTCTTGAAGTTTACTTTGTGTTGACATTTTAAATAATGTTTTTAAAAAAAACTTCTTTTTATTTTGTATAACAACACTTTTATTATGAGACACCACTACTGCTAGTTTCGAACACTAAGTGTGCTTCTTCAGGGTAGTTTATGTACTCAAATTATTTATTATTTGTATTTAACTAATTAATTAACTAATTAACTAACTAATAACTCTTATTTATAATTTGTTTTATAAATTTTTGACAAATATTAAAATATTTCATGTCAATAAAAAACATTTAGAGAAGTTTCATTATATTTTATGGAAATGTCATGGAATCAAACGAATAACTGTTAACTTACCTGGAATAAGTAATACTAATAAGAAAAACATAATTTAAATCATTTATGTGACGTCTAATATAGTTCACATTAAATAAGAGGGATGAGACAAAACCCAAAAATAACAAAATATTTCTTATTTACACTTTATTTTCATCTTCTTCTTCGATGGCCCTACAGCCCATATCGAGCCTTAGCCTCCAGTATTCTTCGCCTCCAACTCTTCCTGTCCTCTGCTTCGACCCTCTAATCTGACACTCGTAACAATTTCGCCCCATCTCTCCCAACTTTATCCTCCCATCGCAGCCTTGGTCGTCCAATTTTTATATTCATTTGAATTATTTTCATATTCATTTGAATTATTTTATTTTTAGATATTTACTTTCTGTACTCTTTATTCATTTATCTTTAAGTATAAGACTATCCTCTTACAATTTGTTTATATTATATTTTAAACGTGAATAAATTTATTTGAAGAATGGAAAGTATCAAAATTTTCAATAACGTTTATATTTTTTATTCTTCTGTACATTTGTCCTCAATTATTTATAATGTACTCTATCTTACTCTAAAAATGTTATATATTGCTAATTTGAATCTTTAACCTTATACAGACGTTTTTTGTTGTTATATTGAACAATTACTTTCACACTGCCAATTATCTTGTTCAATTGCAAAAACCGTTATTGTGAATAGCTATATTTTTCTTGACAAAAAACCAGAACTTAAATATGCTCTTCCCGTTCTTTTTGCACGTTCAAATACAAAAACACTTATTGAAGAAAAAACACAGACATTCATTGTAACAATTGCAAAGAAAACTATACATTCATTTAAACGATTGCTAATCAAACTAGACATTATTTTCCACGATTGCAAAGTAAACTAGACATTATTTACGATTTCAAAGCAAATTATACATTAATTTTAATGATTATGACGAAAATTAGACATCATTTACGATTGCAAAGTAAACCAAACCTTCATTGCAACGATTGCTAAGCATAGTAGATACTTAATTCAACGATTGCAAAGGAAACAAGACATAATTTAGAACGGTTAAAATAAAAAAGGATTTAATGTTAACAAATACGATTAATTGTTACGTCAATATCTAGTATCTTCATCGGCTCCTCGTCTATTGATAGAAACGCGTCTCTTACTTTTTACGAGACTCTACTATGGTTTCAACTTTTGATTCTTTACAGCAATTGTGTTGAAAGGATTTCTGGCCGGCAAATTTGTGGCATTTTATTGTTTTTTTTTAATCTGTTATTGCGTCTTTAGAATGTAATGGCGGTTTTTGCCAATACGCAATTAAATAAAATAAAGATTGAGTTTTTTCGTTTATATAAAGAATTTTGACAGGTGCAAAAATACATTTTTCATTTGTTCCAATGACAATTTGAATAATTTCTTGAATATTCTTTTCAAGTTCTTGCTGGTGTTGGTTGGTTTAAGTGCCTAATTACTGCTAATTTAAAAAAAGGTGGATACGTGGAACATTAATTAAATCATATAATAAACAATATGTGCACCATCTAAAAATAACATTTTGTGTTAAATAAATTTTATTTTGTTATTTTATTTTATATCATTGTATTTTATATTATTTGTTTGAGATTTATTTTGTGGATGTTGGAAGATCGAAGTGTGCGCGGGAGATGCCTATTGGTGGCGATGAGGTTCGCAACCCATCACACCGCGTCTCCCGCGGGGCGAAAAGAGAAGGATGGAGTGGCGCATCGGATAAAGTGTGACAGTCCATTATTTCTGCCTACCCTTTCGGAGAGACGGCGTGATGGTTAGTTAGTTAGTTAGTTAAGATTTATTTTTCCAAATAAAACCATACCTTAATTAATACTAATGAAAACGTCTGTTTTCAAGAAGTTGAATTATGTTTTATAATAATTTATATGAATGGAATGTTTTGCCTTGCTCAGGCATAATAAAATTTCAGAGGCACATTTGAAGTATCTAAATCGATTCCTCGTCAATAGATAAAAATGCGTCTCTTTTTACGAGATTCTCTTGAGTTTTGATTGATGTCAAGGGTATCTTATAAATGTATGTAAATCCAAATCGATGTTTAGGGTTATATTAATTCTCATGACATGTGATCTATCGTCATTTTATTGTCATGTGAACTCTCCACCAGATCAGAGACAGTGTGAGAATCACACTCTCATCTCTGGGAATTGAACCCGGGACTTCCGATGCAGTAGTCATAGATGTTGCCACTCTGCCATGAAAGGTGTCAACATTTTCGACTTATTTTTCTTCTGTATTGTTTATGAAAGTAGGCTGACCTTCCATGCTCACATCAAGAGAATATGTGGAGTTGCACTGAAAATGTTGGAATTTATTTTCCAAACTGGTAGAGTTTTCGTGACTGCATAACTCATTGGTCCGGTGCCGGCTAGAGTGTGGTTTGGTGTGATATGAAGTCCCCACGAGGCGAGATACTCGCTCAGGGTAGATAGAGTTCAGGAAAGATTTCTGAGATATCTCTTCATGGGAGAGTTTGGTAGTTATCCGTGGCTTACTTTTGGGGACCTGGAGCATGCTGGGGATAGGTAACTTACCCAATTCTTCTGACTTATTAGGGGATCCTTTGAGAATTCCGTCATCATGGGAGGCTATCCATCTTTATGTTCCGGGTGGTTATCTTCGACAGCGTTAGCACAGAATTTTTTATCTCCCAGCATGCAGAACCAACCTGCATCTGGTGATACTGGTGGAGAGAGCAATCAAACTGCTGAACATGATCGCTTCAGAGATCGATGTCTTTTATATTCGTGGAAGTACATTCAGAAGACAAATACTCTTGACTGTGGAGAGTATCTTGTATTCCTAATTTCGAACCATCTCTCATGCGTTTCTGGTATATTTATTATATTTTACCTGTTTTCAATAGATATCTTAAACTATAATTGTTATTTGTTATATCTTTTGAGAAAATAACTTATTAAATTTGTTTTTTAGATAAACTTAAGGCGTTATCACGGTTGAATTCCATAATGATGAATTTTTATGAATAATAACACTGTTTTTTCCACTTATGAGTTTATTTTTCTCGACATGTTGTGAAGATTTACACCTTCATCATCCGGAGAACGATATAAACTCCCGATGATGAAGGTTTAAGCCTTCGAAACATATCGAGAAAAATGAACTCAAAAGTCGAAAAAGCAGTGTTTTAATTCGTAAAAATTCGTGATTTTATTTGATTTGATTTGATTCTTAGTGTAGGGCTTGTGACCTGTTTCTTAAGAGGAATTGGCCTTCTGCGAGGTCGACTCTCAGCTGTCGATCCACCTCTTTGGTGGTCTGCTCGGGGGTAGTTTATCTTGGGGTTTGCTGTGTAACAAAATTAGAGGTAGTCTGAATGTATCCATTCTTCTCACGTATTACTTATACCCACGTAGTACTTCTCATATCGGTACGTAGATGTTATACTTGATGTGTATATTAATTAGAACCGAACTTTCTTGGTGAAGCAGATTCCAATTCGTTTAAATTAATACGCGCGATGCTAACAAATGGATGTTTTACCATAGCAGGGTGGTTATTAACCCGACGATTGCCGTAAGCACACATGTGCGCTTTACGTATACTATCGCCATAAGCGCAGCTGTGCGCGCTTCGAAATATTCGAAAGATGTATTTCAAAATTAATTCCGATTTTCTCCCAACGACATCTATGAATATTTTAAAATATAATGTTAACAAACCAAAAATAATCTATATTTTTCGATAGTTTGGGAGAAAATATATAGCGTACCAGCGCGCTGTTTCTATAAACATGTGGCGATGAATGGGTTAAAGGTGCAAGGGCGACAATCTCACATTTCCAACCACCAGCTTGTAATACCTACTTTATTATTATAAATATAATATATATGACCTGTCAAATTCAATTATAGAAAAATATATAACTAGTTAACTAGCTAACCATCACGCTGTCTCTCCGGAGGGGAAAACAGAAATAATGGACCGCCACACTGCTCTTTCCTGATATACCTTTAGAGTTTCCTCTACATTCATTTATCGTATCCATCGACTTTGAATGTGCCCGCCATTTAGTTGAATTATTGGGTCAAGTCGTGATTTCCTCGGTCGTCCTCAGCTGCTATTCTAATTCACACTGCTTGTGTATAATGTTTTAACCATTCTTCTTTCATCATTATTTTTATATGTCAAAACCATATGTTATCATATTTTAATTTTACTAAGGATGATCATCTGTCTTACATTTCTAACTTTTTTCGTCGTTCGGTATTCTATCATACATCGTTAACCCGCACATTATTGTTCGTGATCTCATATATATGGCATTTATCCTACTTTCATCCTTCTTCTGCCAACTTCGAGGTTTAGTCCCATACCTAAGGACTGACACTTGAACCCCATGGTGCACTGCTAAATCTGGTATATACAAAAACTTTGAAATTGATTTTGTATTAATACATTTTTTGGAATAAATGGAGATTATTTATTTTTTGTTTCTTGAAAAATAATGTAAAACTCCAAATTGAAGAGAAGCAGGCCGACACTGTACGAACCAAGGTCTGCTTAGAACATCTGAGATGAAGGTCGTAAGATCAATTACTGGAAAACTCGCCGAGATCGTGTCCGTAACGCGGACATAAGAAAAAATTGTCAAATAGAGGATATAGGTTAAGATACTGGATGGACCATGTAGCCAGAATGGACAGTGACAGACTCACATATACAGCCGCTAACGAAATCCCCTCCGTACACTGTCCACCTAAAAGACCACCTAAGAGATGGAGGGACAGCTAGTCTTTATCATCCCAGGAGACATGATTACTGTGGACAGATTGTCAAATTATTATTATTATTATTATTATTATTTTGTTGAAAAAACTCCTTACGTCATTACAGCGCGAGCCAAATTGATGTAAAGGGTGAAAAAAAAAGAATATCAAAGGAAATATACATAGACCCTTATGAATAAGAAAAACCAGTTATGTCTTTGCTGCCTTTATCGTAAGGGTATTTACGAATTCGCCATAATTGCATCCAAAGAGGTCTATCTCTTTTGCAACCTCATTTAAGAGACGAATCGCTTTCAATACAGGAGAACTTCGAAGGGCCTCTGTGCGGCAATTTGGGGCATAAAATAATAAATGCCCCCTTGCTCTGCTATAACATACGTAACGTGATCTATTAATACAAGTAGAAGAACAAGAAAAGCACAGACGTTTCAATTTTTTATTTATGTTTTTGTGCTTCAGTTGTGGAGTTTATCCAATCAATAAAGTAAGAAACCCGAGTATACACTGTTGGGTACGTGTCGATAGCACAGCCGAATGCCCACACAGTGATTCCTACTTGGACATTATCCACAGTCAGGGGTCCACCCGAGTCTCCGAAGCAGGATCCCTTGCCGCCTCCTGGGACGGCGGCACAGATCATATAGTCGGTCACTTCGGCAATGAATTCATTCTTTTCTTTGCAATAATCGTGGTTGGCAATCTGTGTCTCCACGGATTGAAGTATGGAAGGATTTGAGCCATTCTGAAAACATAAAAATAGTTTTACCATCACATCGATGGATTCGCTGTTAGGTTTGGGGATTTAATATTTGTGTGGTCAGGTTACAAAAAATAAGGGTTTCAAGGAAAAACAAAAACTTTATAATTAACAGGAAATTTTAAAATGGATCCGAAAATATTACCTAATAAGGGTTTAAAAGTGTAAAATATTTGTTCACGGAACATCAAAGACAAGTAAGTGTTTTAGAAAAAAAAAATTATATGAAACACTCACATTGTGGTTAGACATTTTTAACTAATAGACATATGTAAGATAATAAAAAAACATTTTATTTATCCACAGTATGATTATCATTGATTCCAACTAATTTCGCTTGGGCCAAAGCTTCATCAGGGCAATATAATATGTTAACAAAAACACAAAATTTACATGTATATATTATAACTAGCCGGCCCGACAGACGTTGATCTGCCCTATTATTAATATTTTTATTTTGTTGAATTGCTCTTTACATCATGACAGCATGAGCCAAATCGATGTAAAGGGCATTATAGCTATCATAGTAATTCTCGTATCATGTTATAGGTATCTAATCTATCGCCATTTTATTGTTACGTGAATTCTACACCAGGCCAAAGACAGTGTGACAATCACACTGCCCTCACCAGGAATCAAACCCGGAACCTTCGGTGTGACAGTCAATGCTATTACCACTCGGCCACTTATTAGCTGGTTCAGCAAACGTTTTTTTTATATCCTTTATACTAAATGACAATAAGTTTGACATTTCAAAAATGTTTGTGGTTTATTTATCTTAAAGCAAGTTGCTGAGCAATGTTCAAATTTGAAATCAGCAAAGGCATTTCTGTCCTGCGCCACTTCGAACAGGTTCTGAACTCTTGTAATTGCTGTCCATTATTTTTTTGTTCCGCAGCCTGGACAACTGCCTTCTACTAACTCCCTGACTTTCCTTCACTTTACATTACATTGATGTCAGTCGAATGATGTGGTGTTTATGTAAATGATAGGTTATAATGGCATACCGTTAATTCCCCCCAGCCCGTATTGATAGCGACAGATCCTTCTGCTACTGGTGCCCCCTGAACCGGTAAAAGAATAGGAGTAGCTCCTGGGTATGTGATGGGTGTTGAAAGGAATATAAGCCCAATATCGTATTGATAAAGATCGTCATTGTAAAGTTCATGCATCACAAATTGAATGTCACGAATGATCTGTCCACCAGCTTGGTTATTGGCCGAACCAACTCTTACGTACATTGGATCAACTTCCAAGCTGCAAAAATAATATTTGTAATAAATTATGATTCTCGTAGAAGTGAGAGAAGTAAACAAAGTTGCGGTACATTCTTTCTGACACCCTTTTGGAGAGACGGTGTGCTGGTTAGTTAGTTATTTAGTTTTAATTTTTACTTACTCGTAAAGGCAATGAGCAGCAGTTAGCACTACCTTAGAGTTCACAATAGTACCACCACAGTAGTGGATTGTTCCAATACTCGGGTAAGTGTACCATATTGAAACGCTCCATGGAGCCTCACTGATCTCAATTGGATGGCCACCCACTATTCTCCCATCATGTCTTAGTATGGACAAATATTTGTTGCCACGTGGAAGCGCATTTACTAAAAATAATAATTTTATAAGTTGGAGATAAGCAATTTAAAAAAACTTTAAATCATTTTTTGCATCCAATTTTTATCTTAAGAGTATGTTTTATTTTTATATTTATACACAGCAAATTTTTTAATCTGAGATTCAACTGGCAGGACCAACTTGATTTGATTCTAAATAACCAAATTTGCAAGAAAAAAGAAAAAATATGTATTAAAAATCAACAAGCTCTATGAATATTGAAGAGTAGAGAAATTCCTCAGGAGTGTAGATGTTCTTCCTTTCTAACAAATGCTTTGGAATAAGAGCGTTATACTTAGTAAGTTTTATTTCACTATTAAATGTATGTACACGTAAAGATAATTGTAAATATAACGCCTTTTGGGTTGACGGCCTTCTTGACAGAGTGGCAACGGCGATGACAGCCACATTGAATGTCCCAAATTCTATTCCCGGCGATGACAGCGTGAAAAAACATTTTCACAAAATTTGGTTTGTTAGAATTCCCATGACAATAAAAATGGCAATATACTAGCTACATATACTTGTAATGAGAATCAAGCTAAAAAGTTGCAACGCACTATTTGGGTTCAATTAAACTGTTGTGTACAAAAATGTGGAAAGCAACGGTAAACTATCACAACAAATGGCCCAAGTGGAATAAAACTTAAAAATAATAAATAACTTTTACAACAGTAATTTAAAGAAAAAACAATAAACTTACCATGCAATGAAATAGCCAATACAATTAGCAATATTATTTTCAACATCTTGTTTCCTCGATATGAACTATAATACGAATCTAATTATTTTTTTCACCAATTGACCGCTGATATATTTGTAATTGATAATAACAATTATCAGAAATAACAAAAATGAATCATCTCAATTATCCTGTGATCAGTTATTTGTTAACCGTCGCGTTGCCATGTGGTAAATTGAGTTTCCACTGCCAATTTAAAGTTGATTTTCTTAAAACCTATGGACCCTAATATTATAAAAAAAATTGTAATCCTCCATTGAAGTGTTCTCAATATTTCGTAATAAAAAAAAAGCAAAAAATTACTTCCTTCATCCCAAAAAAAAATATTTTCTAAGACTGCCCTCACCTTCATTCGTGTTAAGGTAGAATTTGTTTTGCTAATATTTACAACTTTATCAAAAGTGACAAATACTTACTCGCTGTTTTGAACGTATTATAAATTATATCTTTGACCTTTTCAATATGTACGTAATAATACCACTGTGGACGGAAACGCAGGACGCAACTTAATAATATCAGAACTGTGAAAATATTAACACTTTACCAAAAGGGACAAATATTAATACGTACTCGTTGTCTTGAACGTACTATACATTTTGCCTAGGTGCCTTTATCGTCGCCCCGCCGGCCGCGGCGCGCAGACAAGTTTATACCCGTATGTCCAGTCGCCCGTATGCTGTGTCGCATTACATATCAGAAATCGCATGGTTCCAGAAAAAAATTAATAATGATATGTTTTTCAAATAATCCATGTATGTTATAGATATCGATCTATTCCTAATGAAATTCCCTACAAGATGACATAAATTAAATTTTGATTCATCTAGTCATATGCTTGATATTTAGATAAAGTTAGCGGTAAACTGAACTTACCACATGGGAGCGAGCGTTTTGTTTTGAACACGGTACGTTAAGGGTTAAGAGCAAATGTATCGTGTATAAATTTTCTTACGCAATCGGTATCAAAATTGTATAACAATAACCCATGTTGTATCTTGAAGTGGATTATAATCTCTCAAGATTTTTTAATATATCTAACTAGTATAAACCGTATAAGTATTAACTAACTAACCATCCATCACACAGGGTAGGCAGAAATAATGGGCCGCCACATTGTTTTTTCTTGATATACTTATCTCGATTCATCTACATGCATACATCGTGTATTGCACGCTCGTCAATTTCTCCGACCACTTATGTGGCTGATTTTTTTTTTTTTATAGATTCTATCGTGCCACATTTTCCTCATATGCCTTCTATTTCTTGTCCTTTTTACCATTCTTTCTTCGTTTATTCTTTCCATAATAAAGTTTAATAACCATTTTACTATTCACTTCTTGAGGGTGTATGTGACACTCTATCAAACACTGATTTATCATAAATTGACCTGAAAGATATCATTTCTACTTCATTTCTTCTACTTTCAGATATTCTTTTGTCAGTTCCACGATTTACTTCTATAAATAAGGGTCAAACAAAAAAACAATCATGCACTTTTTAATATCTTGTTTATAACTAACTATCACGCCGTGTCTCTGAAGGTGTAGACAGAGAGGATGGACCGCCACACCGTTCTATCCTAAAACACCTATCTAGGTTCCTCCACATTCATACATCGTAACATGCAAGCACGTCGATTCTTCCTATTTCGAATGTGGCTGCGTATTTGATTAATTTGGTCATGCCATGCTTTCCTTGGTCTTACACGACTTCTTTTCCCACTCACACTGCTTGTACTCGTATACAATATTGGAACCATTCTTCTCTCGCTTATTCGTTCCATATGTCCAAACCATCTCAAGGATCCTTTCTTAATTTGACTTATGATTCAATCATCTGCTTTACATTTATTCCTTATTTCGTCATTCGGTATTTTATAATATATCGTTTTCCCGCACATTCTTCTCAGTGATGTTTATATGTCATAAACATTTTATTAATTGCCTACCGGTTTCGATATTATATTGTCTTCATTAATAAAGGAAAAAATAACTCAAACGATACAGTTATTTTGTTTTGTGCGATCTTTTCTTCTTCTTCTTCTTTGCTAGCTTTCTTCCCTCCACTGCTGGATATAGGCCTCTTCCAATTTCCTCCACTCGTCTCTACCCTGCCCCCTCTGTATCCAAGATTTTCCAATCCTTTTGACAATATCATCGGTCCATTTCATCGGTGGCCTTCCGACACTTCGCCTATTTGCCCATGATCTCAAACTGAGTATCTTGTTTTGAATCTTATATTGAATTAAATTTATGTCAAAAATAGTTGATCATTGTTTTCTGTGGATTCATTTGTTTTTTTTTTAATCTTTTTTCATAAGATTTCAACGGAAGCGATATAATATCTATTTTTTCCTGCCGACCTAAATACAATCATATCTAAACGATGTAACCCATGTCAAAATGCCAAATTTGATCAATAATTATATACTGCTTATTATGCCGTTATCTTGCTGGCAACGTGGTTGATTCAAAGATGTCACAATCTTAATTATTTAATTTGTATGCTTATTATGCGTAAAACGTTAAAAAATTATCGCATATTTTAACATATGAAATGGGTATGTACAACGATATTAAATCTGGAAGATCAGTAGATCAATAAAATGCAATTAGAAATGATCATTTTCATTTTTTACATTTACATTTTTGTTGAGCATAGTTTAAAAAGAGGATTTTTTTTTAAGATGATATGAAACTCGATATTCAGTACTTGGACTAGGACTTGGATCTTCTGGCTTACAGAGGTTCAGCTCATGTGGCTATTCCTTTTACGTCTGATGGGATCATTGTTGAAAGGTGATTTGGTGGGTTGATAGTTTATGCAGGGGCATGATTTGTGTGGCCCAGAGTGGCCCGATTTTGGGCGCTTATGAGGAAGGAATCAGGGTCGTAATTTGAGAGGAAATTTATTGTGGGGTTAGTATGTGAAGGGAGTCCTTTGTAAAAATGTTTGGCAAGTTTCAGAATGAATTCATCTATCATCGGGTTTCCCGATTCTAGGTGCAGTTGGGTGAGAGATAAACAGATAGCCGTATTTTGTAGGATTTGGAGTTACCGTGTGTGACTCGAAGCTGAATTATTTTATTTTATATAAAAAAAACGACTTACACCACTTAAAAATCATTTGAATTTATTTTACAATCTTTAATATTAACAGAAAAAACATCATTTTTATTATTCTTCGCTTTTTTTAATCCATTGAATTTGTTTGCAACAAAGCGAAACCATTTTGCTGTTTTTCAGTGGATGACATTAATAGTTAAGCCCATTATAGTGTTCTATTAAATAATATATCGATTTTCAATAATTCGGTAAGGTGATGTTATACTTTATGTTAATATAAATTAGGACCGAACGTTCTTGGTGAAGCAGATTAAAATTCGTGTAAATTAATACGCGCAAATCTAACAAATGGGTGTTATGCCACAACAGGGTGGTTATTAAAGGTGCGAGAGCGACGAATCTTACAATTTCCAGATTTAACTGTAGAAAAATATATTACTAACTAACTAACTAACCATCACACCGTCTCCCCGGAAGTTAAAGCAGAAATAATGGACCGCCACACTGCTCTTTCCTAACATACCTCTCGAGATTTCTCTACATTCATTTATCATATCACAGACCCTCGTCGATTGTTTTTATACTACTTGTATCACGTCGTTTTAGTTGAATTATTGGGTCATGTCATGTTTTCCTTGGTCGTCCTTAGCTGCTTTTCTAATTCACACAGCTTGTGTATAATGTTTTAACCATTCTTCTCCCATCATTATTTTTATATGTCAAAACCATATGTGGCGATGAGGTTCGCAACCCATCACACTGCGTTTCCCGCGGAGCGAAAAGAGAAGGATGGAGTGCCACATCAGTAAAAATGTGACAGTCCATTCTTTCTGCCTACCCTTTCGGGGAGACGGCGTGATGGTAAGTTAGTTAGCTAGTAACCATATGTTATCTTATTTTAATTTTACTTAGGATGATCTTTTGTCTTACATATCAAACTTTTTTCATCGTTCGGTATTCTATCATACATCGTTAACTTGCACATTATTGTTAGTGATCTCACATCTATGGCATTTATCCTACTTTCATCCTTCTTCTGCCATCTTCGAGGTTAAGTCTCATACTTAAGGATTGACACTTGAACCCCATGGTGCACTGCCAAATCTGGTATATTCAAACATTACTATTTTTAATTTTTGAGAAACACATTCAAACTTCAAAATTGATTTTGTCTTAATAAGTTTTTTGGAATAAATGAAGATTATTTATTTTGTTTCTTGAAAAATTATGTAAATTCCAAACTGTAGAGACGCGGGCCGACACTGTGCGAACCAAGGTCTGCTAAGAACATCTGAGATGAAGGTCGTAAGATCTATTACTGGAAAACTCTCCGAGATCGTGTCTGTAACACAGACATAAGAAAAAATGCGAAATAGAGAATATCGGATAAGATACTGGATGGACCATGCAGCAGATGGATAGTGACAGACTCGCATGTACAGCCGCTAACGAAATCCCCTCCGGACACCGTCCACCGAAAAGATCACACTAGAAATGGAGGGAAAGCTAGTCCTCGTCATCACAGGAGACATGATTACTGTGGGACAGATCGTCAAATAATAATAATAATAATAATTATTATTATTATTATTATAATTATGATTTTGTTGAAAAAACTCCTTACGTTATTACAGCGCGAGCCAAATCGATGTAAAGGGTGAAAAAAAAGAATATCAAAGGAAATATACATAGAACCTTATGAATAGAAAAAGCCAGTTATGTCTTTGCTGCCTTTATCGTAAGGGTATTTACGAATTCGCCATAATTGCATCCAAAGAGGTCTCTTTTGCAACCTCATTTAAGAGACGAATCGCTTTCAATACAAGAGAACTTCGAAGGGGCTCTGTGCGGCGATTCGGGGCATAAAATAATAAATGTCCCCTTGCTCTGCTATAACATACGTGACGTGATCTATTAATACAAGTAGAAGAACAAGAAAAACACAGACGTTTCCATTTTTTATTTATATTTTTGTGCTTCAATTGTGGAGTTTATCCAATCAATAAAGTGAGAAACCCGAGTATACACTGTTGGGTACGTGGCGTCAGCACATCCGAATGCCCACGCAGTGATTCCTACTTGTACATTATCCACAGTCAGGGGTCCACCCGGGTCTCCGAAGCAGATTTCCTTGCCGCCTACTGGAACGCCGGCACAGATCATATAGTCGGTCACTTCGGCAATGAATTCATTATTTTCTTTGCAATAATCATGGTTGGCAATCTGTATCTCCACAGACTGAAGTATCGAAGGATATGGGCCATGCTGAAAAGAAAAAAATGGTTTTACCATCACATCGATGGATTTGCTCTTAGGTTTGGCAATTGAATATGTGTGTGATCAGGCTACAAAAAATAAGGGGTTCGAGGAATAACGAAAACTTTAGAATTAAAAGGAAATTTAAAAGTGGATCCAAAAAGATTAAGGTTTAAAAACAAGAAAGTGTTTGGTTAGACATTTTAAACTAATTGTGGTTAGACATTTTAAACTAATAGACATATCGTCACCCCAGAGCAATAGTGAGATGAACCAGTGCCATCTTGACATTATAACAAGCCGTAATGTTCCTTTGATATTGTTTATGGTTTGACTTGGTGGAGGCCTTGCACTTATTTGAGTCTCCTAGGGCCTAAAATGTACAAACTGTTAGAGATACCCGCGTGTGGCAACAACACTCGAGTACGAGTCTTCATAAATATGATAGTTTTACAAGGGGCAGGCGAAGTGTGCGGCCGAGTATTTGACGTTTTGTAATTTAAAAAAATAAAATACATGTATAATTAAATTTCAGTAATAAAAAAACTGCTTTTTTGCACGTTTCTTGTAAAAGAACCAAAGGTAGGGCGGTTAAGTTTGACATTTCAAAAATGTTTGTGGTTTGTTTATCTTAATGCGAGTTGCTAAGCAATCTTCAAATTTGAAATCAGCGCTATCTATGGTAAACAAACATAACTATGAATTATTCTCAGAAGGTCAATTATTCATGAACTTCCCAGAAGGTTTTAATGGTCACCTACTGGGTCCAATTGTGAATTTAAACCATCCCGCTCCACTCAAATACACAAAAAAAATCATTAAAATTGCTCTAGCCGTTTAGGAGGAGTTCTACTACATACGCCCGTACAGAAGAAGTTGTATATATATAAATATAAATGGCAATGAAGTCGGAGCGGAAGAGAGTGAGAGAAAGAAAGGAATAAGCACATTTATATAAATGATAGGTTATAATGGCATACCTCATATACCCCCCAGCCTGTACTGATAGCGATGGATCCTTCTGCTACTGGTGCACCCTGAACCGGTAGAAGAATATGAGCAGTTCCGGGGTATATGATGGGCGTTGAAAGGAATATAAGCCCAATATCGTATTGATAAAGATCGTCATTGTAAAGTTCATGCGTCACATATAGATTGCGATAAATGATCTGTCCGCCAGCTTGGTTGTTGGCCGAACCAACTTTTACGTAAATTCGACCAACTTCGAACCTGCAAAAATAATATTTCTAATAGATTATGATTCCCGCAAAGGTGAGAGAAGTAAACATTTT